>UWZB01000068.1:83316-124837 GCA_900536885.1 Peniophora sp. CBMAI 1063
TACGTTTCAGCCGCCAGCCACATATATCACAAGTACAAGGAGGATCCTGCTGCGCTGGAGGTGTTGAAGGCGGTTCCTGCCAACATGTACCTTGGAGGTGCCGACACGGTGGGCCACAACTTGTCATGACCGAGTTCCAATCCTCATGTTGCACTGCATCCGGCGTCTGAAGACCGTATCTTCTCTCACATTGCTGTTCATGGCCATGGCCCTCTACCCCGACGTCCAGAAGAAGGCGCAAGAGGAGCTTGACTCAGTCCTTGGAGGGTCTCTTCCCACTTTCGCCGACAAGGACAGTCTTCCATATACATCTGCGTTGGTGAAGGAAGTATTCCGATGGTACCCTGTCTCCCCTACTGGTGAGTCGCCAAGTTCGTACGCTTTGAGGACCTTTGCTTACCGCGGTCATGATCTTAGCGACACCACATGCGGTGACGGAGGACGATGTGTACGAAGGTATGTTCATACCGCGTGGTAGCACGGTGAGTAGTCGTGACGTGACACACGTTGCTGTTTACTGAGGCGTCCGACCCCATAGGTGATTGGAAATGTATGGGCAATCCTCCACGATCCGAAGCTTTATCCAGACCCAGAGTCATTCAATCCTGCCCACTTCATCTCCGCTGATGACGGCGGAAGCTATCCAGCCGAGGCGTGCACCAACGGCGAGCCACCCTTCCCCCATGCAGTGTTCGGCTTCGCGCGCCGCGTATGCCCTGGACGTGCACTGGCGATGCCAAGCGTTTGGCTCACCGTTGCCAACATCCTCTCAATGTTCGAGATCGCTCCAGCGAAGGATGAAAATGGAGAGGATGTGCCGATTGTGCAGGCGTGGTCAAGTGGCATCGTTGGATACCCTGGGCCCTTCGAATGCGCGATTACGCCGAGGAGTGAGAAGGCGCGAGAGACGGTTCTGGCTACAGCGGGAGAAGAGTCAGTATAGAGGATCTGACCCGGTCATCTTGAAGGGAGCTTGGTACGAGAAGAAGATCGAGAATACGTTTCGATTGGATGTGTCAAGGGCAACAGTCAGTGCAGGTATAAATTACAGGTAGTGTCCCGAGCGCGGCGGTCGTATGGAGTACACATAGAGCATGCGTGGACGACGGTCAATGCCGATGTAGTGAAAGTGTGACGGGAAATAGAGCAGTGCGATGTGCGTGAGGGCTTTGTGGAGAGCAACGATGTGATGAGGATGAAGCAAAGGGGAATGATTTGTCCAATGCGGAGAAATGCCGTAGAATGTACCAACATGAAGGGGGTCATATGTGGGCCGTGGAGGTATATGTATGATCATGGGTCTGTGAAGCTTGGTGGTGAGGTGCAGTGTGTGAACTAGAAACGTGCGCAGGGCCATGCTGGGAACCGATGGATATGCAAGCGAAGACTTGGATGGACGATGAAGCGAAATTTAGCGGGTGTCAGAAGCCGAAGCTGTACTTGGAGTCCCCAAAGCACGGGGCCTCCATGCCTGTAGGACGGGACGCCGCGGCGAAGCGCTGAGACGAAGGCGAAGGCGTTGAGAACGTGAATGCGGAATAAATGAGTTTGCGCTCAGGCGTGGAGAAAGCGGCGTCCTCCTTCTTCGCAACGGCTTTGCCTTTCTTCCTCTTAGTCGTCTTCTTCATCGCTTTCTTTGCAGAAACCGGGAACGTGAATACAGCCGTCTTTGGCGTGATAGGAAGCGGATTTGAGATTGGCGCGGGCTTGGGTGGAGACGCGGCGTCGGATAGGGTTGTCTCTGGCTTCGGCTCGATAGAGATCGAGGCTAGCTGTTGTAGGCATTAGAGAATGAATATGTACTGAATGGGAAGAATAGTGCTAACAATGGCCGAATCGGGAGGCTGGGTCTGGGTCTGAGCCGCGACCACAGACGACGCAACTTCAAGTGAGATTTCGTCGAGGGCACGAGCCAGGTCCTCCATCGCCAGTGCGGTACCGCTTGATTGAGTACTGGCCCCTTCAACCGCAGTCTTCGAAGGAGAAGCCTCGATGGTGGGGGTCGCCTTCGATACGGAACTTGCAGGCTCGGGTTCCTCCTCCACCCTGGGCAGGTCCTTGAGCGTGCGCACACGGCCAGCACTAACAAGGCGCCTTGGCTTCTTCGTCAGAAGCTTGCCGTCTTGTCCGGAGGCCGCAGCACGTTTGCGAGGTTCGACTTTACTCTCCTGCGCGGAAGCATCCACGGCAGGTGCCTTGCCCTTCTTGGCGGCAGACGCGGTTACAGGTGGGATATATGACTTCGTGGCAAGAACGTTGCTTTTGCGTTTCTTGGCTGTTGTCTCAGAGGATGTGGTGGGATTCTCGCCGGTGACGGGGTGCAGGTTCTCCTTCAGGGCATCTGCCGTGGTCGACGTGGTCGAGAGCGTGACCGGGGGCTCATTTGACTTAGGCGCCGCCCGAGCGGGCTGGTCGACGAATACGGTAAAGCTGCGAGAAGATGACATGACCCGAGCAGCCGCCGAGGGAAGTTGATGAGCGTCGAGAGCAAGTCGCGTGCCTCGTTCCGCAACGTCCGAATTTCGAACCACCACGCGATTCGTGACCAGACGCGCTGGTCACGGCCGCAACCCAAGTCGTCGCGTCGCGCACTCCTCTTTTCTTCTCTTGCAGCGACATGTAGTGCACCGGCGGCCTTAGCCAGTCAGCTTGCTTGGAACAAAATAAATACAAGCCTCACTCACTTTGCTGACGACTCTTCCTTCACTCGGAGTAATCAAGACCGTCGCGGAGTCCTCTCACCAAGCATAACCCTCCCGCAAGACAAATCGAGAGGCGCGCAGCTTATTCCTGATATCGAATCCGTTGAATATGCATTCATGCGATGTGTTACGCGAAGTTATACCTGAGCCGTACCTACGTGGTGTTGTGAACGACCAGAGGGACGGCCGCCCCGGGGAATACCGTCCGCGTCTCAGACGGGAGCTGTGCGCATATCGCGTAAACTTGCGCAGGCTTGATCCTGTCTACGACATGTGTTGGAATGGGCGCCTTGAAGAAGCCCTTCACTTGCTATCTTCGGATCGTTGGAGGCAGGGTTCACCGTGCGATTATCTCGCTAGGCCCGCCTTCCATTTCTTCGGACCATCACACGCGTACAACGCCAGTTGGATGAAGACGATTAAGCCCACTCACACCACTCATCTAACATGCTATTGCCTACAAGCATAGGGCCGGAATTTCTCTGCGATTAGCACCCTATCCGCGCTGATTTGGGCGGCTTCCAAGACTGCGGCTGGACCTTGACGATACTGTGCCGGCTTGCCAGCGCGAACTCCGTCCAGGGAGTCTGGATCTAGCCCTTCAGACCTGCGTCACTCCAAGACCTGCCCTCGCTTATACGTCTCTTTCGACCTTCCACGTTCCGACTTCGACGTTATTGACCTCATTAAACATCCGTCAATTAGGGGCACGCGTTCAGCCCGGCGCCCAGATCATCCTGCGATCAGCGAGGAAAGGTCATGTCTAACACGCACCCGCAAGCATGCATACACGTTGCGGTGCGATACTTAGTAAAAGGGCGTTAGCGGATACTTCACCTCTTCGCTCCCCTGCCCGCCTCTGCGCTCTCCTTGGCGTTCATTGCCAGCGGCCCCGCTCGACGACCTACTTTATTGCCCGTTGTGACGACCCTCTGTTTATTATCTTGCTATGTCTTCACGTCCCGCTCAACAGTCGCCGCCTCCCGTCGGAACGCGCATCGATGATGGCGCAATAGAGCTTACATCCGTCCTGGGCTATGGTGGCTACGGTGTCGTCTACCGCGCAGTCGACGTTAATCACAACACCTTCGCTGTCAAGTGCCTCATCCACTCCTCGTCGCGCTCAGCACAACGACAAAGGCGCTTGCACTTGCAAGAGATCACGCTCCACGAGCTCGTCTCCGCGCACCCCCACGTTGTCACCCTCCATCGAGTAATCGAGGAGGATGGCTTCACCTTCATCGTCATGGACTACTGCCCCGACGGCGACCTGTTCTCGCAGATCCTTCACCATCGGCGGTATCTTGGCCACGACGCGCTCATCAAGCACGTGTTCCTGCAGTTGCTAGACGCCGTCGGCTACTGTCACGCAATGGGCGTCTACCACCGCGACTTAAAGCCGGAGAACGTCCTGTGCTTCAACAGCGGTCTCCGCCTCGCGCTCACCGACTTTGGGCTCGCGACCACCGACCGCACCAGCGATGAATTCCGCACTGGCAGCGTGTACCACATGAGTCCAGGTGCGTGCCGCGCTAATTCTTACCTTTGACACGCCTCGTTTTTTCTGACGCCGAATCCGATAGAATGTCAGGGCGGTGCTTTCGCGCCTTCCGGGTCGTACTCGCCTCCTTACAACGACATCTGGTCGCTGGGCATCATTCTGCTGAACCTCATCACCGGAAGGAACCCATGGAAATCCGCCAGCGCGTCCGACCCGACGTTCCAGGTGTGCAAGCTTCGAAAGCGCGCGGGCTTTTGCTGATTCTCGTCCCCTTCACCCTAGGCCTATCTTCAAGATCCCGTCGGCTTCCTGCCGTCCGTCTTGCCCATCTCGGACGAGGTTAACGAGATCATGCTGCAAACCCTTGACGTTAATTGGCGCTCGCGCATCACGCTGAACGAACTTCGCGAGGCGATCAAGGGTGTTCACACGTTCTACGCCGAGGACGTCGTATTCGAAGGCAGCATGGCACGCTGCGCGTGGGAAGTTGGCGTCGACATCGGCGGCGAAACTGAGCCGGAGGTCATCGACGAGAAATCTGTACCCATCCCCGCCAACGTCGCACAGCAAGAGCCGGTGCACTCAGTCATCCAGTCCACCTGGAGCGCCGACTCATCGGGCTCGCCCGACCTCGACTTCGCTGACGCTGCTGAGGTCGAGAACGACTTTGAGGATGGCGACGAGGCTGCGTGGGCTGTGTACGAGCGTGAAGCGCGCTGGAGTCGCGACGACACGAGCCTGCGTTCCAGGACACCGTCGATGATCTCGGCTTCTGGAGACCCCGCAACGCCTTTGTCCCACTCGTTCTCGATGTACTCTCACGCAAGGACAAGTTCCTACGCCTCTGCTCGCCCGGCCGGGTCGCCCATGCTTTCTGTGGACCCCTTCTCCAAAGCCGGTGGAGAGAGCTTCATTGGTGGCGACCTCGACGCCTCGACCATGCATACCGCACCGGAGAGTCCGAGCATCTACGCAAGCTCGTTCTTCATCCCCAGTCCCGTGGAGGCTAAGGGGCCTCATCCCTTCCAGGCGCCCTTCGAGGTCAAGCTCTCCGCGTATGAGTACACGCGCGAAGACAGCGTCGGCTGGGCGCCAACGGCCATGCACACTCGCGCCCCTGAGTCTGCCGCGCGCGATGAGCTCCCGGATATGGAGTTCCACATCTCTCCGCCCATCTCTCCCCTATCGATGTCCCCGGGGAGCCCCATCGTGGTCGATAGCCCCTCAGAACAGCGAACGGTCTGGCCAGGGCCGGCGCACTCCTCCGCCCCGAGCACGCCGTCTACTCGCCTGCCGTTCCCCATTTCCCCGCTGGCGTCGAGCCCGGCATCATACCGCGTCGCTCCGCCACACCGTGAAAATAAGCGCTCGACCCACTTCTTCCTTCCCATGCGCTTCGTCTTTTCGCCGACGCGCGCGCTGCTCCCTCCGGCGCCCGGACCGGCACCAACCGTACCCCTGCCGCCGACACCAACTCCTCGACGCGCTACGAGCCCCGGCCCGTCGTCGCGTCTTGTGCTTCGCATCCCGCGCACGCCTGAGGCCGAGCCGGAGTCAATGGCTGGCAAGCCGACGCGTACCCGGCGCAGGACGCCGCTCCGTTCCGCACGCGACTGGTGGCTTGCCGGCAAGCGATTCGCGGCCGCGGTCGCTGCATGAGGAGCGTGTGTCTCGGTGCCCGTCTCATCGCTTACGACCGCCACGACGCCGAGCTAGACATCCTCGGCATGCCCATCTCACTTTCACGTACTGGTCTCGATCACTGCATTTCTATCACGCCCGTCATCCACGCCCATCCACTCTATACATAGGTTCCGGTTCAACCTCACCAACGTATCATCATCATCCTCTCCATCGTCATCATCGTCGCACGACTAACTTGCATTAACATCTCGGGACCTTGTCGCACACGCACTTGCACATCTGTATGATTATTGCGCTTCATCCCATTCGTCTACCCCTCTATCTGGTCTTTGTTGTATGTATGCGCTGTGGTGTACTTGGCTGGCCTGGGCGCCCTGCGTATTTTTCCTTGTTTTCTCCCAGTCACAATGGGAACCCTTCTGCGTCGCCGATAGGGCGAGCATGCATTCCTTACACTGGTGGAGATCAACATGAAAATATGGCAAGAGATGAAGAGTCAGTACACGCGCATACAGATAGGACGCAGTCAGGAAGCAGCCTGTTTGCGGGGCAAAGCCTGTGATCATACCGACCCAGTCCAACTTCGAATCTCCGATATCTACCCTCAATGACACGCACTGTATTCGGTGTGTACGGACATGAGAGGAAGGCGTTTGCTCGTCACCTTAATGTCCGGGTTTCCATGCATCCCATGTTGCTGCTATCCAAGAGTACCGATGTCATAGGCGACGCACATTACCATAGCCGACTAGTTGTCGAACCGTTTGTGGAACACTGAAGATAGTAGACTGGTGTCCCTCACAAGGAAGCATGTGAAAGCAATGGACATTATGAAGATGACGCGTAGAATAGTATGATGTATGCGTAGATGCGACTACCGCACGACAAGGTCGCGGATCTTGCGTCCGCGTTCGCGCTGGAGCTCCTGCTTCCCCCGCACGCCCTGGCCCTTGTCCAGCTTATGCCCTGGACCACCAATACCGTCTCCCATGGCGTGTGGTGCGGCTCCGCTTTGCAGCATGCGGAACGTGAGCTTGATCACGTTGATAGGGTTGCGGCTACCCCAGACCTTGGCCGATATATCCTTGATACCAGCCGCGGTACAGATACGATGAATGTTCGGGTTGCAGTGCAGACCGAAACCGACGGGGCGAGGACGGAGGATGATGCGCGTCGCACCAAGCTTGCCGTGCATCTCCGTCCAGATCGTACGGCCTTCAAAGCGGTCGACATAGTCCATTGTGCGAAGCGCCTCGCTCTTCGCGCGGGCAATAGCGAACTCGGTACGCTCGTTCTTCGCGTTTCCGTACCCGACGAGACCATTGCCGTTACCGACGATAATGAGTAGCCCGCGGCGAGCGATCTTGCCCTTGCCGCTCTGCTTCACGACGCGACGGTCGATAGCACGGTAGATCTTGAGGTTGCGAATCTCGCTAGCCGTCCATGCCACGTTTGACGCTTTGCTTGCCGAATCCGACTCGTCGCGTTCCCAGGGGTGGTCCTCCGCCAGGTCTTTGCCCTCAGCAATAGCACGACGCTCCTCCGCGATATCCGTCGCAATTTCTGGGTCTGTGTCGTCCCAAACGCCAGGACGGCCGTGACGCGCCTCAATCTCGTCGCGCATTCGGGCCTGGGCGGTAAAGATGGACGGGTCGTTCCGGATGGTGACAGTTCCCGTATAAGGAGAGCGAGGGTCCCGATTGAGTGGCAACGTCTGCTTGAGGTCGTAGATAGGTTCTGGAAGCGACAAATCCGGGAAATGCAGATTCCGTTCGAAGCGCCCGGAGCCGCCGCCACTCGAGTTCGTGACGTGCTTGATTTCGGCCAGCGACGCGTCAAGCTCGCCCTCGCCCCAGTCCTCGCCGTACTCCTCGTCCATCAACTCCTCGACCAACTCCGGGTTCTCGCCCTGCAATGCCTCGTATTTTCCCAGAATTTCGGCTTTGACCTCCGCGGGCATCTCGTCTGCGCGTTCCATGTACGGGAAGGCTTCGGCAAAGCGCCGGTCAAGTTCGGCAAGATATGTAGGGTCTGAGAGCCGTGCAGCATTATCACTAGACTCGGCTCGGGGTGCAGGGCTGGCGTTGGTGGAAGAAGGCGTAGAGTAGTAACGTGCCAGCGCAAGGCGCGTATTTTGGGAGACACGTGAAGCAGACAATGCGCGCGCGGCAATATGCGAGCGCAGCGCTAGCTGACGTGCGAGAGAGGCCATAGTCGCTGAACTGACCGGCGAGTGAAGCACCGAGCACGACGCGGTGAACGTCAAGCTCGAAATTGCGCTGGCGCGCTCATGTCGCGGTGCACGTGGTTCCCATCACCGAACGGTAACCGAGGTATCGAGTTTACCCAGAGCTTGTCCTCCTCCTTCCATGATTGCCTCAATGCCGACGTCGAGTCATGCTATCGAGGCTTCGTCGTCTACCGATGGTCAGGAAACCACTGTGCTGACAGAAGCGCCAGTTCATGCAGATGAGGACAATCTGCTGTACATACTTATGCAGACAGTCTATCGGGTTCTCGCCCGCAGGAACTTGACACTGTATCTGTGTCGCGAGATCTACCCTTCGCAGCTTGGGATTCGCGTGCGGAACATTACGCCGTCCGCCGTGTCATTGAACGAAGTTGCTGTATCAAGAATACGCACTGCGTTCTCACCCGACGGCAAGGTGGAGGCCATGCGGCACCGAGGGACTTGAAACCAACTCTCATCTTCGCTTGATCTTCGCCATCGCCATCCAACTTCTTTGAGATGCAAACGCCACAAGTGCAATACACATGCGCTGTATGTTCTCGAATAATCGCGGGTCACGACAACCCCGACTTGCTACGCCGGCAATAAGTTATCACGGGAGCTTGTACTGCAGACTGTGCTAGGTAATCGACACGTGTACGAAGTTCGCTCCCAGCGACACCATATACGCAGCAGATTTGCTCGCCGGGCAAGTGAGGCAAGCAAAGCTTCCAATGCAATCTATTGATCCGTGTGTATAAACTTCATCAGTGTTGTATTGGTCACTTGCTAGCCAGGGCACTGGGCTCGGGGTCTTGGTGACCTGACAGTGACACCCCTCAAAACCTCACCCTTGACTCTAACGAGACCCCGTTCACTGTGGAAACGCCACTGCTCCCTAGTACAACGTGCCTTTAGATCTGGCGTACCGAAGCTGTATGTTCCTTCCGTATACATAAGCAGCTGTAGAGATCTTAAACGGCGATAACGATCGATACAGTGCCAGGTATTTTCCAAAAGATAGTCACCAGTCTCGCGGGTATCACTCATCAATACATGCCATGCCTCACTTCTACTCGGCACAAAACGTACGGCAATTATCATTTCCACAACGGAAACTCGGGGTCATGGGTCTATAGGGTCTACATGTCCTTTATTCACGTAACGTAAGACATGGACTCGAGAGCCAACCGCGATGATACTATACTACATATCGATGCGCCGCGGCGCCCCTTCCACGCTCTTTCTCCGCAAGAGTCTGTATGTCGTGGAGCTTAGTGAGAGGCACGCTTCGGATTCCCGAGCAGTAGTCTGAGCAGTAGTCCTGGATGGTCCCTGACGGCCCGATGAGCTGGGCATATGGAGTATAGCCCTGTGCGTCTTGATCTTGCAGGATTGCGATAGGGTTGGCTCTGTGTACATGTGAGTTGCGAGGATCCTCGTAGCCGTGATTGGGAACCAATCTGCCTCTGTCATGTAATTTGTTCGAGCAAAGTTTCAACCCCAAACATCGAATAAAGACAAAGACAGTACGGAAAACCCACTCGCTGTCATGGTTCTTTGTTCGGCTGTCATATATGCCGGGTCGTGCGAGTCCGACATACGGGGCATTGTAGCCTTTCCTTGTGTCAGAACCTCGTTTGTCAGTGACATGCCTATCGCGTGCAGACTAGACTATAACGTCAAAAGTGAGACCAGATTGCAAGAATCAGCGAGTCTCGATGACTGTCGCTCTAACAGTCTCAGACGATAGCCTCATGTCGTACGATGTGGCGCAAGGCATGGCGATCCAACTCAGTGACAGGCAGGGAGATAGGAGAAGAAGCTTGCTCATCAGAGTAAATTGCGTCTTATATGGGTTTGAATATTGTCTTCCCGGGATGAAATTTGATTGAAATTTATGAGCGTTCCGACAAGCACGGCAGCAAAGAGGCGCTGAAGCGCGTGTGATACGTCGGTGAGTGTCAGATTGCACATAACTGCCGGAGATACGTACCTGTGTTGGGCGCCAAGTTTTGAACGTGTTGGTATAAATCGGAGGCATTAGAGGCATACTGCCCCTTAGCCCTCGCTGAATCCTGAAAACCATGTCTTCGGAGTACCAGGAAGGCAGTGAGTACGCACTCTTTCGCTCAGCGACTGTGTTGTCTCTTGTTAACCATATCACCCAGTCGACTATATCATGCTCCTGAATAATAATCTCGGACGCACTAGACAACTGCAGGGTTTTCAGTGGCAGTTGACACAAAATGGCCCACCGAACGCACCGGTACATCATGCGATAGCTTTACGTGAGTTGGAATAGTTTCCACCCGACTTGGTCGCCACGCTATATGAGCTGATTAGGGTTTAGTCAATGGGCAAGTGATAGGTCACAGCGAGGGAAAGTCGAGGAACGCCGCCAAGAGACGGGCCGCGTTCTTTGCCTTGGTACACCTCAGACATCTTTGAGGGTTGCGGCAATACGTGTTGAAACCGTTTGAACGGCGCAAGGGGTGGATATGCGCACAAAAGGATGGCGTCGGAAGACCACGCTGTATTCATCTTGGCTAGAACGTTGTATTGCATTGCAAGCCATTTGTACAGTACATCATTGTAGAGACTAAAATAAGCGTGAGTGGAACTCCTAGGCGTATCGCTCGCACCACAGTTGACACCCACATCCAGGTGCCATAGGCGTAGCATGATGAGTGGTCGATCAACGGGTGACCATATAATAAGCTTTATAGTGGCGAGCCCGGCACGGAGGGAGCAACTATGAGGCGGCATCATAGTTACTTTACGGCATAGCGGGCCACTCGGCACTCCGAGAGCGTACTCAAGCTTGGGGCGAGGCCAAGATGAGATACCATTGCAATTTGTAATGTTTGGATGATCGGTCCTGGTACTTTAAGTAGGTGCCATACGCCGGATCCAACCTGTCGCTTGCGCGTAGAGGTCCTCGTCTTCGAACGGGTCGTAAAGAACCATGTCGGCTGAACGAAACTGAATGGGGGGCACAGCGAGGTGTTCACTGAGATGTGTCCGGGCAGGAGACTTCCGACGGGCGCCTGCAACCGCGTTAAACCAGAGCAATGGAGCGCTCAACTGGACCAAGATAGATCATCGCAGATTGCAGAAAGACTAAAGCACGCAGCGACAGGAAGACGTCGTCGATGACATCCACAATATCTGCTGGCGTTCAACTGCGTGAACGAGGAGCATCAGCGGGCCGTGGATAGGGTTGCGGTTGAAATGGGCCGACCACGGAGACAAATTACAGAAGCCAATAGCGAAGTGGCTGTCCATAGACTCGACGTCCCGATATCCGAGAGTCAAAGCGTGAAGTGAGTCGTGTTTCGGAGGACGAAGTCGGAGACGAGATGTTTGTCGGGCCAGTACGGGGGGTGCCGGAAGCGACGGAAAAGCCCATTGTCCTCTTCGGCGCTTCGAGGTTGATATCGATGTTCATTGGTGACATGTGACGGCTTCTCCGGGACCGAACGGATGGTATAGCGGGCGAAAAGCGGTAGGACTAGGAAGAGGCAAGGTATTTCTGGCGACGGTGATGAGGGCGAGTGGAGAAAAAGGCTCGCGGGTGGTCCATCATCGTGACATCATTGCGTGAAACCCGACGAGCGGCACGAGCCCGGGACGCAAACCAACATCAGCTTGGCCATTCGTAGCTTCTTCCTTGCCTTCTTCGCCGAATTAGATGGCCGTGGCAGACATCCTGCTCGCGCGCCCGCACACCTGCAAGACTTCTATCTCAAACCCTACTGTCAACCCTCCATTCATGACCTCGAAATTCGTACCTGAGCCCTGGCTCCCCGCGCAAGCCAAGGACTCGCGACCGTCTACCTCCTCGAGTTTCGTAACTGCTCGTCCGGATTCGCCTAAACACGATTTACTCGATGTTGACCATGATATTGCACCGTCGCTTGAACGTGAACATCCGTCACCTCCGCCCTCTGTCGTACCGGTGGAGCCAGATTGGCTCGCCCGACTGGACAAGCTGCCGACGTCTATACCGGCATCGACATCTGCTACCACAGACCGACGTGTGTATTCCCTGATCTTCACAATACCCAGTACTTACCATATGGTATATATCATTCAGTTGCCGCTCGACATACCTCAGGAAGTGTCGTTACACCGCCCCCGCCATCGACATCAGCGAAGACCGACTCGCACGCGCCTGACTGGCTACCATCTCGTTCGAATGGCACGACCTCACACGATGATGTACCGCCTTCAGCGAGCTCGGACAAGCGGTCGCCATCTGCGCCCAACGGTCAGACGCGTGACCAGCCTGCACCTAAGTCTACGAACGGCTCTCATGCAGTACCGCCGTCGCTGAGGCCAGGCTACACTTGTGAGTCCGCTCTGACTTGTCGCGTCCCATTGCTCGAAGGATCGACCATTGACATTCCGTGGCAGCCGTCAAAGCTTCGGCACCGCTTCCGGCGGACAGCTCGGGCGCTCGGCGCGCCGAGGCTCCGCAAGCTTCGTCTATAGCCCGTATGTGACCGTTCAACTTCCTGCAGGACGGGTTCCCTAATCGTGTTGTCGTAGAATCAACGAGTAATGTGGATATACATGGTGCACCACATGGGTCAATATCGACATCTGATCCCTCAATACAGGATGGTGCGTTCATCTCTATTTCTCAGTGATGATATGGAAGAATGTGGGGTTGTGATGCGCCTGCGTTATATGCCTGGAACCTACCGAAAAAGGGCGAGACTGCAATTGAGCAAGCCGTTGATGCATTGGCGCGCGCACACGCGCGGAGATGTGGTCGACGTCGGGCGCTAAACGTGATGTGTCGCATTCAACCGGGCGCTTCGCTTCGCTCGCGTTTTCTCAACACCTCATGTTGAGCGATCGGCTTGGCGGCTAGCAGTAGTATGAGAAGCCATCTATCGCGGTCGCTTACCGAAGCGCCATTGCGACGAGCCCGACAGGCGCCTCATGCACGACATCAGCGCCCGTCCATTTCTAGCTCCCTGTTCCCTTTTCTCTCCTGCTGTCCGCTTTCAGTCACTAAACTACCAGTCACAGACTCGAGGTCTCGAGATGACTTGCCTGACTTAGCGAGCGCTTCGAATATTGATACCCGTGCGTAGTCTAATGCCCGCCTTCCCTTTCGGGTGACGAGATGCTTAATCCCGTTACAGCTTCATCGGCGGCGAAGTCTAGCGCCCATACTGCTACCCACGCGCCTACATCCTCGGCCTCTTCCCGTGCGTCTTTGACCTCTCTCCCCTCTCTATCCTCATGCCGTACATCTCAGTCTAACGCTTGCGCAGTACCACCGACGCATAAGACGTACCAACTACACGACAGCCCAGGACAGATGCCGGCACCATTAGGGATGTCGGTGGAGGAGAAGGGAGACGCTGGATCCCCGGCCACGCAACGTACGTGCCATACCACGCTTTGTGGCCTCGTGCTGACCATCCTCGCCCTAATTAGTTGCGCAACCACCTGCGGACTCCTCTTCTCTACCCAAACCAGACGAACTTACCCCCGCCAAGTCCCGCTCGGAACCCATCGCAATTCCGAACTCAACTCCGTTACCTGTGTCTGCTCTTCCAGCGCACATACGACCATCTACAAGTGCAGGACCGTCACCCATCTCACCTGTACCGCGCGCATCCTCCCTAGCGCCACGACCTGTATCATCGGCTGGGCCTCCCTCTGCATCGTCTTCACCGCGCGTTCCCGCACGTACCGCGACTACGCCGCGCCTGAGCGGATTGCCAACTTCACCGCGTTTCACGTTCTCAGGTGGATCTGCGCGCTTGAGCCCAGCCATCCTCCCTCGACCCTCTGCGCAGTCTATCTTTCCGCTACCCTCAATACCCAAAACTCCGAGTAGTGCTCCACCACCTCTATCGCCCGAACGACAACGCACTCAAAGCTTGAGACACATGCCGAGTCTGCTCAGACAGGGTGCCGCGCAGGATGAGGACGATATCGCGACGCATGATAATGCAATGTTAGATGGGCTAGAGGAGGACGATGAGGATGGGGAAGTTGAGACGGAGGGCGAGGGGATGACGGATGGCGGTGCAGGGAGTGGGGACGGGAATGGAAGCGATGATGGTGAGGACTCGCCTGAGCAACAGACACCGGATCGTTCGGGGAGGAAGGGCTTGACGCTACGCATGCCTGCACTCAAGTCACCGCTCAGTCTACCAACGGCACCCGGCAAGAGCCCCTTCGGGTTCTCCTTCG
The DNA here is from genome assembly GCA_900536885.1 of Peniophora sp. CBMAI 1063. Taxonomy (NCBI): domain Eukaryota; kingdom Fungi; phylum Basidiomycota; class Agaricomycetes; order Russulales; family Peniophoraceae; genus Peniophora; species Peniophora sp. CBMAI 1063. The sequence goes on from UWZB01000068.1 coordinate 97,616, forward strand.
ATCGCAAGGCGGAGAAGGATCGAGCGAGGGAGAGGGAGCGTGAAAGCGATGGGGACAAGACGCCTGTACCCGTACGCGGCTTCGTCGACTACTTCTCGAGCAAGCCCCCAGAGCAAGAGCCCATGACGCCGAAGACGCCACGACTATCGCTGTCGATTAAGACGCCTGGGCTTGGAATGGGAGCGAAGACTCCTGGCATCACCTCGCCGAAGAAGTCAGGCGCGAAGACGCCGGGTATACCCAGCGCGGCTCTGGGCAACGGCATGACTACGCCCACGCAAACGGGCCCACCCCCTGCCGCTACAACCAGCTCACCACCTCCGCCGCCACAATGGGTCCCTCTTGCACCACCTACACCGGCTTCACCAGGTGCACGAGCTGACATCTGGGCCAACTCTCTGCTTAGCTCCGGACATAGCGAACATGCATCAAAGATCGCACGACAACAAGCGCGCGTTGTACCGATGCCCGAAGGCGACGAAGGTCTCTCAGCGAGCCCGCGGCCGCGGCCAAGCTTCTATCATCAACCTTCGCGCAGTATGGTTGACATGACGGCAGTGGCGCGGGCGAAAGTCGAGCCAGCAACGCCAGCGTCGCCCGCGCGTCCCGCACCTGGATCGGAAGCGCCCGCGCAGACCGATGATGGTGTGCTCGGGCCGAGTCTTAAGCGCCAGCGCTCGCTGCCGACGTTCGGTCCACACGCGGAGCCGCCGCCGTACCCCACCTTCGCACGCGGTGGTCCTCTACCTGCACCGCGCGAGGACGAGGGTAGCGAGCGGTTGCCGGGCTATAGGAACGATATCTACTTGGCTGGCGTGTTGCCCCGGAAGATGGAGTTCACTGCGCCGGGTGTGCAGGCTAAGGACAGGAAGTGGCGGAGGGTCCTGTGTGTGCTCGAAGGAACTGCGTTCAAGATATACGCCCTGCCTATCGGCAAGGGTGGCGGTAGCGTCCTGGGCGGACTGTGGGAGAAGGCAGTCGGAGCGGGCGACATCGCCGAGAGTCCAGCGAGAGCGAGTGAGGTCGCAGCGCTGACTGCTCAGAAGAGGCGTGAGAGGGAGCTCGAGAGGGAACGAGAACGGGAAGCTCTGGCGAATAAGGCCGAGGAGAGATCTTCAGTCGAAGACACCGATGGAGCTGGTTCGTCCACTTCGGGCGCGGGTACATCAGGCAACGAGTCGCCTGGAGGGAGGAGCACAAGTAGGCTCCTGGGAAGTAGCTTCCTACGTGGCCATCGCGGTTCAACGAGTAGTCGAACGAGCCTTTCGAGCGCGAATACCACGGATCGCACTCGCGCGAGTATGGATGAGATGGGTGGACGGAGTAGTAGCTCAAATATGCGGCGACTTAGTGTCGGCGCGAGCGCGACATCGAGTGCTCGGACAAGCTTCTCAAACACGCGAACCAGTCCTACTGGAAGCGCGGGTACAGGCGGTGCTAGTCGGGTACTCCCCGCATCTTCATCGTCTTCCATTGCTGGATCCAATTCGAGCATCGCGCCGAGCGGCACCACCAGTAGCGTCAACAGCGTTACGCACATCCGTCGGCGCACCGGCCCGGAGCCCGCACCTTCCTCACCATCAACTTCGTCACCCGGTCCCGCAACGGACCCGACACGACCTCTATTCCACGAACCAGCCAAGGACGTACCGCGACCGGAGGAGGGCACACTCATACGCGAGTATTCTCTGCAGAATGCAGAGAGTGGTCTGGCGAGTGACTATGTCAAGCGGAGGAACGTCATCCGTTTGAGGATGGAGGGCGAGCAGTTCCTTATCCAAGCGAGCGATGTGGGCAGTGTGGTTGATTGGATCGAGGGATTCCAGGCTGCTGCGAATATCTCGTTGGATTTGGATGAGCGACCTATGCCTAGAGGACCGCTGTTCCCGAGGTGCGTTCTAGATCTACCTGAGAAATACAGAACTAATGCTGACTTGCATACGTAGACGACGCAGGAGACGACCGGCAGCGAGGCCAACAGAGGCGGACGCAAACCCTCCGCCCACGATGCCGCATGCCTAAGCTCACCACCACCCCCTTCCCCCATTGTACAAGCTATGACTGGATGAACGATCACGGACAAAACTTTTTACGAATGTACCCTGCTTATATGCACTTTCACACTCCCTTGCTCCTTACGACCTTTCGTGCGCTTCTCTGTATTCGAACGTCTTTTGTGTGTATGACCGATCGCTGTCAGATCTCTTTTTGCTCATCATCATTTGGACTATTATCTTGCGTCTGTCTTCAGTAATGTACCTGTAGAAGTTGATGGTAATCGGAGCTATATCCCTAGGACCACTGATGGCTAGCTCATCGGCGGGGGGGAGATTACATGAAATCGCAGAGCCTTCACGATCGTAGCACAGATCTCGATCAATCCTCCTCCACGAGAGATATGTACATCGGGAGGTGTGCGCCCTTGGCTTCTTCGCCCCGGACGAACGGCCTTGTCACGACCATAGACCGCCTGAAGACCTTCTCGGGCTCGACGGCATTCATAAACCGGAAGGTAGAGACCAACGTGAAGAAGAGGGCCTTCATCCTGCACACAGTCAGCTATATCTCGACATTAGTTGATCGGGACCGACGTACTCGAGCAACGAGAACCGAAACCCGATGCATGCGCGAGGACCCTGAGAAAACATCAGTCGCGAAATTTCGCCAGACATTAGCATCATGCTCACACCAAGAAATGCGAGTGTGTTCCCCCATACTCCAGGTAGAGCATGCGCTGCATCGGGAGGATTCTCCCAGCGTTCGGGCCTGAAGCTCTCAACGTCTTCCCCCCATATCGCTGCCCACCTTCCCATATTCTCGATGGGGAGCATAACACTATCTCCGGCCTTGACACTGTATGATGCACGAGCAAATCAGAGTACGTCCGGATAACGACAGACATAGGCTCACGGAACACCAGTACGTGTGATACCATGAACATCAGTCCATTCTTGGTCAGTGGGGATGACGTCGTCCTTCGTAGCGACGCGCTGGGTCTGGGATACAGGGCTGTGGAGGCGCATGACTTCCCGCACGAACATCTCGAGATAGGGCAAGGCGTTCAGCGCGTCCGCAGAAGGCGTCGGTCCGTGCGCGTCGATGCATTCGCGCAGCTCTGCGCGAAGCTTGTCCTGAACCCTTTGGTCGTTTGACAAGGAGTGTAGACCCCATGTCACGGCCGAGCTGGTAGTCCTGAGTTCGAAGTCAGTTCAAGAAACACTCAATTCTTCCTTGCGGCTCTTACTCATGACCCTGCAGTCGATATCAGCGCGCGCGTGGGGAATACATTCTGGAGAAAGACACTCACTGCGACGAGCAACGTGGGAATCTCTGCGACCGAAGTAAGCGCGCTGAAAGGAACTTGCATGAGGTCACTTACGAGCAAGCATATCCGCATCAGACAGACGATTCGCATCCGGTAGGTCGGTCGCTAGATTGGCTCGCACGAGTATACTCAAGACATCCTTGCCTTGGACATCGTCCCGAGTCACCTTCTCATGAACGACATCGCCCAGTACGAGTCGCTTCCGCTCGTCGATGAGTTTGCCACCAACACGATTCAGGACCGCCCGAGCTTTAGCGATGCGTCGCGTCCGCGGCGTAGGCTGGTTGCATCCATCAGCTCAAGCGCTACGAACATCTCATAGGTGTCACGCACGATGTACCGGAAAGCAGGAATGAGGGCTTGCAGGAACGTCATGATGCCAGGAAGCTCGCCATCAGTAAGGATACGAAGAGCGTCGGTGAACTCCTTCGTCTGGGAGTCATCCGGGGGACCCAGAGCGTCAAAGGAGAAGCCGAAGCCTATGTCCTCATCAGTGGTACTCATGCTAGGAACATCGTGACGCGTACCTGCCAGGCCAATGATGTCGAGCGTAGTCAGTTGAAGATACTCCAAAACGTCGACGAGCGTCCGAGGCGAATTGTTCTCAGATACGCGGGTCTTCCAGATGTCTCGAAGCTGTACGCGATTGGTGACCATAAGATGCGCGCTGTTGTTCTTCCGCGTACCTGTAAGGACTTCTCGAAGAAGATGGGTAGCAATGCGCGGACTTGGGCGATTCCGAATGCCGGGTTCTGCGCAATTTAGAGTTGAGGCGCGTTGTGAGACCATATGTAGAGCGGTACTGACCAGAACTCTGCGCTGTAAGACGTCAGCTGAGTGACAGGAAGTACGGCTGGCTAAACAGGGCGTACCTGATGTTTATGTTCCATTCCCTCGACGGTCAGTATACCTATCGACATATCAGTGATGTACTCATTCGCACGTTGAAAGTGGACATACCGTCTCCAACAACTTGACTGGCGACATACTTGCCCAATGGGGGCTTGTGGTAGTCCATAGAGTTCGAGATGACATGGCCAATGCCACGAGCGTCGGCGAGGACCAGTCGTGGAGTCTGCAAACACCGCGTTCAGCAGAAGCAAGCGGCGTGTAGTGAACGAACTCGTACGCCAAAGACAGACCACGTGATGAATATAGGCCCATACTCTTGCATCCATTGTCGCTGCGCCACGGCCGGGGTCAGCTTGCGTGTGATCTTCATCGTCCCCCATAGCCAGCTTTGTGGTCGAGGGCCGGGTACGTTGCGTAGTGGCGAAAAGAAAGGGTCGGCGAGAAAGTGGTAGAGGGCGCGCAAGGGTTTGAGCAGCAGGACAAGCGCGGCGAACCCCGCTACCGCGGTGGTTGTTGAGGCCATAGTAGCTATAGCTATCAAGGCAGGAGGAGGACGTCGAGGTCGGAGTTAGATTTCACTTTCGAGTCTTGTTTATAGCTGCGTGAGCTCAATGTGGGTGGGTGGAGATGAGTTGGCTTTCGGGTGTCATACATCCGCGGTAGGTAACCCTGTCGCCATACGATCTACAGATATCGAAGTGCGTCGCAGGCGAATGCATGACCGGGATGCTGTTGCCCCAACCCGCTTTTGATGACCTTTCCGGCGGGTGCTAAGTTGCGGCCAAAGCGTCGGGTTCTCCGACGGAGAATGAGAGCCTGTGTAATCTAGCCTTTCTGATAGCACCCCAGTGTAGGGAACGTAGGCATTTCGCTATACACGCGTATCGAACGAGCGGGTTTCGAGCCGGATGAGTGTCTGAAGGAAGGTTGGACCCGGCGATCCCGGACTGCGCGTGCGGCAACTTGTAGAATTCGGCGCTTGCCTAGATATATAGCGTATACAGACTCACTCGTCTCTTTGCCAGTAATTTACACGGCTATGAGCTTACGGCTGTCTTTAGCTAGAACGGTAGTACCGCGCCACCTGTAAGGGTGTTGGCCTTCGCTGCGAAGTCTCTCTGACTTTCTTACTTGTGCGCTTCTGTTCGAGTACAAGCGCCGGAGAGGGAACATGGCACGGGTCACTTGACAAGCAGTTGACGCCCGTACCACACCGGATTCGTGATATGTTGAGCATTATAGAGAGTATATGCGCGTAAGCTATTGAATGGACATCTAGAAGGGAAGTTTCTGCGCCTTCGCTTTGCCCTTCGCCGGCTTGAGCGGTTGAGGTCTTGACTTGGCGTGCCACTGTGCATATACATCAGTAAAGCTTATCAGCTCGTGCAGCTGAAAAAGGCCACGTACCCTCCTGAAGCGGTCGATGCGTTGCGGCATGTCGCGAAGCAGCATCTTGATGCGAGCCTCCTTCTCGGGCTTCTCGCGTTCCCAGCGGTGGCCCTTGAACATGAGACGCTTGCCAGCGTACAAGCGCACACCGATATCTGCGCCAGGGATGTAACGCCTGCGAGGGGTGCCAACCCACTCGACCGAGCTGTCCCACTCTTGCGGTTTAGCCGACCTCTGTTCTTTCGCCTGCGACGCAGCCTTGGCAGTCCGGCGACGGGCGCGTAAACTTGTTGATGCCTTCGCTGTCACAATATCCGCGACGGCATCCGTCTGTACGACTGCACCCGACTCCTCCGCCGCTACCACGTTCTCCAACTTTTTCTCTTGTGCGTCCAGGATAGCGAATATATCCGATCCACTCGAGCGTGCAGCGGCACGCTCTTCACGCGCGTGAATCTTCGCCATATACGCCGCATCGTCCTCGGGCCGCTTCGGGGCTGCTGCGTCGTATTTGAGGCCAGGAGGAAGAAGGTGTAAAGTCCCGGAGACTTTGGCCTGCTTTACGAGCTTCGCTTGCTGGCGTAGAGAGTACTTGGGCGGCGCCCAGCGTCCCGTGACCGGGTTCTTGTGCGGTACGAAGGGGTTATGCAAGGCAGAAGCGGCGCTTTCCGCCGAGGGTTGAGACGGTAGAGGTAGAGGAGTTGATTTGGTCAGAGCGGCGAGCTCACGAGCGCGGAAACGCTTGACGGCGTCCAGCGCGCTCTTTCGTGCCGTGGCCATCGTGAGCGCGGTGAACAAGAGCGCGTCTGGCACGCCAGCGCAAACAGTCGCGTCTCGGCAAATCCCGGCCTTATGATCGCCGCGCCGCGCAAACGAAGTCTGCCCTTCACCTTTATCTTCTCTCCGGCATCGATGATGCGCGCATCTGAAATATTATATGAATTTTCAAATAGGTGCCTGCTGCTCAGAATGTGATGGCACGATATTCGAGAACCACGAAGTCGCGACCCCTTACTCCCAGTACTGGCAGCACGAACCACCGTATAAGCCAACCCTTTTTTATTCAGCATTGCTTACTCGGCATACTACAATTTACTGCCATTCATCAAGCGCTGGCTTGGATATAAGGAGATAAATCCCATATACGCCAGTCGCGGTCACGATGTACGCAAGGCTCTGACGGCGTCCCTCTGCTATCTGACATTCCGATCCTGTGTAATCCCGACAGGTCCCAACCACCATGTACTCTCAACAAGTTCCATACACTTCATGCGCGCCTGTGTGCAATGACTGTATCCTGCGCCAACGGCCTCTTATCATGTATTCTGTGCTCTGCATCCAGAAACTACGCGACGCGTTGTCAACTGCCAAGCCCGTCGCGAGGAAGTTCCCGAGGCTGGTGTACTGTACTGCACAGCCCGAAGGGGAGAATAGTATCGATTGTTTGAGACGCTCTGTCCATCCTGTAAGAGGTACAGTCTGCACGGTACAATCATAGACAGTCGGATGCAACGATAAGTCACAAGTTGCACGCATCGGAGTACTACGTGGTCGTCTTAGACAAAGTTACCGGATCGCACGCTCCTTGTGCTTACAACCGTTATCGGCTTTCCGTCTTCTGTACCACCATGATCGTGCCAACCTCCTTGCTTTCCACACGCGTCGACTCGGCAGCAGAGGGCTTGTATCGGATACATCCACATATTTGCGCACGACGTGGCACTTCTTAGTAGTGTCCAGGCTACAACTGATGGCGCCCTGTGGTACCCTGCGTTGGCCGGGTTCTATTCGCCAAACCATCACGATAGAGACCATGACCTCGTGAAAGTCTTGGGTTGTCTATAAAATAGTCAGACTGGGAGTCGTGGACATCCCTCGCCCCTACTCTCTCGCCGCTCTGTCACCCTTCGGCCTCCGAACATGAAAGCTGGACTCTTCACATTCATCCGGGATCAACTTCGGACGGTGCCGCCCGTCGTGCAGGGTGATCTGACCGGAAAGACGATCATGCTTGTCGGCGCAAACGCCGGTATAGGCTTGGAGGCATCGAAGCACTTCGCGCGTATGAAGCCCGCCCGGCTTATCCTAGCTTGTCGCAACGAGCAGAAGGGCAAGGCGGCTATCAAGGGTACGTCACTAGCTATACCCATGCGCATACATACACTGATTGCGGATTTCAGCGATCCAAGAAGCTACTGGTTACGCCAACGCCGAACTCGTGCAAGTTGACCTCGACAAGTTTGCATCGATTGATGCCCTGGCGGCCCGGTTCGAGAAGGAACAACTGGCTCTCGATATCCTCGTCTACAATGCCGGTGTCTTGATGACCAAACATGAACTTTCGTCTGACGGTTGGGAACCTACGTATGTCTTTTGCCAGCTTCAGCTGATGCTTAGACTCAAACTTGCATGTACTAGCTTACAAGTGAACGCGCTCTCCGCGATGCTCTTCAGCGTCCTTTTCGTACCCGCTTGCTTGCGGGCCGCGGAGGCGCGTCCATCTTCGCACCCGCGGATCGTCATCGTCGGAAGCTTTGTGCATTATCTTGCGGTAATGCCGAAGAGCGTGCTCCAGGCCGATAGCATCCTGAGACAACTCAACAAGCCCGAAGAGTTCAAGCAGACGTGAGCTTCTTCCTGCGTACTTCGAGCACAGACTTAACAACGTATGACAGTGCTCTGCAACCCCGATACAACCAGTCGAAGCGTGCGTTCGTCTATCTGCAGTCTTGGCTACACGATTGGCTGACAGCTCGACAGTCCTTGGGTTATTCGTTACCCGCGCATTGGCCAAACACCTTGCTCGGACTCCGATAATTGCCCTCAACCCACATCCGGGGTACTGCTACTCCGAACTGCGAAGAAACTACGGTCGACTGGATGCAATCTCAGACTGGCTCATGGAGAAGCTGCTTGCGCGCACATCCGAGGAGGGCTCGCGCGACTTGGTATATGCGGCTGTTGGAGGCACGGAGGACGAGGACGCGCTTCGCGGCGCGTTCACGAACTTGCAGCATGTACAGGAGGCAAGCGACTTCGTCATCGGAGAGGTTGGACAGGAGACGCAGAAGCGTGTATGGGTGTGTGCTGCGTTCGCTGTGATTCTGGCATACACTGACGATGACCTTCCAGGCTGAAGGCGTGGCTATCCTATCAGAGGCATCACCGCGTTTCAAAGAAATTGTTGATATCCATCTTTCGGCTTGAGTTTCGCAGTTTGTAGTCCCTCACATGTTTTTCAGCGACAGCAATACATACGTCACTTTGGATTCCTACGATCCAAACGCTACCAAAAAGCATTATTTCCCGGCGTGATAAATCCGCTCCAGGCGCATTTCTCTTCATGTTTACACATCCGCGTCCCAGGTCTTGAACTGAAGCTCCAAGAAGCGTTACACCCAGCTACAGCCTCTTGGGGAGTATACTTACGCCATGGACCGAGTACTGACGAGCAGTACAGAAGCGCACATCGGGCTCGGTTGGGCTTCCGAGTGCGTACCTGATGGGCGCCGGGTCCGACGGACCAAAAGGCGCCGGTCTCGGAGCCGTGTGGCCAAGGTACATGTGCTGTCATTGACTCCGCCTGCAAAGTTCAACTGCTATATATCTCGGCTCGGCGACGTCCAATTTTTGCTTCGGATTTCGCCCCTGTGAGCCCGCAACGATTATCCTTCCCGTTGTAAGTCTCATGTTCATACCTTCATACGTACGTAGGACTTGTAGCTCATCTTTGAAACCAGCGTTATGGCCACTGGTCAACTGGTCGTGTCAGCGTGTCTTTTGGGTGCTGCGGCGGTTAGTGCTGCCTTGCTGCTACTCTTTCGTCCGAAGGGCGGAAAGATAGCACTCGCAGAAGACCAGGAGCGCGAAGATGATCCATTTGACGTCCCACCTTCTGATGACGTGGCGGATACGCACGCCGTCGATGGCGAAAGATACAAGTTGAACGTGAGCACAGCAGGTTACCAAGCGGTCACACTAGGCTTATTCGTAACTTGTCACAGCTCAAGTACCTCAAGTTGGCACTGGTTGCTGTACTTGCTTGCATCACGGCTCTTGAAGTCGTCACACTAGCTCTACTGGTCGAGCTACGATCGGAGGCAGACGTCGTTACTCCCGTCTTTCAGCTTCTCTTCGCACTTTACCTATTGACACTTGCCTGTCTGTCGCTATTCGATCGCACGGGAAACTGGCACATCGGAACTATTATCACGCTCTCTATTTTGGCGCCCACTTCCGTCCTCGTGCACTTGATCTCAATTATTCTGTGGGAGGACGACGCTACAAATGTAGCCAAGGCGATACACTTTACAGTTTTGGCACTGTACTTGGTGGCCTCAGCTATAGCGGTTTTCGCTCCCCTCGGGCCCAGACTTGCTTCCTTCTCTGATGGCGCTGAGCGTAAGCTTAGCGGCGCCGTTGGTGAGAATGTCATCATCGTCTACGCGTATAGTCACTCAATCGAGTCGTAGGCGCCTCCGCATTTGGCAACTTGCTCGTCTCCTATGCAAAGGAAGTCGTCAAGATCGGATCCGCGTCTGCGCAAATGTCGGCAAAGGATCTACCTATCGTTCCACCGACAATCAGAGCGTTCTTCAATGCGCACGCTATGCGTCAAGCCTCTCAAGCCGCCACCAGAGCATCTCAGCGTGTGCTACTGTGGACGGTTCCGCCCGGTGGCGCGCTCGAGCTCACTCATCGGCTCATCAAACTAAACTTCGGCGGCTTCGTCACCTTGGCAGCACTCTCGACGGGATGCGGATTCATTTACTACTTCCCATATTACTTCATCCAAGGTCTTATTCGCTATCTTGAGCTTGATCCGGGGCGCGAGAACATTGTTCGTGGCGTTGGATGGGCAATTGGATTGTACCTCTCCACTGCGTCCGTGTATCTCCGTGAGTGCAGTACCGTGGGTCTGGTAATCGGAAATTGACGTCGGTACCCTGCACAGTGACCAATCAGTTATGGGTACAAGGCTATATGCGCCTACACATCCGCATTCGCCTTCAACTGAACTCCCTGCTGTATGCGAAGACCCTGGTTCGCAAGGATGTCGTTTCCGCGAGCCAGTCGTCCTCGGAGGACGACCCGGCGACCAGCGCATCCGGCGAAGAGTTTACCGGCAAGGCGCAAGTGATGACGCTCGCGACTACAGACATCGAGCGCGTCGCTAACCTGGTGCTGAACCTCTACGAGCTCATCGACGCACCCCTGGAGATCTTGGTCGGCACACTCTTCCTCTACCGTCTCCTCGGCATCTCCGCCTTCATCGGCATCGGCATCACCTGCGTATTCATTCCTCTCAATCACTTCGCCGGAACCGTCGTCATGGGCGCGCAGACGAAACTGATGTCATCGCGCGACCGCCGCATCTCGCTCATGAACGAGGTGCTCGGCGCTATCCGCATGGTCAAGTTCATGGCGCTCGAACGCAACTTCGAAGATCGCGTTCTTTCCGAGCGCGAGACGGAGCTGAAGTACCAGAAGCTCAGCTACACCATTGAGCTCATGTTCAACGCGGTGTGGTCAGCATCGCCGACTTTTGCGGCCATTGCTGCTTTCTTACACTATGCGGTGATTCGCGGTGAACCTTTAACACCGGCTGTCGCATTCACCTCAGTAAGTCAGCATGCATATTCAAAATGCAGTATGTCTAAAGTGGATTCGTGCACAGATCGGCATCCTCGACGAGATGAAGTTCTGCCTCGCGATCCTCCCGGACACGATGATCAAGATCTTCCAGGCTTCGGTCTCCCTTCGGCGCCTGGCGCGGTACTTGCACAGCGTCGAGGTACCTCTCAAAAACCTCAGACGCGACACGTCGGTCGGCTTCTCCAGCGCGACCGCGACCTGGCCCTCGGCCTCCACCGGCTCGTCTTCCGGCTCATCAACACCTCGTGGGAAGTTCTCTCTTCTGGACTTGAACGCGACGTTCCCGGCCGGAGAGTTGACGCTAATATGCGGCAAGCTCGGCAGCGGAAAGACACTTGCACTCCTAAGTGAGTACAGCCAACTTGTTTGTCGTGATGGAAGAGTCTTACAAAGCTCTATCGTAGCTCTGCTTGGCGAAGCAGACATCTTGGCCGGCGATGTTATGTGCCCACGCTCGTCTGCCGATGCTCTCGCCAACATGTCGGACGAACTTGCTCGCATAGGCGACTGGGTAGTGGACGGAATATGCGCATACGTCCCTCAAACATCCTGGCTTCGCAACGCTAGCATCAAAGGTATGCCTAGGGGCATAGCCTTGATCCAAAATATACTGATCGCTTCGTCGCTCAGATAACATATTGTTTGGCTTGCCTCTCAACGAGGAGCGCTACAACAAGGTGCTTTACGCCTGCGCGTTGCTAGCAGATTTGAAGATCTTGGAGGACGGCGACGAGACCGAGATCGGAGAGCAAGGGATCACTCTCTCAGGCGGTCAGAAAGCACGAGGTTAGCACCGGGCGCCGCTGCTCTCAACGAATGCACTCACGTGTCCTCCAGTTTCGTTGGCTCGTGCCGTATACTCGCGGGCCTCGATTCTGCTCTTCGACGATGTACTGTCTGCCGGTACGCAATCACGCTCAACCCTAGCTAGACGAGTCTGACCTCCTCTGACCTCTCCCACAGTCGATGCGCACACGGCGAACCACATCTTCAAGAAGTGCTTGAAGGGGGACATCATGCAGGGTCGAACTGTTGTCCTCGTCTCGCATCACGTTCAGCTGTGCGCTCCGGGCGCAGCATTCGTTTTGGCGCTGGACAACGGGCGCGCGGCTTTTGTCGGAAGTGGCGATGCATTCCGTGCTTCCGATTCCTACGCCAGCTTTGCGGCCGTTGAAGCTACTTCGAAGCCGGACGAAGATAAAGCCACGCCGGCCGTTGAAGATGAAGACACCGTCACGGATGCTGTCTTGAAAGGCAACGAGGAAGAGAAGGTGAAGACACCCCGAAAACTGCAGGAGGAAGAAGCTCGTCAGCTTGGGCGAGTCAAGAGCGATGTGTGGACCATGTACCTCGCAGCATGCGGCAGTTACATCTACTGGACCATCTTCGTCGTGGGCTTCGTGGCCGCGGCGCTTAGCCGCGTCGCGGAGATTGGTTGGCTGACGTGCGTGTCTCCCGCTTCTCCGGTCCTCAGGCGCTCATGTTCAACAGGGTCTGGACGCGATCCACGGGTGAAGAGCATGGAGCCCGGCACTATGTCACCGTATATGCGATTATCTGCTGCATCGGTAAGCACCTCGTTCGCACCATCGTGTCCTGTCTCGTCGTTCTAATCCGTTGATATGGTCTTTCAGGCATTGTGCTCACCACTTCGCGCCTCTTCATCGCCTGTGAGTTAGCCGGCACCTTCTGCTCTATGCAAACTCTTATGAGAGCTCCTCAGACGACGGATCAATACGTGCATCGCGCACCCTCTACGCTCGTTTACTCGACATCGTTCTGTTTGCAACCACTCGTTTCCACGATACCGTTTCGCGCGGGCGACTCCTCAACCGCTTCGGAAAGGATTTCGAGGGTATCGACAGTAGCCTGGCCAACAACTTCGCGCTCGTCATCGTCACTGCTTTATCCGCAGCTACTACGTTCGTGACTATCGGCGTCGTGGGAGGCGCGCCATTCGTGATCTGCGCAGTTTTGCTGTATTCTTTGTACTGGCGCTGTGAGTCGCTCTCTTGTGTTGGAGGTGGAACACTTCGCTTACATCTCTTCAGCGGGCATCCTCTATGCAAACACCTCCCGAGAGCTGCGCCGACTGGAATCAGTCTCCCGCTCCCCAATCTACTCTCTGTATGGCGAGACCATCGCTGGCGTGACAGTCATTCGTGCATTCGGCGCGTCTACCAAGCTGTACAAGGACATGCTTCGTCTTATGGATACGGTGCGTTCTTGGAGTCGGCAACACTTGCAGAGGCATAGCTGAACACATGCCAAACCAGAACATCAACCCTTACTACTGGATGAGCGCCGCAAACATGTGGATCGGCTGCGAGTTCAATATGATCTCGTCCGCTATTGTCGGCGCAGCCGCTCTTGCCGCTGCCCTCACTTCCAGCATTGACGCTGCAATGGCAGGCTTCATCCTTGCCCTGGTCCAGAATCAAGCGTACGATGTGAGTATCAGTCGTTAACCCTCATCGCGTTCGATTCTGACTTGGCCTTGCAGGCGCTTAAACTCGTGCGATGCTTCGCTACACTCGAACAGTCCATGGTTGCGCTTGAGCGTGTCAAAGAGTACCTCGAGCTCCCGCAAGAGTCTCCCGCGATCGTGGAGCCTCGCCCGCCTACTGATTGGCCATCATCCGGGCGTATCGAGTGTCGCAACCTCGTTCTGCGCTATGCGCCCGAGCTTCCTGATGTTCTGCACAACTTGAGTTTCTCCATCGCTCCAGGAGAGAAGGTCGGAATTTTGGGCCGTACAGGCTCTGGAAAGAGCACACTTGCTGTGGCGTTCTTCCGCTTCGTAGAAGCTCATTCGGGTTCGATCATCATCGATGGCCAAGATATCGCTCGGATCGGCCTGTCTGACCTGCGCTCGCGCATCACTATCATCCCCCGTATGTATCTTCTTTTTTGCGGACTATGTCAAATGTGACAAATGTGACATGTACTGACAAATTCCACAGAGGATCCGACCATCTTGAGCGGTACCATCCGTAGCAATCTCGACCCCTTCGGCGAGCACGACGATGCAGCACTAGTGAGCTGAGATGCATCCATGACAAAGGGCGCCTTACTGACGGGGTCCGGCGCATAGTACGAAGCATTGCGCCGCGTGCACCTTATTCCATCCGAGAGTGGCCCGCCAGAGGAGGCAATGAACGAGGAGAACGCCAATGTGTTCAAGAGCCTCGACACGCCCGTCATGGAAGGTGGAGACAACTTCTCGACAGGGTATGCGTCAGCCGTTAGTGACCGTCTGTTGCCATGACTGACTGAAGATTTCACAGCGAAAAGCAGCTGCTGTGCATGGCGCGTGCTATCTTAAAGCGGTCCAAGGTGCTCATCATGGACGAGGTGTGTATCGCTCTTCAACTGCTCCACGCCCACACGCTCATTGGCACCGTGAAATAGGCCACAGCCAGCGTCGACTATACCACCGACGCACTCATTGGCGAGACCCTCCGCCATGCCTTCTCCCAGAGTACGATCTTGACGATCGCTCACCGCTTGCGTACTGTGGCGGACTATGACAAGGTCATGGTGCTGGATCAGGGTAAGCTGGTCGAGTTTGGCGCACCTGCGGCCCTTTTGCGCGACACCAACTCGCACTTCTACAGCATGTGCGCGGCCGCAGGGAGTGCTGAGTTGGCTGCTATACAAAGTATGGCTAAAGACAGCGCGTAAACTGGCGTATCTAGCTTACCGATTGCGCATAATCAAATTAATGTTTTATATTATGACACCACTACAACCGATAGCAGTGTCGCGTACGCTCGCCCTTCTGGCACGATAGAGGAAAGAAAATGAATAAGTTAAGAGGGTATGCCGAACCCCAAACACAGGATATACGCCCAAGAGTCTATTGTGGAGTGTCTACGGGTGCCGTGCTCGCAGGCCGCGAGTTCTCCGCAGAGCCAGAATCCGCAACCTCCTCGATGAACGCGCCTTGCGGTGCCTCGCCCTCCTTCTCCCCCTTCTTGCTCTTCTCGCCCTTCTTTCCCTTCTTGCCTTTCTTCTTCGGGATGTCCCACTCCCAGAAAGGAATGAACGAGTCGACCTGCGAAAGATAATCAGTAGCCTGAAACCGATGGATAGCGCTTGCACTCACGAATCCAACGTCTGCGAAGAGATTGGGGAATATCCAGATACCCGGGCTCACGACGATGACGGTGATGATATAGAATATTAACCGCACGATCGCAATCGCGAATAGTAGTCCAATGAGCCCAAGCACAACGTATGACAGCCAGCCAACGCCTTGACGCATGACCGGCGGCCACAAGGGGAACATAACGCCAGCCAGAATGACGCCAACCATAATCGCGCCGCCGACATACGTCGTCCATTGCGGACCGTCGTAGAACCATGCGTAGTATTCGTCTGCAGCGAACATCTGCATAGGGTTCACGGTGAGAAGTTTCGGCCCAGCTGAGGAGCCGACGGCTGCGCCACGGTCAACGCGCAAGTAGAACGCATAGGGGATGATAGAGCCCAGCAGTTTCGTCGCGTCGGTCTCGGATTCGATCTTCGGCACTTTCTTCAACTTGGCGTAGGCGGGGGACAAGAGCGCTTTGATGGCATGTTTGCCTGTGGTGGCACGTCTGTCAGCCGCGCGCTTATTCGTGAATTCAAACGCGTGGACTCACCCTTGAAATAGTCGATACGCTTGCCGTTTAGTACACCAGTGCGCGCCTTGATTCCAGATGACGAGCCGCGCAGGAAGACAGCAACATTTTTTAGGTCCGCGGGCGCCTTTGCCTGCTGATCGGCGGTGGACATTGTGTTCGACTTTCGCGCCTGTCGTGATGTTGAGAATGTTGATATACACTGATATCGCGCCGAACGTACCTATTAGATGTGGCCACCAGTCGTGTCCTGAGTATAGAGCCGATAAAGGAAGGTGAAGTGGGCGTGCACGCGCCACACGAGAGGATGGAGGGAGGGAGTGAGAGCGATGAGCTGGCCGACATACGTGTTCTCGCCCTAACCCCGGTTTGAATCGGCGCGACATCATAGCCACACACGCTGCACGCCGCGTGCCACTCATCTCCTTCCTCAACTGCGCGCGCTCCTCTCAGACTGCAAATGGGACAGTGATGTGCACCTGCTACCATTGTGCCAAGATAGCTTACGCCTTGGTATAGCGCATCTGAACTTTTGCATGAACTGGGCGCTCATTAGACGCTGACTTCACATAGCGCGCGAGCGTATCGCACTAAGCATACTTTACAAACACAATCACGATAGATAGCACGAGCAATCCGGTCTACATACAGATGTGGATAGTGAGACGGTAGATAGCAGCTCGATAGCAGGAGGATGTGCAGATGAATGATATGGTACATATGATGATGAGATGAAAGAAAAGACGCGACGGTGATTAAGTAGAGGTGGTAGCAGCCTTCTCAGCTGTAGGACGTGCTTTCGGTTTGCGGTGTTTCACGATCCAAGGGTGAACGAGCACCTCCTCGAATGGTAGGCGATCTTCCGGGTTGTAACGCAGAAGCTGCCAGCAGGTTAATGGTGCTTCAAGTGATAGCAGGCTAAGCCCTTGCCTTCGTGATCAGATCACGGGCCTCAGGTGAGGCACGGTCGGCAGGGAAATTGAATCGTACGCGGGCGATCTTCTTGTATGTGCCTGGCAAGCAACGCGTCAGTATACGACCTTTTGATTGTGAGAGTGGATGCGACTAACCGAACTGCCCGCCCTCCAGGTCCTCAAACGGCGGCTTGCCAACCAGGAACTCATACGCAAGTACTCCGAGCGCCCAATGGTCGACCTTCTCATTGTGATCCTTGCGTTCAACCATTTCCGGCGGGAGATAATCCAGAGTCCCGCACAGGGTCTTCCGGCGGAGGCCAGGTGCATGTACAGACCATCCGAAGTCTCCGATCTTCAGCTCGCCGTTCATACCGATCAGTACGTTCTCAGGCTTGATATCGCTGCAAAGATGATTAGTAACGCATCATGGTATGGAATACGAGACAGACTTACCGGTGGATGACATGCTTGGAGTGGAGGTAACTGAGCGCGTCCGCCATTTGGTCGATGTACC
This sequence comes from Peniophora sp. CBMAI 1063, assembly GCA_900536885.1. NCBI lineage: Eukaryota > Fungi > Basidiomycota > Agaricomycetes > Russulales > Peniophoraceae > Peniophora > Peniophora sp. CBMAI 1063. The sequence continues at coordinate 114,893 of UWZB01000068.1, forward strand.
GGCTTGAACGGCTCTCAGAGAAATGAAACGGAGGCTTGGTGAGCTGCTTATACAGCTCACCCTGCGCCGCGAACTCTAGCATCAAGAATATCCGCTTCTCATCGTGGAAGAAGCCATACAGCCGCAGAACGTTCGGATGCCGCAAGTTCTGCTGAATCTCGATCTCCCGGCGAATCTGCTTCTCGACCTTGTTCTCCACGATCTCCGATTTGTACTGGCATTTCAGCGCCAGGATAAAGCGTGGCTCGACCTTGGTGCGGACCATGTACACTCGTCCGAATTTGCCCTTGCCGAGGGGACGGCCAATCTCGAAGTCCTTGAGACGCCATTCACGTGTTGGCCGCGTGCTGAAAGTATCGTTAGCGCCCAGCTACCACATAAGCGCCGGCATGGTACCACGCACCCAGAAACACTCGAATCAAGCGCGAGGAGCTTCGCAGCCTCTCCAGATACTACGGAACCTCGCTTTTCGTTGTCCCGCTCAAAGCCATTGTCGTAGTGTCCGATGTCGAAGTCTTGTGGTGCGGCAGCCTTGGTGGTGGATTTGGGTGCCTTCGTAGTAGACGCAAGTGATGAAGTAGAGGCTGCGCCCTTCGTATGTGCGCCGAGAGCACCAGTAGATTTGGATTCGGGAAAGGGTGCAGGTGCAGCAAGTTTGGTGAGAAGCGCCGCAACCTTGGTTTGGCTGGCAGCCTTCTGGTGGCCCGGACGTAGTGGAGGTTTAGAGGCGAGTGATGGGTTGCCGGCGCCCGTGGTATTCTGCTTGCTGGAAAGCTCGAGAGCAGCGATCTTCCGTGTCACAGCGTCTATGGAAGTCATGGTGGAGGCTGGCAGGATGTGGTGGTTGGCAGACCGAAGTGAGCGCGAGGAAGCGCGCGGGGTTAAGCGCGCCGAAGTCCGAAGTTCAACATGAACGCGCTCACGTGGTGCTTTCACACGAGGTGTAAATTGATACAGTAAGTCTAGGGAAGTCTAAGGCTAACGGACGAGTACATACACAAGCAGGCAATATCATCACGTCGCAGATCGTACATAAGGGGGCAGTCGCGGAGAGACAACAAGGTATACGAAGAAAGATATCGCAGTTAGTATAGACTCGCGCCACACATCTTGTTCGCGATGCTGGAGAGCAGGAGACAGTATCCCTCTGCCAATGGCGATCAGTGCGGTCTCGAGTGTGCACCATCATCACACTACTCACTTGCAAGTGCGACACGGTGCCCGACCTGGCCCAAGGCAGACGCGATAAACTCGACTTCAGTTTTAAACGTGTGTATCTGTTCTTGCGCGTCGACTTGGATTGCGACCTGCCAGAACCTGAGAAGGGTCTTTCCGGCCATAAACCACGCTAGCTGTACCAATAGACGTGTCAGTCATGAAAGTGACAAAGTGAGTAGAAGCCTCACGTTGCAGATTGGGTCCAGAAGAGAGAGGTCAAAACTAGTCGACTGCGCCGAGTACAACAGCTCCAGTATAGCACGCGCAGATCGCAGCAAATTCGCTGCTGACTGGCAACTGCGGTTCTCCATATGAGCGTGCGGGTCGTGCAGATTGATGTTCGCTCTGCGCATTCATGAATACACCAAAATTTCGCCAAGACTATGCAGATAACTCACATGTGCGGCAACAGGGATGCAGCATACAAGTACGAGTCGATGGTACCGAGTGCGAAGGGATCGCGAAGATGCGACGGGAACGTGTTGCGGAACTCGGTAGTTGCTTGATGCAGCTCAATGAAGGCGCCCGTGCAGCGTGGGTCGGACTTGTAGTCGTAGTCTTCCGAGATCGGACACTCAGCTTCCCAAACGCGACGCCACATGCTCGAATACTGATGACTTCCCGCCGCCTTATGCTACACCATTGTCAGTTGGGCGGAACGGCATAGAACTGGTGCGCAACGAACCTTCTCCCGGCGGAAGTGCAAGTTGAAATCCTTGACGCGCCCTAGAAGCGCAACAGCCTTGATATAGAGATTGAACGAATCACAGGTCTCCGGGTTGTGGCGGAGAATGACGTCCTCTTTCAGGAGACTTTCGCGCTCTTTCACGGGAGGATACGATTCCTATTTCGGCTGGTCAACAACACCAATCGAGGCAGGACATAGTAGATAACGTACCCCTAAGGCAAAGTTGAACGCGCTGACGGGAAAGACTTGCATGCAGTCCTCTTCGTGGATACTGTGCGGCCAGAGATTGGCGGCATGTGTCAGCCGATCCAGCATGAACGCTAGCCAATATATATTCCTGCGCGTCTCGCTCTCGATTGCGTCTCGAGGTTCGGGGATCAGTGATAGCCCGACCGCAGAGGTTGAAATGGGGCTGAAGTCCTCGTTGAGAGACAAGCCCAATGGGTAGACGCTACGCGCGATATTTCCCGTGCTGATGAAGACCTGGACAGACTGTTAACCCTAGGGAAAGCTGTGAGACGAGGCGATCACTCACTTCCACCCATTTGCCTTGTGACCAGTACCAAAGTGCGCAGAGGATCGAACCTGGCGATACAGTCGGTCAACAGCCCGATATCCAGAGCTTACTCGACGGCACCTTGCATGTTTTCCACCATACGGTATCCACGTAGCGTGTCCTGTTCGCTCACACGTCTAGCGAGCTTGATGTGCGTCTCTGCAAAGCTATCGGTATGTTCTTGTTGCTTCCACTTGTTCTGGAAAGCCTCGTCTGTAGTAGAGCATGAGCGATCCTGGTCGAGTGGGTGCTAGAAAGACCTACTGGCAGGCATAATGCCTTCACCAGGAACTTCAGTCTGCGAGATTGCAGCAGTGTACTGGCTGCCCACGGCGCAGATGGCATGCAAGACCGCGCTCGAAGGGAAGTTCGGATGGGTGGGCGGATAGCATAGGTTGTTCATGAATGTCGGCTGATGAAAGAGGCGATTGGCGTGAGGATGAAACGCGAAGAACGAATCAATGCTATGCGAGGAAATCTATCAGCTCTCTCTTGACGTGTCTGAAGAGAAGCTTGCTCACAGATGCCTCAAGAGATCAGGTGCAGGAAGGTCTTCCGGCCATCCTGAGTAAACGAGGTTCTGTTGGTTGTCCGGGTAGTAAGGAGTCCCGACTGCGGCGTCCAAGGGATCCACCGAGCTTGCAGTGGGGTGGGTACCGTGACCCCTCATGCGCGGAGGCTGGGTCGGTTGGCGCTCCTCCCAGCAACCGCCACCGCTACCAAACCCGACCATGAAAGGGTCAACTTTGTTGCCACGCGGGCTAGGGGCCGATGCACTAGGAGAAGAGCCAAAGCTGTCGGAGCCGTTCCCGGGCGGTGACAGTGAGGGAGGCGATAGCCCAGTAGACGAGTGCTGTGACTGTCCGGTAGATGACGTTGGGTGAAAGAGAGGGGATATTCCGGATGGGCCTGCTGAGTATGCACCCAGCTCAGAAGGCATAGATCCACTGGCAAGGGCCGACAGCAGATCCAGGCCGTTATCGACTGTGGTAGTGTGTCCTAACGAAGCGAAGTTCAGAGGAGCCATAGAACCAGAGTTGTCGGGCTGACCAGACATGATGGCGTTCAAGACTCCGGATACCTCTAGGCCCAGGTTAGTGCGGACACATGAAGAGACAGAGGAGTACACGCACCGTGTAGGCTGGTAGGTTGTTGCACACCAGGCGGCTGTCCGCGCAATAGACCCTCAAGCTCCCCTGGAGACTTGTCAGATACGGAAGACTAGAATATCATATCGCACGCACGTATCCTGTCTTCCAACTGCCCGTAACGGTCTTTGGGGATCTCTGGAAGCCCTGGCACTGAGCGGTTATGAGTATCACTTGCATGTGGCAGTAGTAGACTGCGAGGGAACGAACCTTCATCATAAGTGCAGTCTATGGTCTCCGGAGGGACAACGCCCGGTTGCGGATGAGTCTTGGCATACTGGTACGACCGTATGCAAGTCCCGCATGGCTTTTTCGCGTCACTGCCCACGAATGATGAGCTTCAAGCGAGTGGCAGGGATTGGCGCCGGCTGACCATTTCTGAACAACGCGTCAGTATACATGAGTAGGCGCGCAGGTAAGAGTCTCGTACAAGCTTGCGTCTGTACGACGAGCGGCCACACCCCGTCAGCACTCGATCTCTGCCCTAGTTAACATGTATCGGCTCACTTCCGACATGTATGACAAGCCTGTCGGGCGCTTGGTCAATGTAGGTTCAAGTGAAGATGGTGGTCGAGATCCTACTTGGTTTCTCTAAAGCAAGGAGCGTGATCAGCACAATACAACGGCTGTCAACCCGCGAACCCACTTTCAATCCAGAAGCCGAAGCTGTCCCCGAACCAGAGCCCGAGCCTTTCGCCGAGGCAACCTTGGGCATCGAGATATGTCGGCTTCGCAAAGGTACACTACGGGTACGTGGGTAATCAGGTTAAGCAGATAAGAGCAAAGAATGTCGACGTCGCGCCGAAATGGTGAAGTCTGGTTTGTACTGCTATGAGGGACAGCCGTAAGACCCGCGCAGCCACAAAGGCCGGCGGTAGCCCGAGGCGGTGCGCACGTGGACCACCCACATCGGCCCATATGCAACGCCCATACGCCGTCAGAGGAGGCTCTTGACAACGACCCCTTTCGCCAATCTCTCCTCTTTCAGCGGCGTGATCTGACCAGATGAAGGCCTGTCCGATATCCTGATACTATCCGGCTTGACGATGCCACCACGGGCAGATCAAACATTGGTAGGCGATGAGCGTGGCACAACACGCCGGAGTTCGACATGTATTTGATCTTGCAATTGACGTAGAGTGGCATCAGATACAGTAGGTTTAAGATACAACGCGGGATAATAAACGGGTATAGGAGAGAGGAAGAATCAATATAGACTAGCGCCACACATCTTGTTCGCGATACTAGAAAGCAGCAAGCAGTAACCCTCTGCACGGCGTGATCAGTACACTGAAGAGGTTCTGCGAGGCAGCGATACTCACTGGCAAGGAAAATACGCTGTCCTATTTGTCCCAAGGCGGACGCGATGAACTCGACTTCGGTCTTGAACGTTTGCACCTGCTCCTGCGCGTCGACCTGAAGTGCCACTTGCCAGAACCTCAGAAGAGTCTTTCCGGCTACGAACCACGCCAGCTATGCAAACAAACAGATCAGTCGTAGAGCGTGGAGAACGGTATTGGGGCTTACGTTACAGATAGGATCCAGGAGTGATAGATCGAAGCTTGTCGATTGGGCCGAATACAGCAGCTCCAGTATCGCGCGCGCGGACCGCAAGAGATTGGCCGCAGACTGGCAAGTCCGGTTCTCCAGATGAGCATGCGGGTCGTGTAGATTGATGTTCGCCCTGCGGGTCCGTCAGCGATTGGCATTTCGCTAGGTTAGTCTAGTAAACGCACAAGTGGGGTAGAAGACACGCTGCGTATAGGTATGAGTCGATGCTTCCAAGCGCGAACGGGTCGCGAAGATGTGGTGGGAACGTATGGCGGAACTCAAGGGTGGCTTGATGGAGCTCGATGAATGCGCCGGTGCAGCGAGGGTCGTTCTTGTAATCGTAATCTTCTGAAATCGGGCACTCGGCTTCCCAGACGCGACGCCACATGCTCGAATACTGGTGACTGCCCGCCGCCTTGAACTACAGCTATGTTAGCACTCAGGATACAGGCGATCTGTGCTAGTTCGAACCTTTTCCCTGCGGAAATGAATATTGAAGTCCTTCACACGTCCCACAAGTGTGACGCCCTTGAGATATAGATTGAACGAATCGCACGTATCCGGGCTGTGTCGCAGGATAATATCGTCCTGTAAGAGGCTCTCGCGCTCCTTCGCTGGTGGATACGATTCCTACACATACCCACGTAAGCATCAGCATGACGGCGCAACAAGCGACGTACACCCAGAGTAAAGTTGAGCGCGTTGACCGGGAAGACTTGCGTGCAGTCCTCCTCGTGCAGAGCATGTGGCCAAAGGTTACCAGATTGGCTTAGCCTATCTAGCATGTAGGACAGCCAGAAGATGTTCCTACGCGTCTCCTCTTCGATCGCGTCTCGGGGTTCAGGGATGAGTGACAATCCTACCGCGGCCGTCGAGATGGGAGTAAAGTCTAGGTTCATTGACAGGCCCAGAGGACCGCAGCTACGCGTGATCTGACTGGTGACCAGGAAGACCTGAAAGATCGTATTGGTATGCTAAAGTGCGGTTGAACAATTCCACCACTCACTTCCACCCATTTTCCGTTCGACCAGTACCAAAACACACAAAGAAGCATACCTGTCAGTGTACTAGTCAGTCGAATGGTCTTTGAGTCAGGCATCGGAAAACGAACTTTGCATATTGTCAATCATGCGACGTCCATGCAGCGTATCCTGTTCGGTATGACGTCTGGAGAGCTTGATATGCGTCTCTGCGAAGCTATCCGTATGATCTGGCTGCTTCCACTTGTTCTGAAAAGCCTCGCCTGTAACGGACAGTTAGTGAATGCCGTAAGCCTGCCGCGTGGACGTACTCGGAGGCATGACACCTCCTCCAGGAGGCTCAGTCTGTGATATCACTGCGGTGTATTGACTGCCGACGGCGCATAAAGCATGTAGAACGGAAGTCGTTGGGAAGCTGGGATGAGTGGGGGGTAAACAGAGGTCGTTCATGAATGTCGGCTGATGGAAAAGGCGATTTGCGTGTGGGTGGAACGCAAAGAATGACTCTACGCTGTATAAACGTTAGCGCACTCGATGCACGCTCGAGACACTCCTCGCTCACAGATGCTTCAGGAGTTCAGGAGCAGGGAGATCTTCCGGCCACCCTGTATAGACGAGGTTCTGCTGATTGTCCGGGTAGTACGGAGTTCCAAGCGCAGCATCCATGAGATCTACTGAGTTCGGCGTAGACTTCGCGCCCTGATCCCTCGCGGGCGCGGGCGTGGGCTGTGCTGGCGGACGCTCCTCCCAGCAACCAGCACCGCTACCAAAGCCAACCATAAATGGGTCGACGTTGTTGCGCGGACTGGGGGCTGATGCGCTGGGAGAGCGTCCCGGCCCGTCAGAGCCGGCACCAGGCGGAGAAGCTGAGGGAGGTGATAACCCAGAAGATGAATGTTGCGACTGTCCACCAGAGGGCGTAGGGGGGAAGAGGGGGGACATCCCAGGCGACGAAGATGGATAGGTTGTCATTCCAGAGGGCATGGTTCCACTAGCAAGTGCCGACAGGAGATCTAGACCGTTATCGACCATAGTGGTGTTGCTCAGCGAAGTAAAAGGCGGGGGCGCCATAGTACCAGAGGTTTCCGGCGGGCTGGACATAATCACGCTTAGAACCCTAGAGACATCTGAATCCAATTAGGTCAACCGCGTGTAGGAGTAGGGGCGTGCACACCATTCATGGCGATGGGCTGCTGTATTCCGGATGACTGCCCGCGCAATAGTCCCTCGAGCTCCCCTGATAACATGTCAGTTACAGACCATCGAGAAGTGATGTACGACGCACGTATCCTATCTTCCAACTGCTCATAACGATCTCTGGGGATCTCAGGGAGCCCTGGAACTGGATGGGTTGTGAGCGATACTGCCGGTGGCACTGTAGCTTAGGAGAATGCACCTTCGTCATAGGTGCAGTCTATGGTCTCTGGAGGAACAACGCCCGGTTGAGGATGGGTCTTGGCGTATTGGTACGATCGTATGCACGTCGCGCATGGCTTCTTCGCATCACTGTCCACAATTGGTGAGTTTCAACCCGAAGGCAGACATTGAGCGCTTAGCGGACCATTTCTAAACGACATATTAGTATACACATAGCCGCGTATGGCCAGGTCACGTACAAGCTTGCGTCTAAATGGTAAGCAGGCACGTCTGTGAGCACTCTGCACTCCCGCACCGGTATTGGCTCACTTTCTACAAGTATGACAGGCCTATCAAGTGCGTGGTCAAAACAGGGTCATACGAACAAGGCGATATAGATCTTACTTGGTTTCTCTATAAGGGAGAAACGTGGTTAGTGGTTGGAAATGGACGCCCCTCATCGAGCGGCCGTCAACCCGCGAACACACCTTCAATCCAGAAGCCGAACCTGTCCCCGAACCAGAGCCCGAACCAGAGCCCGAGCTTTTCGCCGAGGCAACCTTGGGCATCGAATATGCTTTCGTGCGGTATACACTGCGAGGAGACGTGGAAGTTGAAGCTAAGTGTTGAGATCGTGAAAGGCGACTGCTGCGGGGGAATAGTGCTTTGTGGTCTTTACTGCTATGGAGGACAGCCGTAAGACTCGCGCAGACGCAAGCCCCGGCGATCAGCCCGAGGCGGTGCTCGCACATGGGACGCCTACATCCGCCCATAACAGAGTTAACCGCTGGCACCCATCTCGGCACCGAGGAGTGCAACAAATTGGCTCATGGACGACGTTGTTGGCAACGACCACGATCATCTGGCTTCTCTCTCTCAGGAGCGTGGTCTCCTCGCGGCTTGTAGCCTTCCCAGGCATGCGCTGCTCATGCCAATGATGGTGTTATTTTGGGCTTGCTTGAAGCCTGAAGTCTGATGTACAGGCTATGTTTAAGTATAGAGTCTCGAGTCGCCATTCGTTGAAGATATTCTATGCAGTTGTCGCCATCCAGACTCGATGTTACGTTGTATACGAACTCAGACTTCTAAACGGCTTCAGGGTGGCTGTGATGCTCCACCAGCCTAATGCTCTCGCCACTGAAGGTACTGGGGTCATGACGACGGGTCAACGGCGTCGGGGGCCTCGGACAGCGTATACACTACGATACCACCGATTTGGGCTCGCTGTTTGTGTCTTTGAACCCCATCGCATGTAAGATCATCTTTGCGGGGCGGGGGGTTTACCGTTGGAGCTCCACTGCTTCTAAGATACGGATGGTTGCTGGTTGACGACGGGGATGTTCTTTCAGCTGATGTCTCCTGATGCTCCTAATTCCGACCGGCGCTGTGAGAACACCAGCCTCTACGCCTATTCACGGGGTCTTCCGACCGCATTTGCGCCTGCAGTATAAATGACTGCATTGTAGCGTCCAGGCCCCCCAGCCGCGCTCCCCCATTCTTGAGCCCGCCTTATCCTGTGTTTTCGGGACTGGTCCCTTCATTCGACTGTTTTCAGCTTGCTGATATTCCCTCTTTTCGAGATCTACCCTCTTTGACGCTACCTTTCACTCTACTCTCGTCGACGCAACGCGCCTTTCATCATGCTTCCCAAGTACTTCGCTGCCGCTATTCTCTTCTGCGCGTCCGCAGTGACCGCCTTACCTGCGCCCAACCATGTGAAGGAAGTCAGCCTTCACAAGGGCGGTAACGTGAGTATTTTTATCTCACTCCTGACGTAACGAGCTGTTGTTTATCAATGGTGTTTAGGCGGGGTCGAACAACAACGCGACGGCTGACGCGACTGCAACTGCAACTGCAGCTGCCGCGGACAGCACTTCAACCGACGTCGCCTCCGCCGACGGCTCGTCCAGCTCGGCGGACTCCTCCTCCATTGCGGGTGCCTCTAACTCTACTTCATCCGCCACCGGCGACGCGGGCGCATCAAACTCGACCGACTGCTCGAACGCTGGTGCCGCAGATACTGGCAAGGGCAAGAAGAAGAAGGGCGGCGCCTCTTCCGTCGCTCAGGCTATCCACGCCGCTCAGCAAGCGAAGAAGAAGGGCGACAAGAACGGCAACGCAGCGCAATGCTCGTCCAACTCCACCTCTGACGCCGGTGCGAGCGCGTCCAACTCAACTTCGGCCAAAATACCTGAATTATGTCCCAAACGACTACAGCCCAGTGGCCCGTGGCCCAACGGCCCAAACAATCCTCACGTGCAGTAGCCCGAGAATCGTTTTCGACCGGGCTACTGGGCCACTGGGGCATTGTTTTCGTTTCGGCCGTAGACCTCGTGCGCGCGCCTTCATTATTCCCCGATTTCCCACCCTGGGCTGCATGGCTTCCCTCCCTGGGCCGGGCTACCGCTCTGTGGCGGGGTGAGCGAGGGCTGCCCGACCGCCACGATG
>UWZB01000068.1:124880-139869 GCA_900536885.1 Peniophora sp. CBMAI 1063
GCAATCGGTGCGCCCTTGAATGCGAGGGAGCAATCACACCCTGTACTGTAGATATCGCAGGCGCGCAGAGGCGCGCGGGCCACTCGTTTCAAAACAATCGCCCGGATTGATTCGGACCGACTCCGTGAGCCGGTCGTGAGAAAGGGCTACGGGCTACGGGCTACTGGGCTATAGTCGTTTGAGACGGAACTCAACCTTACCCACTTCGGCGGCCACCGGCGCGGACTCTAGCAACAGCACCTCTACCGACACCGGCGCCTCCGGCTCCGCCAGCTCCTCGGACTCTACTGGCGCATCTGCAAGCAACAGCACCTCGTCCGATACTGGCGCGTCGTCGTCTGACGCCGGCAGCGCGTCTTCTTCTAAGGGATCCAAGGGCAAGGGTTCGGCCAGTGGCTCGGCCTCCGACTCTGGCGCGGCATCCTCGAGCAGCGGCGCGGCAAACAGCACATCTTCTGACACCGGCGCGGGCGCGACCGCTGGGTCCAGCAACAGCACCTCGTCCGGCGACGCCACGGGTTCAGCATCCGGTGACGCTACTGGCTCAGCCTCTGGCGACGCCACCGGCTCTGCTTCGACTGGCGCAGACGGCACGGGTTCGTCTTCGGCTACTGGTGCCTCGGGCGCGGATGGATCCGCGTCGGGCGCTGATGGTCAGGCTAGCCAGATCATCTCTGAGATTGAAGGTGCTATCGGGCAGATTTTGGGCGGTGCAGGCGGAGCGGCCGGTGCGGGAGGCGCTGCTGGCGCCGCCGGCAAGCGCAATATCCCTGGCCGCTTCGCGCTCAAGCGTTCTAGATCTGGTACGTCTTTTCTGACCTCCAGATGTCGACCATATACTGATGACATTCATCTTCTAGCTAACGCATCTGGCCCCCTCCTGCTCAAGTCCTTCTAATCATGATCGGTATCCTTATCATAGCCTGACCGTGCCATGGACACTGCATACGGACCTAGATTGACGGACGCTCGCGCTGTATCCTGTATTATGTGCTATTTACTGCTTCGCTATTCGAACACTTCGCTGCCAGAGGCCAGCCTTTCTAATCATACCTCCGTTGTGTGATCTTTGAGCGCGCCTGCTTGGTCGGGGCGTCTTCGACGTGTTGATCCCGTTGCAATTTGAGCAGCTTGCCAGGGTTCGTTCTCAGTCGTGTTGTGGAGGAAGGTGGCTCACGCGCCATAGCAATGCTGATGCACAAACAATGAGTACAGTACTAGTCCGTGTCTGGGGGAAGACGATGATGCGGGTGGATGCGGGCGGTTGAGAGGGCGTATTATATAGTGAGAGGACCTTGACGATCGGCAGTGGTTTATGATATCAGCGACGAGAACGCGATGAGTGCTACGAGAACGGTGCGATTGCGGGGTATGACGTTTCCTTGATTGAGTTGTTGAAGTTCCTGTCGACCCGTAAACGTCAGTCAGAGTCGGCTGGTAAAGTTTTTGCAGGAAGTAAGACTTACTGATTGACGATGCACTTGAGCCAGTTGAAGAGCGATGAGGAGCGATGAAAACAGAGAGACGATGCAGCGGAGGTGAGGGATCGCATGAGGGAAGCAGAGAACACAAGAGCAGAAAGAGCTTGAGAATCTTGGATTCCGGATTGAGAGAGTCGTTGCTTTTGGGTGCGTCGAGATCGACGGAACTAGTACCAGCGGGGCATGGTTGCGTCGCTAGTGAGGTTGCGCTGGAGTGCGGGGCGGCGATCGCGGGGAGTGGCGTCTACAGGCATCGAGTCGAAGCTCTCCCTGAAGCTCGTATGAGCAAAGATTGTGGTTGGACGATAGAAGACTCGACGTACCACGAAGCGGCGGAGCTCGCACGCGAGGGGCCGTTCGAAGAAGGCAGCGAGCGATAGTGAGACGGGACAGGTGCGGCATAGTCCGTGCTAGGGGTCATGAAACTGCTAGACCCGGTACGGGGCGTGAAGTAATCGCCGTCAGACGAGAACGACGCGCAAGTGGCTGGCGCTGACCCAGGTACTTGTGGGAAGCCATACACGAACGGCGAAGCGTACGGGTTCAGGTAACCCGAGCTGGTGCTGCTGCTAGGGCGCAGAGGCGGCTGCATCTTGTCCGCGGGGTTGTCGAGCATCTCGACTAGCAGCGCATTGTTGCCGTAGACTTGACCGTGCAACGCATGGCAGGCTTCCTGCGCGTCACTGGGCGACTCATAGATCACGACGGCAGAGTAGAGCCCATTCTGCCCCGTTGGCTGGCGCTCGATCTTCTTAACCTTGCCGTACGGGTACAAGAGGGGCTCAAGGTCGCAATCCTGAGAGAAGAGGAGATTCGGAAGGTTCGAGATGAGCAGGGTCGAACGAAGCTGAAGCGTGTGCGACAGAACGTTGTGAAAGTCAGGCGGGCTGGCATTGGCGATGTCGCCGAAAACGCGGCTGGAAGCGCGCGGGTGCATCGCCTGGTTGGACGCGAACTCCATCGCCGGAGCGGGAGGGGAGTGATCGGTCGGGGACTCTAGAGCCACGCTGCGGTCGCCACCATCAAGGAAGCCTAGATAGACGTGAGCGATAGAAAACAGACTTCAGCCAACGGCACCTACCCTGAGACCGCTGCACCACTGCCCATGAGACGTCGACAACAGAGCCGCTACGCAACGACGAGTGAGCGTATAGATATCAAGATGAAAATCATGTACGAACCGGATGTGCGTCCGAGAGATGGCATCCATCGCAGCCCTTGCCTGGGCGTGACTTGACATCACGACGAAGCCGCGACGACGAGATGCGTTGTCCACCGTGGCTAGGATCACACAATGGTTCACCGTCCCATGGCAAGAGAAGATCGACGTGAGCTCCGCCCTGTTCGTTGGTTCACCAACTGAAGAGGAAGAGAAAGAAGAGCCGCGTACTTAGTAAGATCGAAGGGGATGCCGAGCACGTAGAGGTTACGACGTGTGTCGTTGCGCTTCTCTGGAGGTGGAGGGCGGAAGGGCGGGGCGGTGTTCATGCCCGTGACAGTACTGGCGAAGGTTCATGATCAAGATCTCGACGGAAGTAACGAAGGTCCTTAGACGGAACATCTACTTACATGGGAGCACCCTTGATCGTGTAACCTGTCATGCAAAGCGCTTTGCTATAGCATGCGATGTTTAGCATACGTCTTGGTGAACTTGTGATAGATGAACATGTACGTACGCGACGAAGTCTTGAGAGTGAAACGTAAGACAGACAGTACGCTCGTTGTCGTTAATCTCAGCGGTCTTGATGTTCCCTGGAGTACTTCAGCATGAAACTCGCACGCAGACATCGGCGGGGTGAAGACGCTTACCCACGAGGCTACCAAACAACTCCACGACATCCCGCCCGCAGACTATCGCTCAGAAGTTAGCCTAGGTCGAAGCTCGCCGACATCAACGAATAATCATACCGCCGATGGGCACGTTCTCGACTCTGACGGAGTGAGCATCGCGCTCGAGCTTGAAGGAGGACAGGGCGGCGGCGGTTGCGTCTACGGGCATGGTCGAAGCGCGATCTAAACAAGAAACGGCGAGCAAGCAAGAAGAGCACTAGAGACTCCCTCTCGGCGGTAAGCAGATCGAGCAGGTAGGAAGCAAGGAGTGCCGCCAGCGCAGAGCGCGCTTTTGAACTGGCATTCTCCGCTGTTCGCGTCCATCGAGAGCCACGCGCGGGGGATCGAACGTGACCGCGACGTCCAACGTCGGAACGCCACGCCCAAAGATCGCCGCGCGGCGCGCAGGCAACTTTCTCAGGACACCCATCTTCAGTAAGCGCGACTTGTACCAACTCTGACGGCCGCTGTCGCAGTACCTCCAGGACTCTCTGATGACGTAGCTTTCTACTATCTTGCCTACCCTATACTATGTCGATTGCCTGCCTCCGAGTCCGGGCCTACTCTACAGCCTTCAGACGCTTGAAGTCTGCCGTGCACTCTCGCATTGAAGAGCTTCTCTCGATGGCAGTCTGAGGTACTGCTTTGTGCCACTGATAGTGGTAGGGTGACAGTGACTTGCCTGTACGTGATTACGTCTACCGCCATTTCCTCCCAAGCTCGAGCTAGAGCGCAAGTTCTCGTATGATCTGATGGCATCGACCAATTGGTTAATAGCATTCAGCTCACCCTCACCTCTCACCAGAGTGAGGCCTATTTGTGCCACGGGGTAGTGCGGTTGTCTTTAAGAGAACCTCGCTTGGTTACTGCTCCAGATATCGAGGGCTAGCTTTATCGGTGGTGCCGTTGGAGTTGAGCCCGTTTCTTTTGAGTGCGCCGCCTACAAGAGGCGACGACCACGTAACGGATCGTAGTGTATTATACTATGAGGGGAGCTCTGCTTCAGTGCAGATTGTTTTCACCACCCGCACCCCTGTCATTCGGACTTTCGAGCGCCCTGCTGATTCTGATGAAGAAGATATACGGAGGCTAAGGGTGGATCTGTAGAGGAGTCATGGTAGACTCTGGCTTCTCAATATATTCCCTAGCTTCGGTCAGAACGCGTACTCATTTTCGAGACGACTACCGACGGGGCTTGCTACGGTTGATGCACGCTTGGATGACCCAGTCCAGCCCGCGGATTGTGCACAGTCCGACGGTACATTTCTAATCGGAGGTATGGAAGGGAGGGGTACGAGTAGCCGAGACTGTTCATATGGCTGGCTCGGGCAGGACTTCCGATCATCACGAGTCTCCAATCGTGTATCCGTATGTACATCGCGGCGACGCGTCTCCTACGCGTTTCAGAAAACAAACGTGACCGCGTTTGATGACGTCAATATCAATCCCGAGGCGCCGCGTGAAATCCTCTTCCTCTTTCAATCGAAGGCCTTCCCTCAGCGTAAGGGCTAACGACGAAGGAAGACCAGAAGCAATACGCGCAGTCAGCAGAAGAAGCACGTATTTGGTCATGCGAGAGAGCCCTCCCCGAGCTGTTTTTGCACCGGAGTGCGTGCTCGCCGCCACTCCGAGGAAAGAAGTTCACGCGACGAACCCCAGGCGGAGCCCAACAAGGTAGCGCTTCTACCACGACGGCGCCTATTTCTTACTTGCAGCTTATGAACCATTTCCACCCTCCATTCGTCCCTGCGAAGTCTCGTCTCAAACAGAAGATCCGAGGTCTAACGCTGCGCATGACCCTGCTCCCGGCTGGATAGACGGGCGCCAACAACGCCTGCCACCCGCGTGATCCCGAAGTCCTGAAGCGCTCTATTGCATAGGAACGCCGGTATAAAGCCTGCATCCTAATCCCTTATCACCATCATAGCACTCCTCGTCTGCTCTCGACGCCGTACAGCCATGCCTTCCGTCCCTGCTACTGAGCTCCGTTCTGCGGATGTTGCTGCCGATCCCAGCGTCAAGCCCGGCGCCGCCGTCAACAATGGGATCCCGCCACCGAAGCTGGACTTGCCTGTACGATCCTCTGTGCATTGCATACTTAGGGATACTGAGCGCCTGTATAGTACCCTGACAGCGTCGAGATTATCACAGCCAACCTGTTGAAGATGCTCGAGAGTGCGCCTACTCCGCGCCTGCGGTTCGTCTTCAAGAACCTTGTTACGCTGCTTCACCAATTCGTAACCGAGACTAAGTACGTATTTGACTCCTGCATAGCCTTTGTGTCATACAATACGTCTGACTGTCTTGTGCAGCATCACGACGGACGAGTGGATGTCAACACTCCAGTTCCTCACGCGAGTCGGGAAGATGTGCACCGATACTCGGCAGGAGTTCATCCTCCTGAGCGACGTGCTCGGTGTTAGCGCGCTTGTGGATGCCATCAACAACCCTGCGATCGGCGGATCGACAGAGAACAGCGTTCTCGGTCCGTTCTTCACGGAAGACGCGCCGGACAGTAAGTATCCCTCCGCGCCTGCTGTCAGCCGCCACTCCCGTAGATCTGATTGCTGACTTGCTGTGCAGTTCAACTTGGTGATAGCATTGCTAGCGAAGGCAAGGGTGATTACATGTACGTGGAAGGTCGTGTCCTCAACACCAAGGGCGAACCTATCCCCGGCGCTGTGATTGAGACGTGGGAGACGGATGACATGGGTGCGCGCCAATCTATCCGGTCCTTCCACACCGAGACTGACCGAAGTCTCTTCTACCTTATCCATCCAGGCTTCTACGACGTACAATACGCCGACCGCTCTCAGGCTGATTGCCGCGGGCGTCTGAGAACGGATGCAGAAGGTTACTACGGTTATCGCGCGGTTGTTCCTGTGGCGTACCCTATTCCAGGCGACGTGCGTGCCCGGTCTTAAACGTACATCTTCTCGACGCTGAGATGCTCTAATAGGGCCCCGTTGGCGATCTACTGGTCATGCTGAACAGACATAACATGCGGCCTAACCACTTGCACATGATGATCGAGGCTCCCGGATACAAGAAGCTCACCACCGCATTCTATCCCGAAGGCGACCCTTACCTCGCGAGCGATGCCGTCTTTGGTGTCAAACGGTCGTTGGTCGTGGTATGTCGTCTGTCTGAGTCTTTGTACTGTAGCCGCTCACCCATCTCATCGTGCAGTCGTTGAAAGATGTGGAGGACGATGCCGAGGTCCGAAAACGCGACTTCCCTAAAGGCAGCAAGTTCAAGCTTCTTCAGTTCGACTTTGTTCTACCGACAAATGAGGAAACCCGTCAAGCCCTCGAGCTTCGCGCCAAGGAGCTAGGTATCGCGCCGGAGGAGATGCGCGAGAGCGCTCCGCGCGTATAGATGTAGAAATTACGATGTATGACTTCTTGGATTTATGTCGCCGTCGTGTACATAGGAAGACTCCAGCACTTGTATTACTAGCTCTCTACCCTCCAATCTGCATTTGCCACTCATGCTCGGCGATGCGGAGCCGAATCCCGCGCGCGAGAAGTCGGCGCCCACACACGTCCACAGCGCGTGGCTTGCCACATCGTGCAACAGCAGTTCACAAACTTGAGCTCAACGCTCACACCGTCTCATGTCCTCCGAGGATGTCCCTCCCCAAGTCAACGAGCCCGTGCGCTCCCCATCACCACCACCATCTCTCCATTCACGACCTTCTCACGGCCGAAAGATGAGCGTAGACGCCGACGCCCAGGCTCAAGTGATTTCCTCTCTACGAACCCAAGTCGACGACCTATTCTCCCAAGTCACTCAGTTGAATGGCAAACTTGTCAAGTCATACAATCGCGTCTCGGACTTGGAAGATGAACTTCATGTTTCTTCGGCTGCTGCACGTGAAGCTTCTGTGAAGATAGCCGCGCTCGAACTCGAGAGGGCCACACATCTCTCTGCTCTGAACACTGGCTTGCTGGTCGAAAGGGAGCATGTCGCGGCTGAACTGTCCAAGTTGATGGAGCGCGCGACGGATGAGGCGGCGCGACGTGGTCAAGCCGAAAGCGCGCGGATGGAGATCGAGAAGGATTTGGACGACCTCAGCGCCGGATTATTCGACCAAGCCAACACGATGGTGGCCGAAGCCCGGTTCGCCCGCGCGCAGAGCGAGCGAAAGGCGGAGGAGGCGGCCCGGAGTCTGCGAGAGGCAGAGGACCTCGTCCGGCTGATGCAGGGCCAGATGCAGCAACTGCAGCAGCGTGCCACCATCGCTGAGCGGGCCGCGAGGGATGTCGTACCACAGGCGGAGATCGTAGCCGTCGGCATCCCGCGCTTGCTGGGGAGCCATGCGGGCTATACCGAATTCATCGCTTTCGTAGCGCACATTCGGACACTCAGGAGTGCGGCAGGACAGCCACCAATCATCTCGACATTGCTGCATACGCCATTTTTGGCACGGCTGGTTGCGGAGGATACGTGAGTGGTCTCATATCTCATACTCCTGATCTGTACTGAATGTGGTGGCATGTAGAGAGCCAACCGTCCGACTTGACCTTGCTCCTGGCCTCAACTGGTTGACCCGACGGACCTTCATCTCCGCGATTCACGCAGGACAACTCGACATTGCACCAGCGCCCACATCATCGCTCCTCTCGCCGGACTCTGCCACGCACGGTTTATCCTGTGCTCTCTGCGGTGCTATCATCATAGCAGGAACAGCTTCGCCTACGGATACAACTCCTGCTTCACGCTCAAACTTGGGATCACTGGCTACGGCTGCGAGGAATAACTCATGGTCGCAGCTCCTCTCGAAACCGCTGACCTCATCGCGGCCTTCATCGCCTCCTCCCCATTCGCACTCGCGTCAACAGTCACTGGATATATCTGTGCCCGCCCAAATCTTCGTTTGCAGGTTGGCAACACCCGTTCCTGCATCTGTGCCCGTCCCAGGTCAACCAAGGAGCGCTCAGACGAATCAATATCCTCTCTGCGCGAGCGGTTGGTGCTTGGCACGTCTCAGGGCTACGTGCACATTGTGGAGCTTTATCCGCACAGGCGTCGTCGAGCGTGTGTGGGAGGATACACCCGCGCCTCCACCGCCTCCCCAAAGGTTGGCCTCTCAGTCCCTCAACTCTTCGCCAGTGTCACCCGCCACGCCAACAAACGGTGGAGTGACAAAGAAGCGTAGTCTATGGGGTGTCGCATCTGTACTTGGCTTCGGCGACGATAAGGAGAAAGAGAAGGCGAAAGAGGATAAGGGCAAGGCGAAGGAGTTGCCACCCCCGCCGCCGCATCATCCTGCAGAGAAGCCTGTGAGGAGATCGGTACCGCCGCCACTTGCGTCGCCTGTACCCCGCCCTGCGGCTCCGGGACACTCCCCCATCCCACCACCGCGCTCGCCGAATCCTCGTTCGGCGAGTACTCAGCAACCCGCACCTCCCCCTCTCCCACGTCGCGCGACTTCACGTGCTGCAGTGACACCCGTGGGGCTTAAACCAAGCTCGTCGCAAGAGCCCGATAGCGATGGAGGGTTCCACACACCCGCTGAAGAGCTTCCTCCGACTACAAATGGCGACGGTGAGCATGTAGAGGGCGAGCATAAGCCTGGTCATGCGAAGAAGGACAGCATGCTCTTCGAGGCGCCATTCACGCCACCTGCTACACCACCTGTTCCCGAAGGCGCTCCGGTCGAAGGCGAGGCTAAGCCTGCAGAGGCATCTGCACCAGTGGCAGACATGAAGCGTGCACCCGCTGCGACAGACGCGCAACCTTCGGAGGCCGCCGTTGAACCCACATCAGGATCTATTCCCGCCGCTGAGCCAGCACCCGCATCAGAAGCAGCCGTACCAGCAGAACCGCGCACTCCAACGAACCCCGCTTTCGCAGAGGGTGCAGAACGCACAGGATCTCCCGCGCCTCCGCCCGTACCCCGTCGTGCGCCTGCTAGACGTGCCGTCCCCCCTGCACCTGGTACGCCTGGGAGGGTCGGAACCCCTGTTGGTGGTGAACGGGTCGGGACACCCGACAACGGAGAGCGAGCGAGCACGCCTGCTCCCGACGCCGCCGCTAGTGCGATCGAGGCGCCCGCCCCTGATGCTGCGGCAGACGCCGCACCCGTCCCGAGCGAAGCGCCCGTCCCCGAGGCGCCCGCCACGGAAGCACCCTCGGCCGAAGGGTCTGCGACCGAAGCGCCCGCCTCGTCTGATGCCCCCGCGCCTGAGTCGACAGAACCCAAACCACCTCTTCCTGCCCGCCCGCGCCGCGCGCCGCGCGACAGCGTACATCTGCGCGGTGGATCGGTTAGCTCCATCAGTGGGTTGGAGAAGGTCGTGAATGGGGTCGATGATGTGAAGGAGGATACGGACGAGCATGCTCCTGTCGTCAGTGGGGTCGACAAGGGGAAAGGCAAGGCAATCGAGCCTTCCTCCTCTGCCGAGTCAGATATCAAGCTCGCCGACGAACGCGTTGACACCGACGCTGAGCCTATTACATTCGCCAACAACTCTGAGCAACCTTCCCCGGCGGTGGAGGAACCCGAGGAGCTCGCGCCCGATGGGACGCCCTTCGTACGCGGGGCGAGCTGGGAGGCGCGAGCATGGAAGGAACTGATTAGGCTGAGGGAGGATATGTTCTGGGCGAGGGTTGGTGGTGTCCGGTGAGGGATGGTCGATGACTGTCTCTGAAGCTCGCCGCGGCGTCTGTGGCCGGCGAATATAGACGGACTTCACGATGATGATGGACTTTGGAATGTTGTGTGCTGGACATACTACCGCTACGTATCGTTATGTGCTTTACGACCTCTTCGTCCGTGTTTGTTCTCCTAAGTGCCTTGCTGAGCGCTGAGGGAAGCTTGCGTGTGTTCAGGAATCACCGGGACCCCTCAAGCGGCCCCGAAATCCATAAATATTGATCATATACATACAACAGATACAGCGGCCGATCCTCAGGAGTCTAAGAAATATGTCACACTTCGCTTCATCGATGTTGCACGGCCTACATCGCTAGACCAACACAGTCGTCTTCCTCCGGCATCGTCGTTAGACCGCTCGGTGCATTGACATCTTCAGGCGCCCCTCCTCTTGACGACGCTCCAGTCAGCCTGCGAAAGAAGGACACTCGTTTTCTCCCACCAGCCTCCTCTGCACCCTGCTGTACTTATGGTGACTCGGGCTGTGAAGTGGCAAAGCCGGGGACGTTGGACTGGGAGACGTCGAATGGTACGGCGCAGGCGAAGCAGCACGAGTCGTGCTCGGCTGGCTCGGCCCGGAACCCGCGCTCGCGCCTGCGAGGATGCGGAGGCGCTCGCGCTGTAGCTTGTCTTGCGCGCTTCGTCCCTCGGGATCAGCTCGTACCCCGGTATCGAGACCGCCGAAGCGGTCGCTGTGATGAGCGGGGGAGAGAAGTTGACGAGTAGACTCGGTGTGCGGCTTCCCTTTCGCGTCTTGTTTGACTTTGGGGCGCTTTTCCTATGCGATTCATCTTTAGCTCATTATCCTTGCCAAGAGTTTCATATCTTCGACAATCTCAGAGACTAACCTTTCTTGGCGGCACCTTGGGCGGCTCCATGTGCGCATCGAACATCTGGCCTCCGAAGGACATCATCCTGGGCTACTGTGATAAAAAGCGAGCGTTCAAATGAAGATGCGGGAATCGGACGAAGCAGTTAGCGTGTATCGTATACTTGGCAGTACTCTTATGATATGCGCTGGACAGGTGGCCCATGTGGCACCAGTAGACTAGACCGAGTCCGCATGTACCCTAGCACCTTATCTCATACCACCACGACCCCGCGGCACCGCGATACAGCCCGGGTCCAAGCACCCTAGTGCAGCGCGATACACGGCACTAAGCATCAGAGATACCCGCTTCCGCCACTTCCGACCGAATTCGAGAGACAGGCAATTGTCTTTTGCACCGTCCTTTTGTCAAGCCCATCTGGACCCTATCTTTGCTACCCCCATGAAGCACCCTCTACGTTCTGTTGGTGTGATACAAGGCTGTACCGTCGCGACGATGACGGTCTCAGAAACTCGGGCGAGGGTCGGGGACTCTTTTGTTGTGTGTGGGAAGTTCGGACTCGGACCGGCTGGCGAGTCCGGCGTGGCGTCGCCAGCTGGTTGCGGCAGCCGCAGACCACGGTGTCTCTGCGAAGCTTCTCTTGATGTTTCCTCTGGCACGAGTTCCCCGCAATGCGAGGCATAAGATCACATATATACTTGTAAGTTGCATGCAAAGATGATCCATAAATAGAATAAATATTGACGATACAGAAGTCTGTAGATGTATAATTTACAGTGCCGATGAAAGAGACGATACGATACATAAAATTTACGCTGTCCGAATGCCGCAACTGCTCAGAACCCCGTAAGAAAGAGCTATGGTTGTATGGGCGCCGTTTCAAGTGCCGTCGTTGGTGGTGCTCGCTTGACCCGCAGCACCGGACTTATCATCAAGCCCCGCTCCCTCACGAGCTCCGCTGGAACTGTGACCAGCGTCCGGGACGGTCGGTAGAGGCCTTGTGTCTGTGGATGTATTTGATGCCACGGCCCAGTCGGGCTCCCTACTACGCCTGCGCGACGTAGTGAGGCCGAGCCGGTTGAGGAAAGAACTGGTCTTCGCCTGAGAGCCCTCACGGGAAGACTGCGGTCGAGGTTGAGAAGGGCCAGGAGTGTACGGTGGCAGGCTCGTGTATGTTGGCGCGGGCGATGTCGGGCGATTCGAAGTGGATGCTGACCCGAGGGCTGGACTATCCGAACCCTGGGCACTGGAGCCTGCGTCCGCAAGAAGGCGCAGACGCTCGCGACGTAGCTTCTCCTGCGCGTCCGGTCGTGGAGAAGAAGTGCTCTCCGCGGTGTATGGGTTCGGGCGCTGAAGCTCGCGATCGAGCTTGTCTTGTGCGCTAGCCTCCTGCGACGCACGGGGCGAAGGTTCTGTCTCGGTGTATGGACGCACCGCCTTGTTCTGCTTCTGTTTGGCGCGCTTCTCCTGGGTGGCACGCTTCAGTTCGTGGACTTGTCAGGACGACCTGGCAGATAAACCAACCTTTCTGGGTTGGACCTCCGGCGGTTTCCAACCTTCGTCGGGTAAACCCCAGGCATCCATGTCGTCAGATAGAGGGGAGGGTGGCGTTTGGACGGGCGTGTGGCTGACACTGAGCAGCGCCTGCTGTTTCTCCTTCGGATTCTTGGCTCTTATATGCTCGATGTGCGCAGTTGCACGTCAAGATATGTCGCCCCCTAGAAAAATCCGCGCAATTGCCGCCCTGAGCGGCATCCCAGATGCCCCGCAAGCTGTAGCCTCCGGCCCGTCGTCACGCCAACCTAATTGTCTCTCATGTTCACCTCTTTTGTTACATGACAGCACGGACGGGATCAAGACAGTATCTCATCTACACGTGTCTGTGGCTATGCGCTTATAGCGTGATTGCGCGGATGTCTCTATGGAGGTGATCGAGACCTTTTGTTCTGGGTATACGCGGAGTCTGCCGCCCGCTTGAAAGAGGTTCTTGAAGAGGTTCGATCGTGTGTAGTGTGATGACACTGAACACTCAAGGTAATTGAACGATTACACTGAGTGCTAGGCAAACTCAGGATAATGCCACCTGCTGTTGGTGAACAAATACGGGAGTCTGATGATTCAGTGAGTTCAATAACTAGTCATAAACGTCTTCCGGTGAGTACCATAGTCATGTGCTGCCAATCATATAAATACTAACAATGAGGCAGTCTACGAGTGCATATTGACAATGATGACAGACATACGATGCAATCAACAACTCGGCGGAACTAGCCCATTGTCCTAAACTCTTTGCAGAGTCTAATACTATGCGCGACCTATGATCATGTTGATATCGCTCCCAGAATCTTTGTTGGCAATGTTCTCTTCATCAACAGTATCATACTGCTCCTCAAGTGCTGTGTCCATGCGATCGAAGCTCGCGCCGGGAAGAGCGAACAAGGCCCTCGTAATCTGCGCAGGCTCAGGCCCAGCCTCCAAGACCCACTCAGGCTCACGAATTCGCATTCGCGGCATAGGGAGTCCCAGCATGTCGAATATCCTGGCCGTCTTCATCTGTGCGCTCTCGCGGGAAGTCCGGTGTTGGTGACGAGAAGGACCCGGAGTATACGGCGGTAAGCTTGCGAACGTTGGCGCGGGAGACGCAGAGCGATAGGAGGGGGGCGCTGACTCGGTTCTGGAGTGACTTGGACCCCGGGAACCGGTACTGGTGTGGGCGAGCTCTCGAAGACGCTCACGGCGTAACTTCCCTTGCGCGTCCAGCCGCGGTGACGACTCGCTCCCAGCGGTGTACGGGTGTGGACATTGGAGCTCGCGATCGAGCTTGTCTTGCGAGCTTGGCCGTGGCGAAGCATGAGGGGAGGGTTCAGCCTCTGTGTAGGGCTGCGGCTGCTTGTTCTGTCTAAGGCGCTTTCCCTACATGCGCGTTCTTCAGCTCGATGTTTTCACGAGGCGAAGTTCACTAAACTGACCTTCCTCGGCGGGACCGTCGGCGGTTGCCAACCCTCGTCGGGTAGTCCAAATGCATTCATAGGAAACTGCTAAAGATGAGGCCGGACCGGACGAATCGCGTAGGTGGGTTGAGAATCAGGCGTACCTGGGTTGTCGCTCCATGGTAATCGACCTCTTATACTTACACTGAGCATAGGCCGCAGCATATCACGGCTTAGCGACTCCTAGAAGAGTATGTATGCCTCCCTGAGCAATACTGCGCGAGTCCACAAGCTGCCGCGTTGCCGCCTATCATTACGCCGACCCAATTATCTATGGGCGTACGCCGCTGGCTCCTGAGGCCTGATCCCGCAAAACATGATGGCATCTACATGTGTACGGGGCTACACGCTTTCAGCATCAGAGACCTGCCAGTGTTGCTACGTAGGTGCGGGAAGCCATTTGTTCCGTGTGTGAGTCTGACCGCCACTCGGAGGGGAGCTTGCAGGGTTTGAACCACGCGTTTTCATGATGATCCGTAAGCATTCATGAACGTCGTCCAGGGTAGCGACGGTCGCTATCCAGGTGAGGGCAGGCTTCGTGTAGGGCATGCAGTAAGTACAGTACGCGAATGGACGGGCAATGCACGCCGTTCGTTCAGGGCATCCCGGCGTTAGGACCTCCGGGGTAATCCGAATCCAACATCGCGATCTAGTGTTGCCGTGACCTGAGTTTGCTTTGAGTCCGATTGCAGGAACTATCACATATCATGGCCAAATCATGACGTCATGGTATGATTTGAGTCGGCTGCCAACTCGACCTCGTCTCAAGCGAAGGGGGTGTGACCCTTTGGCCAATTCTACGACGCCGTGCAACGATCAGCGGCAAGTGGCAGTCCGTTCGTACGCGTCGAACCGAGAAGTATTACTGAGTCGAAGGTTATCAGAGGAGACCGCGACCATGGTGTTCTCACTTCGGTTTCGGACTGCGAGTGCGACTGTATCACTGAGGGCTGTACAGCTGGACGACCACACAAAGTGCAGAGCAACTTGTGCTCAGTCATTGCTGCAGCTTCCTCTTCCGTATCGAGAGTCCGGCAGCAGCCTTCCGTGCATCAGCCGCGCGTGGATGACGGCGCCGACTTGATTTGTGCTGATTTGAGTCCGATTTGAGTGGGGCCGAATCACGTGAAAATCCGAATCGATTCCATTCGGTATCGATTCCAGGTCAAATCACGGCAACACTATCGCGATCACATG
>UWZB01000068.1:139879-200815 GCA_900536885.1 Peniophora sp. CBMAI 1063
TCGCGATCACATGGCATGACGCAACGCGTCGCTCCATGCGGCGTGCGCGCGTCGATGGCGCGTCAACTCTGTTGAACGAGCTCTGCTCAATGCCCGCTTCCACACATAGACTTTATCGTCCATGTACCAGCGGTAACGTGGTACTAAATTACTTGGACATGCCATATGCGTGTTTTTCTGGCTTGCAGAGCACTATAAACCTGCATATAAGCCAGCATGGTTGCGGAGGCACATTTCGTCGCACAGCTGATCTTGTGGAGTTCCGTTTCAGCGAGCATCCACGGCGCAGTGTCTTCTGCCCCCGACTCCCCGCTCCTGTGACCATTCCTGGACGTCATCTCTCCAAGCTACGTCGGCGAAGTAAACGTATAAAGGGATTCGTGAAACACGATCTCCTCCCAACATCGCCCCTCGAACATCAATAACCACCACATTCCATCCATATCTTATCGTTAATCTCTATCATGGGTCTTTTCACGAAGAAGAACGTATGTGATGTCTTGTATCTTGTGCTGCTACGCATTTTGAATCTCGGCTCTCAAACAGAAGGATCACTCCGCGCCTTACGACTCGAACGAGCCTGTTGAAGGTACCCGGCATGACGCACATTCCGCCCGCGTCGGTGGTGCTGGCGCCCACTCTAACGCGTACGACGAGCCTGGAACAATGGGCGGAGACCCGTACGCTCAAGATCACCTCCACCAGCACGATGGCGTTCGTTGTTTCTTCGTTTTCTTACCGACAAATGACACTTATCCTAAGCTACAGATGCATCAGGCGGCTGGTGGTCCTAACACAACGGGCCATGGCGCCGGTCAAGGTCAGCCTATGGCACATGCCGGCCAGCAACAGCACTTCGGAGGAGGATCTGCCTTCGCCGAACCTGGTATTGCGCCAGCCGGTCACATCTCGCAACGCCCGGACGGTCACGAGCGTGGAGGAGGAGCCAAAGCCGCCACCGGCAAAGCTGAGCGTGCAATCGGCGGCGTCATTGGCAGCAGCGCTCTGAAGAACCGTGGGCTCGAGAAGGAGCAGGAGGCGAACGCTTTCAAAGCGCAGAGCGCAGAGCTTGCTGAAGCGGAGCGCCTTGAGCGCGAGGCTATGTTGCGCCGTGAGCGTGCAGTCGCTCACGGTGCTCACCCGGAGAATCGTCATCTTGGCGGGCACCCGGGCGCAGGGCAGATTGGCGGGCAGCAGGGAGGCATGTAAGGAGCAGACATATTCGGATGGACAATTGTAATATCATAATCTGTGACGCGTGTACGAATATAGTATGAGTAGGCGATTTGAATTGCTTTTGCGGGGAATTGTATGGACAGCACTGCTTCAGCTCTATGCGCGACGCTTCGAGCTATTCTGAACACATCCATCAACATCCATCGCTACCTATGGCCGCCGGCGGAAGTGATCATCAGGTCCAACAGCGATCGCAAAGTAAAGGTCGTCAAATTCGTCGTAAGAAGTAGAAATACAGTGCAGCAAAGCGTTCTACGGGCAGAAAGAGTGTGCAGGGCGTAGGGCGTATGATACAGTGACGATTCCGAGCAAAAGAGTGTGATGTTTTGTGGTGCGTCTTCTAGGTTGATTGCGGTGAGGGTTTGTGTTTTATGTTGGTGGGGCTTGGCTCAGTGGAGATGGAACATATCGCGGGAGTGACGTGCACGGAACTCGATAGCATCGGTGGCGTCAGGGCTAATGAAAGATTAGCGGAAGTACGGTGTAGAGTGAGTCTGGACGTACATGGGAAGGTAATAAGAAGTGTCGACGGTCAGAGCGGATTCAGCGTCGCCGGAGTCAACTCCTGGAATGGGGAGTACAGGCGAGCGCGCTTCGGGAGGGACATCACGGCGTCTGGACAACCTGGATTGTAACCGTCAGGATCAAGAGCACGACGGGTCTAGCACAATGACCTACACATAAGGTGCCCCATCGTCGGACCTCTTCGCGGCGTCTTGGGAGGAAGATTCCCTCCGCAAGGCTCCGCGGGACAGAAGACCGCCCGGAAACGCAGAGCGGCCGAACACAGGGTTCCTAAGAAGGCAGTAATGAGCGTAATATCTCGCAGATCTAGATGGCTAGAACTTACGGTGCTGGCGCCGCCTCCACGGAGAAGACGAGGGCGAGTACAGCAAGGATGGAAAGTGAGGATGGGTACATGGATGGCTTCGTGACAGGAGATTGAGTGGTCGGGCAAGCAGCTCAGACAGAGGGTGGAGTCTGACTGATACATGTTCTATATGAACGTTATCTGGACGCCATGAATATCCGGCTGGCCGTACGAGCCCGAGACGCGGACGCGAAGAGAGCGCACCCAAGGGCTGCCGAGGCGTACTTGAGAGACATGATCGGAGAACCACGTTGGCGAGGCCCGTAGTATGGCTCCTGTTACGCAGAGGAGTAGTCCTGGTGCGGAGCTATTGAGACATTGCGTGGTCGGATAGGAAGAACGGCCACTGCGCGGGCCACGGTCCGGAGAAGTTCTGAGACAGATCACATATATGAGCCGTAAGGAGTATCCGTGTGTGGACGCGTGGATGAGCTGCGATTGGCTTAGTCGGCGGCTGAGTCATAACTGCTTCCAGTCACTTGCCCTGTACGAAGGCGCATCCTGTGGCCCATCAGCGCCTTCTCGTCGTAGAGCTCTTGACGGGTTGCAATTGCCCGGAGTGTCCCTCAAATTCCAAAAATTGCCAACATAGGCGGCATATAGGCGGCTCTGCGCGGCTGAATGGGCATCTCGGGTGGCCCGGCAGTGACAAATCCGGAAGCACCTCCGTCTGAGTCGTGATCGTGAGTGGGCACGATCAAGAGGAGCGACACACGTATGGTGGCCTGCAAGATTTGTACAATGCAGCCGTGAACGTTCTGAAGAGAAGATCCAGCGGGCTATAGCTCACAGTGCCCCGTTTCGGAAGTCCTAGCAAAGCCGCGTCGGATATTATGCCCTAAAGGTGCTACGTTCGTAGTTCGTAGTCGATCCTTCCGTTTCTAATGAGGATGCGGGGACAAAGACAGGAGCTATGATTGCGGTGGTCGCGACGTGATGAGGGACGCGAGCAATGGATGCGTATATAGTTCTGCCGATATGGTGTAGGGGGCGATCTATGAGCTGAAGGGTCGCGACCTGGAGACGAGTTTTGATGCCTACTGCCTAGATTTTCTCCACTTGGAGGGGAGGCATTTGTGGAGCACGTTCGTCGAGAACCATGTATGAAGAATACCTGGGGGGGTGAAAGTATAGCGAAGTGCATTTCTGAGGAGCGTCATCCGGACAGTGAGCGCCGGGCCATGTAGCTCTGACGATACAAACTTATGAGTCAACGACAGTGCGCACAAGAGACAACGACTGACCGCATCATGTGTATGGTGTGCATACAATATTGCAAGTGAGTCGTCGCTTGCGTAGCCTCAGCCAAGAGCCACCAGCAAGCCAGGTGCACGGTCATGCGCCACGGTCTCGAGCGGCAATGTCGACGTAATACGACAGTGCTCCTCAGGATCTTTGAGTACGGCCCGCCAAAGGAAGATGAATTGCAGGAGGGATCTGGCAGATTCACCGTCAGTTAGAGACAGCGAGGAACATTTTTGGGTACGCACGTGCACTGGATGCGCAGGCTTGTATAGCTTGAGGTTTGAACGCGAGCCTGTTCGAGGTCGCGTGGGGTTACACTCCTTCGTCGAGAGACTGGGATTTGAATCAAAGGACCTAATAATGTCATGGCCGCCAAGTAGCCTGTCCGCAGGAAACACCATTAGCGATGGTTTGCGTTGGATGGTGAGGGTTGTCCAAAAGGGGGACACGATTTCTTGGCATGAGGTTGCCTCGCATATGCAATTCGACCCATTCCACTACATAGCAAGTGATCAGCAACATGTATATGGAGGAATCGGATAAAACTACGCACTTGCGATTCGACGTTCGTCCTGGTGCGGCCAGGAGGGGCTGCTGTCATTACGGGTACTACTCTCTGATGCCCGAACGCGCTTTGGACTTGGGACGACAAGCTCATGGCCGCAGATATTTCCTCAAGATCTCCGCGGAAGGTGTTTACAGACCTTCGACATCACGCAGGGATCCCAGAGTGATGCGATGAAGAGCATTGTCTAGATGAAGCGCTTCGCAGAACATTATGGAAAGGATGGCAAACACAGGGCGGCCCCATGAGCCCAGCAAGAGCGGTAGCGGGGGTGGCGGGGGGTATTGGGAGTGGGTTGGATGATCGTGTATTGAAGACAGGCATGATGACAACTATCCGCTCGCCATGGCGGTTGAACGACAGAGACGTTGACACTGACAGACGCAATAAGTCGGATCACTATTCGACGGATCAAATCGAACACGTGTGACGGCAACGCAAACTCCTAAGCTAGTACGCGGGAGACTGCCTACCCAGAGCCAGTCAGCAACAAGAATACGCTTGTACATTCGCGCTGGCCCACAGCAAGCAGTGGAAACATTTTCTGCAGGATACGAAGAGTGGGGTTTTCAAAACAAATAGTAATTACGCAGGAAAGGATGCAAGGGCAATAAGCGGTAGTAGTACAACAATATTTATACGCCTCAATCCTTCATCGACTTCGCGACGTTGCCCGTCATCGGAACGATACCATCCATCTGACCGAGAAGTGAGCAAGAACTCATCAAGGCAGGAAGACTAGACGTACCCGTTTGGTGTACGCAAGGCCGTCGCCGCGGTCGCGCTGCGGGTACGGGATGCGGTATGCTCCATTTTCGGCACGTCGATGTTCGAGTAGGGTAGCATTCTTGAGCGTGCGATGCTGAAGCTTATTGTTCTCACGAGGTATAGCGGGGTTAGACATCTTGCGCTGATCCTCGAGCATGCCGACAGGAGTTGTGTCGTATAGGGTCTCTGGATCTGCAGAGTAGCCTTGCTTCATGCGATTCTCCCCTGAGCAAACGTTAGTATGAAGAGTTGAATGAGATGTGTGATAAACGCCGCACAGCTGGAGATGTAACCCGGGCGAATGAAGTCCAGTGACTCTTTGCGCTTATGGTTCCAGGAGTGTCCGTAGAACGAACCGATCAAGAGCGACAGAACAGCTGCACCTCCGATGGCGAGAGTCTGTGCTTCAAATTAGTAATCAAATAAGTCGGAAGGCATGTCACTGACTCGACCGGTACGAGGAGGGAGACCGGACAGGGAGTTGCAGGGGATGAAACCAGTGCCGACGCCAGCCATTGTGTGAGAAATGTTGCTGAAGGAAGTTGATATTGCTTAAAGTTCGCGCTGGGCGAGTGCGGATGAGCAGAGGGTTCTGGGAGCTCAACGTAGATATACTCCAGAGTTTAAGTAGGTGTGGCTACCATTGTTTCTCGGTGACGTTTTGACTCCGGATCGCCTCCTAACATCGAACCTCGCCATCAAGCGCGATTGCAAGACAGCTCGGGCGCACGCAGTGACTCGGTAGCGCGTCATCACGGCGCGACAAACGACGCGCCGAAATAGGGCTCGCTTGTAACAGCAAGAATAGAGCGCTCGAGTATGCCGATGCATGGGAACTGGAGTGCGGTCGAAGAGAAGCTGGCGTCTACCGCTGACAGTCGAACCACTTGTTGGACCGCCATTGCATGAAGAAGCCAAGGACAAAGGATCCAAGAATTGTTGTGATACTGTCCTGATTGAGGGAGAAGCCATGCGGTTTATGCCCAATAGGGTAATGTGCACTAAGATGGTTTGTTTCGCGAAGCACTGTCTACGTGTGTTACTTGAGCTGGAGAATCTGTGTGTGAGGGTTATTGCGCGCCTGTCGACTCAGCCCAGTAGCTCGCACGCACCTGGTACAACTCCCGCCTCGCGTCTACTCGGTACCGCCTTTCGGCGTGAATTGATGTTATACTTCACCGCGTAGAAGACTACCGTGGCGGCGACAGTCAGCCCGCCCCACCGATACACCTAATAGTCGGTTAAGTCAATCAGCGCATTCTGCCTATCGCGGCTAGCGCACCATCGTCTTTGGATTATCGAGTGCCATGCTGACCGTCCTGAGCAACTTCGACGCATTCCGACGCGTCGCGATGACGGACTTCGGTTGACTGCGTCCGTGATGGCGCGCCTCGTGCTGGCAAAGTGCAAGAAGCCGTAACCTTCACTTGCCCGACGCTCTCACTCAATTGTATTTGTTCAATTGTCTTGACGCGGGGTCAGTACAAGGATGCCCTCATTCAGCCTACTCGGAAGGCGGGGCGCGAAAGGAAGGTGCACCAGAACCATGTTTCCGCATACGGAACAAGCGTCCACGCCTCGTGCTTATACTCAAACATCAATTCCTTTCACTCCGGAGCCCGGCGCGGCTGCCTGCGGTGTATAAAGACAAAGTAAGCTATCCCAGGGTGATCTATCCCCTCCATCCTTCCCCATGGGCTGCGCGCAATCTACCGAGCTCTTCGATGGCGAGGTCACCCTCCGGGAGTTTGAGTTGCATCGGTGCGCGCGCGTTGAGTTTCCTGCGCCCGATTTGAACTAATTCGCCTCTGACAGGACCATCGGGAAGGGCGCGTTCGGGACGGTACGTAGCAGCTCCATTGAGCCTCCAGCTATATATTGACAGTATATGTCTAGGTTCAAGTGGTTGAGCACAAGCCGACCAAAGCACTGTACGCTGTCAAGTATGTCAACAAGGCGAAATGTATGAGGTCCCGTGCTGTGCAGCACATACTGCAGGAGAGGCGCTTGTTGGAGAAGGTGTGTCGTATGCCACTGACAGTTGGTTTGGCCTGACCGTCAGACGCCCAGATCCATCATCCGTTCGCTGTCAACCTTCGTTTCGCTTTCCAAGATGATGAGAACTGTTTCTTCGTGCTCGATTTCATGTCTGGTGGCTCATTAAGACGTGAGTTGTCTACTGTTGCCGGCAGTCTTGCTGCGTACTGAAGTCCTTCGGCCCACAGACCATCTTCAGATTCATGGCCGTTTCTCTGAACTCACCGTGCTATATTGGACTGCTCAGCTATCTTCTGCTATCTCGTACTTGCACAACAACGGTATAATCCACCGGGATATAAAGCCTGACAACGTTCTTCTCGACAAGTACGGCAACGCACACGTCTCCGACTTCAACATCGCTGTGTACTCCCGTGACCTAACCAAGCCGCACACCTCCGTCGCCGGCAGCGTCGCATACATGGCACCTGAAATTGTCGACCCTGCAAAGCCCGGATATAGTTGGCAGATTGACTACTGGAGTTTGGGCGTCGTCGCCTATGAGCTACTCTGGCACCTGCGGCCGTTTGACGGCCCGTCTGCCGAGGCCATCATGACAGCACTTCAGAAAACAGACGCTGTCGTCCCTCCCGCTATCGATGGCGCCCAGATGGTCAGCGACGAGGCTGTTGGCGCCATTCGCAAGTTTCTCACGAAGAATCCGGCGAAACGTCTCGCTTGCCGGAGCCTGATGTCCAGCCATCGCGATATACAACGACATCCCTGGTTCGCACGTCTTAATTGGAAGGAGCTCGAGACAAAGAAGAGCAAGCTACCCTTTGTCCCACCTGTAAGGCTCATCAATAGACGCGACTCGATCAGTTCTGACCGTTTTTCTAGGAGGACGAAGCGAATTTCGACCTCAAGTACGAGTTCGATGCCTTTGTCCACTCTCGCAAACCGCTTGCGTATTCCAAGCGTAAAACCCAAACCCAAAGCATCCCTGCTACCCCTACTGCATCTCGGAACCAAGACGCCGACTTGTCATATCTCGAAGAGCATTTTACTGTGTACGACTACCGTGCGCCTCCACTGCCTACATCGGCAGCGCGGGCATGAGTGTTTTTCCTTCTCCCTTGCAGGCTACGTTTGTTCTCGCACTCGTCTATCCCCTTTCTCTACAACCCTACAACCACCCTACGTCCCGATAGCCGGATTTCTACCGAGACACTACTGCCCTTTGTTCTCTCTTCGGTCATCCTCTTGGCGCTCTCTACCTTACTGGATGTTCCCACGATTGTCGTCACCTCGTGCCCGCTACTCCTCTATCGCTGTATCCCCTCCGCTCTTCACGCATGTCGCATCCGCTGCCTCCATAGGAGGAGAATGCCTCTCGCACTTGTATCATATTGTTATTCGTTCCATCGCATGTTTTCGGTACGCAAGCCTTACGCAATCTATAATCGCATATTCAGTATCTTCGCTATCTCGCCAGCCCGAGCTCGCTTAGGGTCAGACTCCGACTGCCTCGCTGTGATGTGGCCCAGACCAAGGTACGGGTGTACAGCGCGTCTTTCGGAATCCGCAGACAAGAGGCGGGCTGCGGATACGTGTCAACGCCACTGGATATCTTCACACTCAACCGAGCCTCGTGCCTACGCGCGCAGGCTGTAGGCACTGCTCGGCATTGTGCGGCATAAAGAGACTTCCTTACTTAGGAACTCACAAGGTGGTAGGTTCACCTGGGCATAGCAACGCCGGTGTACGTGCGTCTCGAGCCTGGCATCCGGTGACGCCGTTTGACGCGTTTCGCCGCGCTTCTTATGATCGAGTCAAGGCATTTATCTTCTCGGTACGTGTCTGATTAATACAATGCCGCCCAAGATGCTTAAATTACGGAGCAGAAGCAATCTCCGACCAGATCGCCATCCGTGATTTCATTGACTCTCCGAACTGTGCGGTTGATACATCGCCTTTTCCGTTTTAGCGACCTGGCCTTTGTCTTGATGTGAGCGGTGAAGGTGTCTACCGTCACCACGGAAGGCTGTTTTCTCCGAGACTTCCCAGGACGCTTACGCTAGCGACGACTCGCACGGATACCCGCGAAAGTCACATGGGCGCGTTGTTCTGGCGCGCCCGTTCGTTCGGCGCGGCGAAAGCCTTCTGCCTCCTGCTCTCATGAGCTTTGTGACACTGACTACACATGTCGAGGTCAATGACCTAAGTGCCCTATTCTCTTGCATGCGCGCTGGGCCCATGGTTCTTGTTCGTTACAGCGTGAGGTCCATAACGACGATAGTCGCAGGAGCTCGTATATATTATACGCATAGCCGGGTAGAAGACGAGCGATCCCAACTCTCAAGCTATCCAGATACAGGAGCCACCTATAATTACCGCTCGCATGCCTGTAGTTGCACTAGAATGCATGGCATATAGTCGAACTTGGCTTGTACCCTCGTACATGGTGCGAAAGCTGAGGCGCGTTCTCAAAAGCGGGTGGCCAAATGTCGAGCCCACCTTACCCCCTATCAGGTTTAGTGAAGGAGCTGAGTCGGTTTTGAATGATTACCGTGATAAATCTATATTCTGTCGTGCTATATACCCGAAATTACGATTTTTGTATTTATCAACGTTTTGTTCATCTTCCGCCCCAAGTCAGCCTAGACCATGAAGTGTAGCCATACCTTGCCGGCTCTCATACGTACAGATACGCTTCGAGCACTGCACCTAGAACCATAGGTCGGGGTGACTTGCCCACTCCTGAATACGCTCGAAACCCTGAGCGCATCAACAGAAGTGTTGCGCGTTCACGTGAGATCACCAGGGCGCGCCCGGATGTCAGAGGTCTCAAAGTGGCGGAGGTTGCTTCCGGCCACAACGAACAAACAACCTTTCGCACTCCCTCGACTCAATCCATGCTCGTCTGATCTCCCTCTCTTTCCTATACGACGACGACTATACCATGGGCATTGGCGGACTACTGCCGCTACTGAAGTCGATACAAGTCCAACAACATCTGTCAGACTTCGGTGGCAAGACCATCGCAGTCGACGCTTATGTCTGGCTTCACCGCGGAGTCTTCACATGCGCCACCGAACTTGCGACCGGCAAGCCGACCAGCAAGTGCGTATTTGAGCGTATATATCAGGCACTCAGTATACTAAGGCATTGTAGATACGTGGAGAACTTCATGCAGAGGGTCCGGCTCCTCCGTCACCACGGGATCTCACCCTACATCGTCTTTGATGGAGGACCATTACCTGCCAAGCGTGGCACTGAAGTAGAACGTCGAGCGCGTCGAACAGACCACAAGGCCAAGGGCGACGCCCTTGCACGTCAGGGCCGGCAGAAGGAGGCACGAGAGTATTATTGCAAGAGCGTAGACGTGACACCACAAATGGCGTATCAGGTCATCAAGGTAAGATGCCACCTTCAGTTCCACTACGCAGGCTAATCTGGCTGCTAGGCATTGCGTGCGGAGAATGTCGACTATGTGGTTGCTCCCTACGAGGCCGACGCGCAAATGGCGTTCCTCGAACGCGAGGGCATCGTACAAGGCATCATATCCGAAGACAGCGACTTGCTCGTCTTCGGTTGCCAGCGAGTACTCTACAAGCTCGACTCTACTTCGGCCACCTTCACATCCATATCGGCCTCTGACTTTGGCGCCGTTTCTGCTATACGCGGCTGGACCGCCGCGCAATTCCGCGCAATGGCTGTGCTCGCCGGTGGAGACTACCTCCCTAGCGTGCAGGGTGTCGGTATCAAGACTGCCAACACACTCGTGCGAAAGCACAGAGGGCTCGACGGAGCCGTGCGGGCTTTGAAGATGGACGCGAAGTACAATGTTCCGCGAGGCTACCTCGAGCAGGCTCGA
Organism: Peniophora sp. CBMAI 1063; assembly: GCA_900536885.1. NCBI lineage: Eukaryota > Fungi > Basidiomycota > Agaricomycetes > Russulales > Peniophoraceae > Peniophora > Peniophora sp. CBMAI 1063. The sequence goes on from UWZB01000068.1 coordinate 150,419, forward strand.
CGTGCAGAGCGTGTATACGTCCACCAACGCGTCTTTGACCCAGCGCAGGGTCGCGTCGTACATCTATCACCTATACCGGAGGGCATCGAATGGACGGACGCCGACGAGGCGCTTGTTGGCGAGGATATTGATCCGGAGCTTGCTTGTGCCATCGCTCGTGGTGATGCCTGTCCGGTGTCAAGAGAGCCGATGGTCGATATCAATCCGACCTATACGCCACGGCGTGTTCGTCCCTTGCCTCTCGAAGTTCACAATGCGGACACCGCTCGTGCTGACAAGGGCAAAGGCAAGGCAACCATGCTTGACTTTCTGGTCGGTGAGGGGTTTTCATCTGAACGATCGGCGCATCAAGTGGCTGATATCATTGCAGCCGCAGCACCGAAGACTAGAACGCCTCTCTCGCCGCGTAAACCCAGAGCTTCGGTGCCTGAGATAGCTCATGTCAATCGCAAGGTTGTCGCCGGACGTGCGAGCGGCAAGCGTACACTTGCGGAAGCACACGAACTCGATGCGGCAGCAAAGCGCGCGAAACACCATCATGGGCATGGGCAACCTTCAAGTGCACCGTCCTCACCTTCGCGCAGTGAGCGCAATCAGAACATACCACCGCCAAAGCCCGCCCCGGTCTTACGCGAAAGCCGATTCTTCAGCGGGGGAGCTGCAGGTGTGGGACCGTCACGTAGGCACTCCGCGCCAATACCACAACCCCTGGAACCCGAGCCAGAAGAGGTCGATGAGCAGTCGGAGGAAGAAGTCATGGATAGCGATCATGCTGCTGTGGATGCAGATGATGTGGCTGATGACATGTTGGAAGACGAGGAGGAGCCGGTTACACAGGAGGATGGATATCTTTCACCTGGGCCATCCATCGCACGCTGCGCTACGCCGGAGCTGTCATCACCTGTGCGACCGGGTTCATCACGCCGACGACGCGAGAGCGATGCAGACGAGGACATTCTTTCCAGCCCTGAACGACCTGTGCCGTCCCAGTCCCAGAAGCGTTTGAGGAGTGTGTCCCCGCTTGCGGGTCGTGGTAGTGCAGCACCGCTCGTGCTCGCTCCCGATACTCCCACACGCAGGCAGGCAATGGATGACGTTGATGACGAGGACGACAACGACACATTCGAGGAAGAGGAAGAGGAGAGGTTTCGCGGACCTGTACTGTTTGGCGACAGTGATGCGGAAGAGATTGAAACTCAGCGACCAGAGCTACAGCTTTCCTTCGGAAGTGCTGGCTCCTTCACTCCCTCGCCTCCCGTTCGAGGTGTCAGGCAGGAGGCCAGCCGAGAGGTCATCGACGTGGACTTGCTTGACTTGGAAGAATTGGACGACGTCGACGATGAAGAGAATGCGAAGGCACGGCATCTGGCTGTCGCGACTGGGTGGTGGGCGAAGTTCTCTGCCGCGGGGCCTGTTGAGCGCGGGGAAGGTATCAAGGTTGGGAAACCGACGGTACGTCTCTCTTCCTGTTCGTTTGTCTGTGATTCGGGCCTGCGTGTGTGCTCCATCTTTCAACATTTCTCGGTTCCCGGCCAGCCTGGCCGCCGGGATACCGGGGCAGGAAGGCGTTATGTGGTTCTGCCTGTGGCCCCCCGGGGCGTCGTGCTGAGTCAATCTGGAGCCGACCGTGGACAGAATGGAGTCCGCTTCGGTGAATGGAGGAGGCTGTTTGACTTGCCGCAGCTGCTGGGTGCAGATCTAGGACGGTCTGTCCGCGTTGATCGAGCCTGCAGCGCTCACGGGCTGCGCTGTTCTCCTCCGGGCGGGGTTTTCGGGGTGGGAAGTGGGTCATACTCCGTCTTCGCGAGCAGTGGCTCGAGGAGAAGACATTGGACACAGAGCAGTCTAAGACACGCGAGGGTCCTGCCCTGCCACTGCGACGTGCGGATTGCGTGCAGATGCCCGTGTTTATCGATCATTGGGCGTCTTGCGGTCCCGCCACGGTCCCGTATACGAACTTTACGTGGCGGACGAGTCCTTCATACCTCATCGATGCTCGTCAAAGATGCGACATACGCTTGCGGGTGTGCTCATACGTTCTGTGACGTGCGATATCGATGAATATCGACGTACTTCGAGATTGAAAGCTCGGAGGCGATCATAGCGGGCTGCTCTCTGCTCACGCCAGCTTGCTCCTAGTGTCTTCTCATGTGTGCACATCCGCTCGCGCGCGAGTATGCGCACCTGAGACGCGTCCGGGCTTTTTTACTGTCTTTACTCTTCGCTCGATAGGAGACCGGCTGATCTTCTCACTATGCATGCAGCCACACCGACTTCGGCGCAACGAGACTACCGTAACCCCTACTGCGCTGCGATCCGCCAACCTTCGGCCACAGAGTGCGCCAAGTAAAGCCCGCGCTCGGACACGTACACCCGCTACCACGCGTACAAGTCTAGTTCTGTCAGAGACTCGCGTACGCCCGGAGGCTGCACCGCGGCTACCCGCTGCGTTCAGCAAACTCCGGTCCGTGTCCTATACGATCCTTCACATGTAGCCACCTGCTGACGATGCCCATCTGCAGCTACGATGGTACATGAGGGTGCCAGAACGTGACGCCCTACGTCGCGCTTAGACTTCGCGCTGTATCATCTTGATTACCTTATCATCACCATGTTGGTGGCGCCGGCATGGGCGCCTGTCGGCCCGGTCTTTGCCACGCGATATATAATGATTGACGCCCGAGCAACTCAAGATCAACTGGCACAACAATGTCAAGTAGTTCAGGACATGACAGGTCTGACTCTTCCGTGCTACTCAGAGACTAACGTGTAGGCTCGGAACGAAGTGCGCTGGGCGAGTGCGTGCGATACGAAAGGAGGGACGTGAGTGTATGCTCGTGCATGCATGGATGCGAGGCAAGCGTCGGCGAGCATGGACGCCTAGCTGCCGGCTTTCGAACCCAGCATGATGTCGAGATCGGGTGACCCATCTTGAAGGAGAACATCACTTCTCAGAACGGTAGCTTCGGCGCATCAGTTCAGCTGGCGCGACAGCATGTCGCATGCTGCCTCGCGCCGAACTCTCCCGAGCAAGGCAAATACATCCCTTCATTCGCCTGTTGGGAGCGCTATAAGAACTTTCGCCTTAATTAAAAGCACGCTACTGACTCGTGTGCACATAAGGATGTTCAGCCTCATCTTCCCAACTACACCGACCTCTGCGCAGTCGTACGCGGTCCCGACCGAGCGCCTCCTCGCCATGTCCGCCTCCCACCACGCGAGCGCCACAATGGCCTTCACCGGCCCGAGCTCCGATGTGGCGCCGCCGCCACCACCACCGTCCTACGCCATGGCTGAGAGCGGTCAGGTCTTCAGTCCCACCCACAACATCAATTTTGGCTTTACCTGGCCTACGGCTTCGTCGTCACTGCCCGTCGAAAAGGCCTCTTATACCCCAGTGTCGCCGGAGACGCCTACGCCTGTTCGCTTTGCCCCGAAATTGTCCACTGACCTCGCCGCTCTTAACCGGGACTTTGCTCGTCGCATGTCCGAAACTCAACATCAGGCTGGCTATAACATGACGAGCAGCCCTCTCAGCAGCCCTGTCTCTACCGGCCCGCTTTCGCGTCGTGGTAGCTGGGCCTCGAGCCCGACCGAGGACAGCTATGAGCCTACTAGTTCACTCATCGCGCCTCCCATCGCCTTACCTGTTTTACCTATGTCTCTGCCCACACCACCGGATGTCTCTCCACAACGGAAGCGAGCGGCGAGTATGACCAGGGAAGCAAGCTCTTCCGATGTTGAGGTCGCGCCGCCACCACCCAAGAAACGCAGGAAGACGAGCAAGATGCACCCATGCCCGGAGTGCGACAAGAGTTTCCCTCGTCCGTCCGCTCTGACGACGCACATGAATGTGCATTCAGGAGAAAAGCGTCAGTCAATGTACCTCATTGACGCTGCACGGCGACTGACAGTTGCCGCTTACAGCGTGGCGGTGCCCTGTGTCGACATGCGCTAAGTCCTTCGCTGTCCGCTCCAACGCCCGCCGGCATATGCGCACCCACGGAATCGGCGCAAATGACAGCGCCGATATCGCCTTCGTGCCTGCGCGCACCAGTTCGAACCGTATCTGGCAGCCCCAGAGTTTGAGCCTCCTGACCCCCGCTCGACCATATGCGCCTATGTTGTCGCGAGCGGAGCTCGATAGCTTACCGGGTTTGGGGCTGGGGCTGTCATGCTTGCTACCGCCCGCCCGTCCGGGGCCAGGGGAGGAGCGCAACTCGTGGGCATATGATGCTTCGAATTTGGGACCGTACCATCCCAGCCAGGTATGCACTTTTCTCATGAGATCGACGATGCGGTGTTGACGATCTTCACAGTGGAACGGCGCGCTTGCGGGCCCGTTACCGCCGGCCGTATATGGATGTTGATGCGCGGTTGGAACGTAGGATGTTCTTGCTTTGAGGTTGAGATCTGAGATCGGCGTGCTATGCTTTCTTGTGCAAGATACCTGATACCCGGCTTCGTGCTTCATTTACTCTACTTGTCTGGGTTTATCGTGTACCGGTTGCTAGTTGCGAATGTCAAGCTTCACTACTGCCTTTGCTGCAATATGCTATCTAGTTGGGGTCTAAGATAGTTCTGGTGAACACAATAGTATATCTCAGTATGCTACTCTCGCAGGGAAGCCCCGGAATATTCTGCATGTACCACACGCTTCGATCCTGCACAACTGTCCGCCAGCGTCCATGACAGCCATGAGTAGCGATGGCGTGCGTGCCAGCTGCCCTCATGTGAACATGCAGCGCCGAGTTTGAACAGTGTCCCGGGCCACAGTAAAGTACGGCCACTATCCGCCCACTTCCATAGCGTGCTGTCAACGCCCCGGCCACGCGGCAGACTGAAGAACCTGATGTCGTACTGCCCTAAAGCAGGGTCGGAGATCAGTTGTACTGGTCTGGAAGGAGGGTGTACTATTCAGGGCTGTCGGAGTTGAATAGCCTAGTGGGCTACGCCCCACGTCCCGAGCGCGAGGATGATGGTGTTTGGTCGAATCTGGATCGAACAAAGGTTGAGCAACCAACAACCCTTCTGTCGATGAAGGCGGGCGTAGGTCGCACATCGTCGGCAACTTGCAGGCTTCTCCCATCGAAGCGAGGCTTGGGCTTTGGTCACCGGGTAGGTCACCGGAATATGCGCGCCATGCCCCACAGTCGTTACTTGCATCTAGCAGGGTCGACTACAGCCAGGTCATGTTTATGACGGAATGGACGATACAAGCGTTCTGGGAGGTCGATACAGCGCGCGGTTCACGAGCCCTATGGGCAACTCGGTTGGCTCGAGGCGCGAAAGCGGAGGAAGGCGTGCGTCTGGATCGCGATGTTGGTCCGTTTATGGGTCCGACGATGGCGTTGCGAGGTGGTGGTGTGCGGGAACAAGAGTAGAGAGCGAGTGGACGAGAAGAGTAGGTTCGCAAACGCAAAATGAGCATGTCGGAGATTCAGAGTAGAAAGCTGTGGCACATACTGCGTGCAACCGTAAGTGTACACGGCTCCGAGAGCGCGGGCGCACGGAATAGCGCAATCGCCAGGTGGGACCAATATGTGAGTAGCACAAGGACAACTGTCCACGCGGGTACAAGTAACGCCCACTCTCTGTGTCCGCCAGGCCAGACAAGCAGCGGCAGATACGAAAGAGGAAATGGTGATCATCCGCGGACATGAACAGAAGTAAGATCGAAGGCAAGACCGCGCGTCAGCGGGGCCGTACTGATGTTCAGAAGGCGCGGGACGTACCGGCTGGGGTAGTAGGCAACGCCGAGTGCTTCTAGGGCCGCATCGGGAAGGAGAGCCCAAGCAAGATAAACCACGAAGAGAAGGTAGGTGAGCGAGAGTGCGACGAAGCCGTAAAACTCGGGAGAACGGTCTCGCTCTGCCTCAGGCAATGGCGGGAACGTCGCGAGAGGGTCGGTCGGTGATGTCGGCGGCGGCGCTTCGGCCATGATCATCGTCGTGAAGGTGGAAGTGACAATAGGATGGCCGAAGCCAGCAAGAGGGTCTACGCGCCCATGTGACTTGTATTCGTACGCGTTGGATACCCCCATTTGTAAGTACACCCTATTATCTTTATCACCGCTTGCGGGCGTCCAAAGGACTGTCCAGAATATCTTACCCGTGTGAGGCAGTTCAGAATGGCGTTTTCGCAACGTTTGTTTTTCAGAGGGGAAGCTCGGTGTTCGTCTGCTCCGGAGGAGAGCAGTGGCTCGAGATAGTGGAAGTGTGAACTATATAGTACAAGTACGATTGTGTACGATGTAGCTAGCGAGCGCGAGCCGCGATCCAAGCGTCGTGCCGGGCATTGAGTTCTCTGACAATTTCCTCCTCAATTTCCTTTGCCTTTCCACGAGCATTCAAGGCTTTCGGGTCTATGCGAAGCCAAGAGGATGTTATGTCCTCGGGACTCTGCGGGTCGCGCGAGACAAAGACAACTTCGTATTTGCGCCGGTGAAGTTCGTTACCCACAACGATCTGGTGCCCGTAACGCTCAAGGGCGCCTTGTGCCTTCGGGATCAGCAGTGCGTCGTCCGTTTCAAGCTGGGGATAATCAGTCAACGTGTCTTGGTTGTGAGTAAGCTATTTACCAACCTTGAAAGACACGACGAAGCCATCTTGCGCCCACTCGTCAACCATCGTCTTGAGGATCTTGGGAACTTGATCCATCTCGATGAGCAGGCTACCCTTTCCTGACTGGATTTTGTGCTCTGACTAAGCCCGATCGAGTCAGTCTACGTCCGTGAGGCCAAGATACGTATAACTGACCAGCCTTTGCCGGGGAAGGAAGAAGTCGCTGACAGCTGCCGCCAAGTAATACAAAGCCCGACTGCGTAAGTCGGCGAGCTCCTTGCTGACCGCCCGTAGAAGCCACAGGTAATCGTTTATGGTAACGAAGGTTAGGGTGTGTAGCGAGCCCGAGTCGCGCGCTGTCTGATAGGCAGCTAGAACCTCAGCGAGATCGGAGCGCTGATCTGGGCCGACAGCTATATCGCCGGACGAGTTCACATTGAGCAAATCCAGGAAGGGGTTCGTCGAATGAGAGTAATGTCGGCTGAAAGGTTGCAGGCTGAATTGTCGATGCATGAAGATGACAGCGTATCCTGCGCTCAGGAAGTACTCGGCTGAAGTGGCCCCGCGAGTGCCTGTAATATTCCATGTTGAGCCTAACATCCAGCACTCTGAACTTCATTCGGCACGCACCCGCTGAAAAGTTATCGAGGAACCGCACACTGCGAGCGAGCAGCTATGAGCTTCGCGGGACAGTCGCAATGCAGGGTGTTCTCACACATTGAGCTCAAGCGGTACTGTGGTTCCTCCGCTCTATCTCTTGTCAGTTTAAATATGATGCATCTTTTGCAATATGCGCACTGTAATGAGCGCGACCTTCCGGCCCGCCGTTTTCTGCCGCGCAACAAAGTCTCTGACGCGGGCGACGTCTTGTTCAAGTGACGCAGGCGGCGGCTGAGTGGCGAAGTATTCTTCCGCCGAGAACTGGGAACTGTTCTCTCCAGAGGGCATGACTTTGCCGAAGTGGGATGGCAGATGGTGGAAGGATGCAACTAGGGCGCCTAGCCAATCAGGAAGTGAATCGCCCGACTTCGCTGAATGGACCCGCGCCCTTTTGACCTGACCATGACGTCGATGTAGCGTAGCGCTTGTTGACAACGACGGCTCCTGAACATGAGCCTGACGTGAACCTTGGACTTGACTGCTATCTGTCATGGGCTTCGTACTTTCCTGTTGCAGACGTAGGAAAGACCGTAAGAACGACGAGGAGGCTCGGCCGTTGCTGAGGGATGTGGAAGAGTCCAGTGACCAGGCGCGCCTAATGGCCAGGTTGGCCAATATCGTGGGCGCACTGAAAGCTAGCAAGCTACCTTCTCAAGAACAGCTCAACCGCGCGATCAGGCTGCTCCTAGCTAGCGATGCCCTGAAGCCGGCTGTCGCCGCTGCGACACTACAGGCTTATGAACTTAGCGAGCCAGCTGCTCGTGTACTACTCTGTTTTCGACAAACCCTGGAAATGGTAGCGCAGATTGGGCTGGAGAAGAATGGTGCGACTGGCATACTGCTTCCTCTCCTCAACGGCTACTCATTCCATCATAGACGATGATATGCTCCAAGAGCTCGTCTACCTCGCCTCGCAAGCAACACGCAGGCCAGATCTTTTGGCGGCATCCGTATATATCGAACAGGAGGACAACCTTATACCGGGTAAGTATATGTGTCCATCGATAATGGCTTTTTTGTGGCTGACTATGGAGCTCAACAGACATGCCTGAAAGTGCGCCTTCCCAAGAAGAGGTTGCAGACGACGTATCGTCTCTCATGAATTCATTCGTCAGTTTGTGCTGGCTTCTCATGAGCTCTGCTGTGTTCCGACTGCTACTCTCCGACTCTCTATCAGTGATACAACATATCGCCGCTACAGCTGCTGTAGAAGTTGATAGCGTCGCTGTCCAAGTCGCTTCTGCTGCTGAACACATCGAGGTTGGTGTTCGCGCCAATGCACCGTCTATGCAAGGCGCTGTCGATGCTGCCCAGGAGGCAAAAGACGAGCTCGCACACCTACGAGATAAAGAGAAGCAGCGCCTGCTGGCGCTGAGGACTGAAACGACCGAGAAATTAACGCACAGCTTCGTCGTACGTGTCCAACAGGCAAGTGCGATCTCACTCAGATCCAGTAGCTCTTGCTGGAACTGTGCGCTGACTGAGTCACCCGTGTAGCTCGTTGACACTGCTCGAAGTGACATCCGCTATCGCAGCGCAATGATCAATGTTCTTACCATCGGTCGCAAGTACGCCTCATTCCTACATCAGGCAGCGAATAGCCAACATAAACACGATGGTCCTACCACTGCACTGCACCCTGCCTTCAGCGCCGAGCCAATACTGAAGTCATTTCTGGAGACGGCTAAGACCTTGGTGGAGCGTTTCGCGTCGGGCTACTCATTGGATGCTTTTCTGCAGCGACTGGACAAGGTTGCCTTCGAGATCGTCAATCTCCCGGTTGAAACCGAGGCGCCTGTCAGGGTGTTCATATCTGATGCAGCTACGTGGCTTGATACAGCTCTCCGTTGTCAAGGCTACGCGCACTCGAAGCAGGGCTCGGAGACGCTCAAGGAACTCTACATCCGCGGCACTGATATTTTTGGCGGGGAATCGCCATCACCGTTAGCCGCAGACATCCGGGCCTTGAACGAAGAATGGGAAGTGTTCGCATCTCGCCTCGCCACAGATCGCTCGACCGCGAGGTTTCTCGACGCCATTGATCGTCTACGAGTGGCGTTCCTCGACTTCATCCCGGCATCAGCTACAACCGTCGCCGCAGAGACGCGCCGGCGCAAGGAAGCAGCTACTCGCGACATCATTCTCTGGCTCGTCCCACGGATCCTCTCTATCGTCAAATCTGTACCCCTTCCACGAATTGAGTACAGCGACCCAGCCCTGCAGATTGTACTCGATTCGTTCACACTTACGCCTTCGTCGCTATCGGCTTCTCTTCTTCCTGATCATGTGCGGCTGGCGAACTGGACCGAGATACAGGTCGATAACACACCTGACTATCAAGGCGCTTCTCGTATGCGCACTGCCGAGCGCATTTCGCTCCGACTCGACGGCATCCGATTCGCAGCGGAAAACCTGGGATTCTTCTTACGCTACGCGCCACCACGCCTTCTCGGGCTCGGTTATGCAGATAGGGGCTTACTCTCCGTCCTAGTCGGCGCCAGCGAGCCAGGAGAGGGGCTAAGCGTGGATGCCTCGTTATCGATGCACACAGGCGAGTTCTCGGAAGGACAGCCGCATCGTCTATTCGATGTCGACAGCGTACATACGGACGTACCCGGATTACGCTTTTCGCTGGATCGCACGAATCATTGGCTCATCAACAAACTGCTTGTACAACCATTAGCTGGCCCCGCAGTGCGTCTCATCGCGGGCAGCGTGTTGCAGTCCCAGATACATGCTGGTCTCGAATACCTGAGCGTGATTCTTGGGCACTGGCGCGAGCTTGCGGTCGAGGAGAGGACCCGCGACGCGGAGACCTCCCTTCTGACGCAGTACTATCGCGCCCTTCTCCGACTTCCTAGCATCATCCCCGAAGAGGACGGAGATGACGAAGGGGGCCTGGAAGAAGACGAGACAGGCGCCGGGATACAGACCACGGAGACAACGTTCACACGCACTGGCCTCGTGCGCACGACTGTCAGCGAACCCGTCGACGCGAAGTCCGGGCAGGAAGCAGAGCGGACTGCGATTGCCGTCGGCCTGGCCCCGCAGGTCGTCCATGAGTCTGCAGGACCTGCAGATGCCGCCGGTGCTGCGCCAAACCCTGACGTCTCTGTCCGGACGGGCGTGGCAATTGAACGCGCGGTCAATGATGTTGAAGCCGAGGTGGCAGATGTGAGCGGAGAGGTGGGGAAAGCTGCAGCTGAAGCACATAGTATGGCTGGAAATCTGGTACGATCGAGAGAGACGGTGGGGAAACGGACGTCCTACGAGCGCCGCAGGCAAGGTTGGCGAAGCGAAGCATTCACTCTATAGCAATTTCGCCTGTGGCATACAGTACTCGATTGTATCTAACTATAGCTTGTGCACATTCACGGTATCCATGTATAGATAAATAGACTGAGGAAGCTTAGTACAAAGAGGGCGGCCTTAGAAAGTCAGAGGGTATAAGGGAAAGTGACTATGCTACATCTTGAGATCTCGGCATCGTAAGATCGTGAAAGGTCATGAAGTATCTGACAACGGGCGCAATGGAGGTCCGAGGATCAGTCAAATCGTTGACCAGAGAGGAACAGCGTTGCTGCGACGACAGATAGCTCGAAGAGGCTTGCTTCAGCTAGGAGGGCCTGTCGCGAGAGCTCCAGGGTTGCGCCGTTGGATGCGCGGGACACGCGTGCGATGGCTGATGTTCTAGCGTCTCCCGTGCGATAAAGCTAGTGTCACTGTCAGCCCGGCTCGAGTTGAGGACATGTGTATGCTCACGCAAATAAACTCGCCCACCGGCACCCACGAGTAGTGCACGCCTCGGAGTTCCATGTACCTGGTTCTATCAGACGGGAAGCACCGTCAGTTGGCCATGCTAATGCGGCGCGCCGTAAATTGGCGCCTCTTTGGGAAACGGGGACGTACGTGTGGTCATCGCACAGGGGTATCCTACACAATGTGCGAGTGATCAGTGAGAGGCGTCATTACCCAATACGACGGTAGAACGCACCAGTCTTGCACTGCGGTTCTGCCGAGAAGTCCCGGGATTTCAATCATCGCAGAAGGCCTTTGAGACCAATCGACGAGCGCAACTGCACGCTGGCTTGTGACGTCTCGCCAAACAGTGGGACTGCCTTCTGAATCGTTTGTCGAGATTCGCAGGTGTTTTCGTCCATGGGCGTCCGATACGAGACAGTTCAGGACGTCTGGACGGTAATGCGATAGGTGAAAGACGATAGCGTCGCGAGGAGAGACTTGTGCTTTTGGCGCGGGCTGCATGGAACTGGGAAGGGCCCCGTAAACGACTGGGGTAGGCTCGACGCCGTACGGCCATCTCCAGCCTTGAACCAGCGGGTTGAAGGTTGTCGTGCACATCATGATAGGCGAAGTCGAAGGTGTAGGTAGCTTAGTGAAGGTGGGCCAGTCGACGGAGAGGATAGGTAGCGAGCCTGGGGCGTTGCTATATCGTGCAGACCTTTTGAGGGAGCCGAACAGGAGGGACATGCTTTATAGAGCTCTACCAAGTTCTGCCGTTTGCACACTGGAGCATAACCGACATGACGGCGCGCGATTGAACAAGAAGGACGTCTCCGGAATGGGGCGGAAAGGCGCCTAAAGATGCCTCGAACGTTTCCATCCCAGGAACACACAAGGCGGAGGATGGGCAGGGTTACTTGACCGCCACTGCTGATAGATGGCACGTAGTAACTCATCGGGAACATTACGATCCTGGGCTGATACTCGAGCAACGGTTCCTCCGCGGCTGATGTATCGGCACTGAACTCGCCCGACAACGCCTTTCGAGCAGCTTCATGTTTGCAGAAGTTGATTGTCGAGGGTGTGGATCTTGCTAGCGAAACGTAGCGGTGATCAATGTTCAGCCAACTCAGATCGTCGTCATAGCCTAGAGCAAACTGTAGGCCATGGCGCGACCAAGCCAGTTGTTGACAATGCGAGGGACTATCCGGATACGAGCCTCTACAAACTTTAGCCACCCGGTCCGGGTTCTCGTACTCGTGAGACTGGGAGCTGGCCGCTTAGGGGCAGCTCCGAGTGCTCGGATCGCCTACGCCCCAGCATGTGTCCGAAGAGCTCACGGCGTCAACCAGCGGGCAGCTGCAGCTGATAGTATCGGGATCAATCTTGTTCCGAGCCTCCGACGATCAACCAAACTGGGAAGAAAGCGAGTTCGTATACACTTGAGTTGTGCGATACCCTGCATGCTAGGGCGCTCATGGATGGCGAACACAGATCATGCGCGCAGGTGCGAAAGAAGCGACGACGGCGCACGGCGCGTGCTGTCATCACGGCTGATGCCGCCGCCTCCACGGAGAACGCGGTCACCTGCCTTACCGGGTTGTGACCTGGACCACCACCTTCATCTGTCGCCACATCCAAGCGTTGCTCTCTTGTCGACCGGTGTCATCTGGATATGGCGGAAATACCAAGTTCGTATAACTCGAGTGTCTTCCTCTCTCAACCGCACTCTTCCCAGGCCCCTCCAATATCTAGAGGTTCGACGTGACAGACTTGGTCCATCGCGCTCTTAACGATGATATCTCACAGCGAACTTCTATGCGCAGTCGTTACCGCAGCGACTACTCGGAATAGGAGCAAATTCCGCACAACCTAGACTGGGGTCGTCGGCGTCATCTCTTGCCCAACTCGGAAAACACTTCGTCTCGTATTGCGAGCCTCTAGATGAATTACTGGATGGTGGGCTTGCGTACGGACAAATGTTGGAGATATCCGGACCACCTGGAACGCCACGGGAACATCTGTCTTCTTTATTTGCACGTCAGGCTATGGCTCGGGAAGAGGAAGTGATATATGTTGGTACGAACACTGTCCGTCATACGATACTCCAGATCGATTGACAATAGGTTCAGTCAGTCAGAACATGACGTCTCCGTCGACTCTTCGCGACGTAACTGGTGGGAGACACGTGTCGCTATGATTATGCTTGTATCTCATCTATTTTCAGGTGCGACGAACGCAAGCCTCCTGCATTACGATAGCATTTTTACCATGACCGGATTACTCGCCTTTCTCCGCACGCTGCCAATGTACCTCGATGAGCATCCTACCGTATGTCTGACATTGACTGGAGCCATGTGTTGACTCATTGTTTTTGTAGATAACACTAATCATTCTCGAATCGTTCTGGTTTCCATTTCAAGAAACGAGCTCACTGTCGCGTACTGCTCGCGCCAATCTTCTAGCAAAGGTCAAACTCGACCTGACTCACCTTTGTGCGGAACGCAAAGTGGCCGTAAGGCCATCTATCACGTGTTCTGTTCGCCAGTCTATACTGACTGACAATCGTGAAAAGATCGTCACGACGTCTCAGCTCGCCACCAAACTTGTTCACGCCGACGGAACACCAGCGAATTTCGAAACCGGAGCCAAGGCTATCCTTGTCCCTCAACTTGGTATGGCCTCTTCACCCTCTTGGAATCTTCGCACGATGCTCACATATCGCGAAAGGTACTGCGTATCTGCAGCAGAGCAAGGCGTACCGAGTAATCATTGTACCAGAAACCCGGATGAGCGGGTGCGTAAATAGATGGCTGCAGTAGTCCCTTGCTTGCTGAGCTATATTGAAGGCAGTTGCGGCTACTATCCTCACCTTCTAGTAGCAATGATGGTGATGGGAAGATGGTCCGTGAGGTTTCGTATAGAATAGTGAGCTTTCCATCCTTCTATTGGGTATGGCGCGTGTTCACCGAAGATATGTAGTCGCAGGGCACCATGACGCGCTCGGCATAACTTATTTGCGCATAATGCATAATTCAAGAACGGGCTTTGAAAGTAGGACTACACTCTTCAGCTTGATATTAGCCGTCGTCCTATTCTTCAGCGCAGACGTAAATATATCTCTAGTCCTCGGCCACCACGACAACTTTCTTGCCGTGGTTCACGCCCGTGTGAACCTGCAACAAGGCCTCGCCAACCTTGTCGAGACCATAAGATCTATCTTCCTGATACTTGATCTTGCCCTCCCGGACGAGCTTCGGTACCTCATCGAAGAACTGTTTCACGTAGCGTGGCCTGAGACTTGCCCACAAGAACCCATGCAAGGATATCTCCTTCGCCACGATCTCGAAAATGTTCTAGATCATCGATTTTAGCATGAAGATCGCATGAGGGGGTAATCTGTGTGCGCACCTGGAATGCGTAAGTCTTACGACCTTCGTTAAGAGTGGTGATCATGCCGCATATCTGCGTACGATGAGTAGCCGCAGTAGCGCCCCGAAGAATGGACGCACAATGAATCGCGCCTGTTTCGCAGCATACTTGAATGCCAGATCGAGAGTTTGCGCTCCCACATTATCGTAATAACTGAACGTAATGTGAAACGACGAGTGTATAAGTATACCAGTCGAACTCACATATCAATTGGGCCATGTTCCCGAAGAATTTCCTCCGTATTCTGCTTCTTGTAGTTGAAGCTCACGTCTGCGCCACATTCGCGAGCAAACTTGGCTTTCTCATCCGAACCAGAAGACGCGATGACTTTGAGACCATCCATCTTCGCAAGCTGGACAACGACACTGCCGACGGCCCCGGCGGCCGTCGACACGAATATCGTCTGCTCTTTCTTTGCGTGCGAGAACTCCTTCCAGGACATGTAAGCTGTCTGCCCTAAGTAGACTCAGTCAATATTCTTTGTCGTGACTGATGGGCATATCTCACCAGGTAGACCGAGTACGCCGATGTAGAGTGACCAGGGCAAGCCCTCTTCCGACGGCAGCTTCTGCAAATCCGACATGTCCTTCCAGACGAAGTACTCTTGATGCGCTGTGCAACAGTGACATCTTCATGAGCAACTGCTAAGCGAAGGAAGTAGCTTACGTACGGAAGCCGGCCGCGCTCGTAACATGATCGCCTGCCTCAAAGTCCTTGTGCTCAGAGCGGACGATAAGGCCTACAGCACTGCTTTCAAAAGGGCCGTTCATAGGGAAGGCGGGCTATACATGCATGAGTGAGGCTAAAAGTCAGCTAACGTACAGACATACCACGTAGCCCTCGACACCTGCATCACGCATCCTTGAGCGTAGATATGGGTCAAGCGACACGACGAGAGTCTTGATGAGAACACCGCCATTCAATGGTTCGTTGTCGAGTTCGATCGTCTGAGAATCATCGTATCGCATGTGCTTGCCCTCCTCCGGGTAGTCTACGACACGATGAGCAGCTGCGAGCATAGCCTATAGCAAACCCATGACGTACCCTGAGGAATACCAGTTAGGATATAGCGTGCATTGCGAATCGGGGTCATGGCAGGATAGAAGGACGTGGTCAAGGTGAAAAAACCGAGCAATCTAAAAGGTCGCGAGTAGATTGCAAACCCGAACTAGGTATGCGTGAGGCGCAGCGCATTGCTCCTCCGAATCGGTGTCATTGTCGTGACCTCATTGGGTTCCGGGTATTCGATTCGCCATTGGTCTTCGATGCCCCGGCCATGGCGACCATCCACATGAGGCAGAAAGCTTTAGCGTAGGAGTGTCGCAGGTCCGAGTCGACAGGCGCATGACACATCGTGCATCATGTTGGGGTGCATAGTGGAAGTCAAACCTCACCGCGACGACTGCGGTAGCACTATGCAAGTCTCATACTTATGCATATAGGATATTAGATGCTCTCCGTGACAGAGTGTCGTAGAAAGAAAGATGGTGAGTGCAAAGAACAAGAGCTACAACGGGATGCGTTGATCGTTGATTCGCGTGGGTGCCAGATTGCCACGCCTGTCGTTGATGGCGATTCGTGTACAGGCGCCTCCCAACCACCATCTGCTGATCGGCATGTCGAAAGAGGCTCGTCAGCAGAAGCGTCCATCCGGAAGCCGGCCACTGGCGCGTCGATTCTTCTCGACAGATAGCAGTCGCAGTGCCGTTGAAAGCGAACATTCACGCTCAGGAAGTGGTGCACGTGGAACTGCCACACCCTTGAGGGAACGATCGGATCCCTTCGCGGATGATTTGGTCCCGCCTACACCTCCCCGTGAGGCTTGGACAGATAATGTCCTAACCTCCTCGCCGCAATCGGAGGAAGGCACCTTCACTTGGAACCCGAGAACCCAGTACTCCGACGCGTCTGGTTCTTCCGATAGCGGACCACGTCCACTTCCAGCTGCTCGAGCGCAGAAAAAACCATCAGGACTCTCGTTTTCTAAGACTGCCTCGATATCTTCGGATACTAAGGAGGACATACCACGTTCGCCGAGCTTGAGGCGTTGGGAAACCCTACGCAAGCATGTCCTACCGGAGTCGGCAGAGGAATCTCCGCCGCCAACGCCCCGTCTACCCGCCCTCACCCCCAATAGGCCAGCATCACCTGCAGGATCCCGGCCGGGCACTCCATCCTCCGCTCCTTTGAAGCAATTCCGCCTTCCTCGTCGCTTTCGACAGGTAGTGGAACAAGCGCAGGAGGTCTCGAGCGATAGCTCGCGACGCTTTGCAGACGATGTCTTGCGAGCCATCCTGGCCGCACGCTCCATAGAGCCGCGATTTCAGCCCAAGCGCGAAGGTACTACGCCGTTTAACATGACATTCATGTCTACCACTACTACCTTGCCGGGCTCCGCAACCACCAGCACCAGCAATCTCACCCATGGACGTTTCGGTAACCGGGGCATGCGACGAGCTCCATCGATGTCCTCAATGCCGCCATCCTCAGCCACACTTCCTACGTCAGGCCCTCTACATGCGGTGCTGGCTCAATATGCCGCGGCGCTTTCAGGGACCGCCAAAGCAGAGGAGTCTCTACCATACGAAGCGGACGTACTGGCGTTACTACTCGCGCCGTTCCTCATGGATGCTCCTGATCCAAACATTCTGAACGCACGTTGGCAGTCTATAGAGACCTTTCAGGTCATCGTAAAGACATGGCCGTCACTCTCGCACGAGGTGATATTATATTTCAATCGTATTACTTTCATTCTGACGCTTGTTACAGATTGAACTCCAACGGTGTTTTTGGTGCTGCAAAGCGGCAGCACCGGTTGGATTGGACAGGGACCTTCGCGCACGAGTCCTGGGTGCTTTGTCTTCTACGGTCTTCGCACCGGGTGTCGCCTTCCGGGCGGAATCCCCGCTCGTTCTACAAACATTACTCCAAGCGTTGTTCTCGTTATTGGCATCGTTGTCCGCCCTCGATGGAGCACACGAGGAGGCCAGCCTTGTTCGAGAGCTCATTGTCGGCGCATTACATGGAGCCTGTGGCGACCTTGAACCTTCTTTTGTTCTTCGGGACTTCGGTGCTAAGATGAAGCGCACGGAAGACGTGTTCGTGAAAGACTGCGTTGTCCTCCAAGCGTTATCATCTTGTTTGGACTTGGAAGTACCGGCCCACCGTCCCTATATCGCCGAAGCCCTGTCCGAGGTTCGTATCTTCAGTACATTGATTGGAGATAGGACTTACTCCGTGCAGGATTTTTGGGCTGTAGCTACTGATGCTGGCCCTCATCCCATCGACCTCTCTCCCTTAGTGGCGCGCTCGCTCGCACGCTGTGCGCAGGCTATCCTCCACTACCTTCCTCAACCTGACGCGTCGCCGATGTCCCTGAAACGTGCGCACGTTCTCCGCCTCGTCCGTGATCGCTTGGTCCCTCAGGCAGAGTCACTGGCCGATGAGTTCGCCTCCGAGCCGCGTATGCTCGTCGCGCGTATAGCGCTGCGCATGCTCTGTATGCAAGACATGGCAGAACAAGAGGAGGCGAAAGTGTTGCTTGCACAGTGGTACAGCCTCAGTCAAAGTCCATGGACGGCGGCACTTGAGTCAGCTCTTCGTCAGAAGGTAATTGATAGATCTTTCTCACGTATCACGACGATGTTGCTTACGCGTCTTTCACAGATGCAAGAGGAGACGTGGTCTTCATCTGTGGCCGTCTGTATGGCGTTGGTGGATCAGCTACCGGATGACTTCCGTTTGCCCGCGATCATGGGCTTCTTGCCAGTCCTGAACGAGGCTCGTTCTTGTTCCGTTATCGCAAAGGCCGCATGCTTATCTCGCTCTCTCATGACAGCGACTCGTCAGCGACCCCCCTCATCTGCCGTTTCCGGAACTCTCGGAGCTCTTGGAGACAGTAGCTCACGATTATCCCAAACTCTTCTACAAACCGATGTTTGCACTTGCAGCCGCTTCGAAGGACATCACGCTGTCAAATCACTTGCGCGTTGTGGTTCAACTGGCGCGTATCGTACGCACCTTCTGGATCGCCGACATAGAAATGCTCCTTGTTGGATTGATGAGCGGTGGAACGTCGGGCTCCTCACGTCGACCCCGTCTCGGGCAGCTGATTCTGACGATGGAACTCACGTTTTTCGTCCAGTCGCTGAGCCGTATCCCCAAAGACAAGGTATGTCCTCGGTAGATTCATGGAACGGTAGGGCGAGACTGACTATCTCGTAGACAAACGAAGCAGTTCTAGCTGCTTCAGCCAAGTTTCTCTTCGCTCTCGAGAGTAGACTGGGGGCTATACTCAGCGCCACGGTCTGTTCGTGCATCCTCCTCTAGTGGCAAAGACACTGATGCATCACCAGGACAGCACATCGCCTGTACCTGAGGCTCATCGTATTGCTCTCACCGTGCTATTCCTTGAGATAAGACTATTCCTGAAGACACTCCGGCTGTAGGTCTACACCACCTATCGACTTGCATCCGTCACTTAACTGACACATGCTGCAGTGCGCACTGGCAGTCATGCCTTGTCATCTGGCTTGGCGGTGATGAGGCGACATCAAGTCCTTTACTTACCGTGGACTCAGATACAAAAGCCGTGTTCGAAAGATTAGGGAAGATCTACTCTGAGGCGCAGGCGCAGCGGTTTATGCGTGGCCACAAGGTTCGTCTCAGTTTGTCAGCTGATTACGAAGATCTCATCTTTCTAATTGCACACATTCACTCTTTCAGCACCGTCCCAGTGCAGTCGCTTTGGCACATTCGGCTTCATCGAATCTGAGCGGAACCGCCGCGACTAGGGCTGTCATTGCTACAGAAGATGAAGCGGAATCCGGAAGCCCCTTTGCGACACTTCAAGGGCGCGCCCCGCTTCTTGCAACTATGGGAAGAGGTCTTATGTGTAACGGACTCGCGCTTCTCGTTGCATGCTCTGGTCTTCTCGGTGTTGACGACTACAATCGCCTCAATGACGTTCTGTGGCACGTATGCTTAGAGAACGAAAGCCCCTTCATTCAAGCTAGGGTAAGTTCGCATCGGTACCAACTGCATGATGTTATATTCTCAACCTCCTCGCGACCTAGGCAGTGTTTCTACTCATGCAGAGCGCCGAAAAGCCGGAAAGTCGTCTGCTAGGCGCTATTCGCGAAGATCTAACAGGGTATGTTCGAAGTCATAGATGCGTTGTCATCAGGCTGACCGGTTGAACGTAGACCCGACTTATTCATCCGGAGAAGAGCCGCTGATCGCTTGGGAATCATGCTCGGCTGGCGGTACCAACTACTCTCGCAGAAGTACATCACAGACACCAAGACATATCGCCGGCCTTTTAAGTACGCACGGGGCCCCATTTCGTTCCTCGCTACAGACATGGGGTCGAGCTCCTTCGTTTTGGAAGACCAGGAAGGAGTCTTGAAAGCCAGCAATGGAACTGTCATCCCCGCAGAACTCCGAAAACGGCTCATGGACATTGGTTGGGCACTCGACATGGAAGTCGGGAACCGCAAGGAGGAAATATTGAAGACCCCGTTGTCTTTGGCGGCGACTCAACAGATGGATCCGGTAGAGGAAGAATCGTCGTTGACTCTATCTCGGCCATCATCTCCCTCGCCTTCACCGGAGCCATCTACCTCCGCCGTAACGAGCGCGCGCCATCCCGTCAAACGACGTCCTATTGTCGTCCCCGCCATCGCGTCTTTACTTTCCGAGCTGGTCTACCTTGTCTTTGACGACGACTTCGCTGTGTCAAGTTCGGCGCGCTCTATCATCTTGGACGTCATGCGAGACGACCCTGCTCTCATATCGAGACCTGTCCTAGACGCCTTATCGAGTGGAGAAAAGGACATACTTAACGCGGTGCGCGCCATGCAAGCTTTCACACATATCCAAAGGTCATTACCACCAGGCCTGACACATCACATCCTCAATCACATAGTCGGGTTTCTCAAGACAGCGTCACGGCGTTCAGACGCACCTATCTCCGCTTTCGCTTTCTCTTTGCCAGTGGTTGCCGAGCTTTCACCCCATGTCAGCAACTTCTCACTTCGGGATATACGGCGTGCGAAGGTGGAACAACTTCTCGTCCCGTCGGGTTCGCTGTGGTTCAGCGATGTCGCCCCGGCAGGCTCTATGTTCCCACGGTCACTGGCCGACGCAGTCCAAGGCGCACGATCTGCCGCCCGGGAGAAGCTCACGCAGATCACGATGATCCGTACAGCTCAGAACTTACTCTTCCTCGATATGCTCAAACGGCACCCACAAGACGTTGTCGCAATCCGGAAGAACATGTCACGCCTCGTGCTTCCCGCATACAGCGATGCTTTTGACGTCTCAGTGAAGGACATGTATGCGTACATCCCCAAGAGGCGTCTGGTCAGCGCTCCCGTGGCCAACCCCAACGCAGATCTCGAGGGATTATCTTTGGTACTCTCTCGCAGCTACGTGCTTTTGGTACAAGCTGTCTTGAAAGCCATGCCACGACACTTGAACGATCGCGCGGAGCTCGAAGTTCTCGTGGATGGCCTCAATAAGGTTATTCTCGCTCACGGGGATGACATAGGCATCGTAGCTCATGTCCTGATCGGTAAGCCATACTGATATGTAAGCTTAATATCGTGCTGAATGTCGATGGCTATAGCGTTCATGATCGCCAGTACTCGTTTCCGACGCATCTTCAGCTCAAGCGGAGGTTACACGATGTTCATGCCAGCGATCCTCAAGGTCTATGCCGAGATGGAGAATAACGAGGCTATCCGTGCTGCCATCGAGTACGCCGTCAATCGCTTCTACGCTGCGTATCAGGAGGCGTTTGTATTCCAAAGCTTGGACGTCCTGTCTCATTTGATCACCTTTACCAACGACGCGGAGTGTGGATGGACATCTGATCAGGTGTATTGCCTCTTTCATTCGCTACGAGATGGCGCCCCCCTCCTTGCCCCTGACTACGCCGGTATCCACAACGTTAATCGTGCGGAGGAGCAAGAGGCATTGCTCATCTATGCCGCCGAGCAGAAGCCACAGGCCCTCTTCTCTCTCCTGAGGCGAGAACGCAGCGCGAAGGGCGGTGAGAAGATTGACATCACTGTGCCAGAAGAGTACGAGACCGTACGCCTCAGCCCAGACAATCTTGTTCGCCTTTTCCTCACGGTGATCGGCCATGATCCCGGCATTCGTCGTGCAGAGAACTTCCTACGCCTCCTTCGCTTCCTTGCGCCAAGCTGCTCTGCCGACCCTCAGGCCCACGCCGTCTTGAAGGGAGGTATTGAGGCACTCGGTACCATCTTCCTATCGCGTAGCACCAGCAACAAACAGAAAGTGCCCGAGGCCGCCCAATTACGCACTCAAGATGACATCAGCCGCACGGTCTACGCTGCGTCGAGCGCAAACTTCTACGGCGAATCACGATCTCCGAGCGATCTTGCACAGATGCGTCTGGACTATCTATCGCTTGTGGTCGCCTTCACAAAAGCCGGCGGAGAGCTCGATTACTCGTCTGCGGCAGGCCATCGCGTGATGGAACTCGCTAAACTCGTCCTGAAGGATGCAGAGCGCGATCGGGCTTCTATGGCCCGTATGTCTTTGTTCTTTTCCGATTACACCGAGGGCGCTCTCTTGCGCTCGACGCCGCCAAAGCTCAAGCACGTCTTGGCGTTCTTGACAAATCTGTTACCCATATACAAGGCGCACGCTGCAGTTCTCGACTTCTCTGGGATGCTTGCGGTTATTCTCAAGTTGTCAAAGAACCCTGCCTACGGCAATGAGCCCGCCCTGACCAGAATTGTGGTGGGCCAGTTCTGTGCTGTGGGTTTGGAGACCCTTGAGCTCGCGGGATCCACCGGACTAGATACGTTGCCCGTGGAACCTGTGCTTGTACAGCTTCTCAGCCACGCAACACTGATGAAGGGAGTGGACGTAGTCGGTATTCTCGAACGCCGCACTCCAACATATGCACTGCTTTCGCGCATACTACTGCCATTCACCATCGCTATACCGACAACTCGTGAAGTGACCCGCGGCGCACAATGGTCCAAGAGCGCACCCGGGCGTGCACTGGCACGCCTCATATTGCTTGTCATGGCGCAATGCGAGGGAACGACAGTCTCTGGTCAGCCTCCGCTGGCTAGGAGCAACTCCAAAGATCAGCGACGGAGCACGTCTAGCCGCGAAGACGCATCCACTTCTACGGACGCTGCCTCCCTTCTAGCAATGCTCCTTCAGGTTCTTAAAGTGATCGTACTTCGCGCCGAGGAGGAGATCTCTGACATCCTACCTGGTATATGGGTCCAACTTGGTCAACTTCTAAAGCGTATCCTCGCAGATGGCGACGCGTCTTTCGCGTTATCTGATTCTGGCGGTGATTCCGTGCCAAACTCGCCGCTGTCTGCGGTCGATCCCGATGCTAGTACAGAGAGCAACAGCAATCCATTCAGTTCCTCACGAGCAGCATCTCCTACTGTGCGCAGCAGTTCAGTCGCTCGACCGCGTGTCGTCGATTATCTTCTTTGGTCAATGCTCGAGTTCGCCGGTTTACATCGCTCTCCCCTCATCACTCAACTTCGCCCTGTCATGCAAGTCGGTGCCGCCCGACTTGACGATGCGCTGCGTGTACAGGTTGCCCCCTCACCCCGCGGCCGACGTCTTTCGGTGTTTGCGAAGCCTCGAATACGATCCGGTCTATACTCGGGGGGAACGACACCCGAAGTCAGCCCATATTTGCGCGCTGCAGATTCAACTCCAGGGTCACGACCTGGGTCATTCAACTTGGGACCAGGGGCTGGATTGACGCTCAGTCTGCCCACTACCCCAGAGCGCACACCGGGGTATGCTCGCAGCGCGGGGCCCTCTCCATCTCGTCCTGGTGCTGCTCCCCGCATCGTGCATCTAGGACCTGTCCAGCGCTCACCTTCCGGAGGTGGGCTTTTCAGGCGCGGATCCGGAGGCCCCACCGGGCCGGCAGCTCCGGCAATGGCAGCACGGATCACCAAAATCCGTAGTGCCGCGCTTGTACGCGCAACGTATCGCCGTATTCGGGTCGTGCAACAGATGATGGGTTATACTTTGTTACTGCCGCTTGCGGAGGGAGAAGGGGATGATGCGTTAGGCGAAGCGCGCACTTGGACGCGGCGCGAGGCGTTGGAGGCCGTGGCGAGGGAAACGAAGGAGTTGCAGGAGGAATTTGGCTGGAGCGGAGGAGACTGGGATTACGAGGGCGTACTCGTTACGGAGGACCTTTCTTTCACTTCACTTGGACCCTGATATCGCTTACGGATTCTCCGATGCGTACTTAGCTATGTAGCATGTGGAAAGTTCAATTGAGAACGGACGAGTTGCGCAAAGCATGGCAGGTAGTATATAAACCGCGCCTGATCGTGAAATATGTACACAGATATTATGAGTGATTTGTGGCTAATGTAGCATCAAGAAAGCACTGTCGGGGGCTAGCATTGACAGGCAAAGCATAGTGTGACAGCGAGCAAGAAGGAAGTACCAGTCATCGATAGCAATGGTCTTCATCTGCGCGCGCTCAGCGCGCGTCGACAGCCTTGAGGCAGGCTCCGACAGTCTTGCGAAGACCATGCAAGACGTCACGAGCCCGCGCCGCATCTGTCCCATCTGCAAGCGTCTTGCGACCAGTGGCGAGCGCGTGTAGGAACGCGAAGTCAGCCTGTGCGACGAGCGGTAGCCGGCTACCAGGTCCCGCGGCCTTCCGCCGACCCTCTATCTTGGCGCGGAAGGTATTCGCAAAGTCGGCGCTGACGACCGCTGCACGGTCAACCACATCCTCGGGTACACCGGCAAGCGTCGCGACATGAGTTCCAAACGAGCCAGTAGCAATGCCGTCGACAAGTTTGTACAGGAACGTGAGCTGTTCGATCAGGGTCAATGCTTGACATGCTGTGAATGGCACACGACTTACTGTGCGCTGGTCATCGTCGATCTGCGTCTGCATGTGCATGTTGCGTACATTCGGATGGTAAGCAAAGTCATCCGTGAGCCCACCGTAGTGAGTGGCAAAGAACGTGAGGGGTAGAGTGTGTGTGGCTAGTTGATGGAGTACGGCGCCGGCGATGGCCATGCCATCGTACGTAGATGTACCACGGCCGAGCTCATCGAGAATGACGAGTGTGCGAGGAGTGGCGCTGCGCAGGATCTTGCAGCACTCGTCCAGCTCGACCTTAAACGTACTCGCGCTCGCGAACATATTGTCGTACGCTCCCATGCGCGTCAAGATGGCGTCGACGGGGCATAGGCGCGCGTTCTTTGCCGGTACAAACATTCCCAGCTGCGCCATGATTACGCCCGTCGCCGTCATGCGCATCACCGTAGACTTTCCTCCCATGTTCGGGCCGGTCAGTAGCGCGATGCGCCCCCGTGCGCCACCAAGCCCAATGTCGTTGGGGATAAAGCCACCAGAATATTTCTCCGCCAGTACGGGATGACGCAGCTGCTCGAACTGAAGGACCGACTCGTCCTCCACGAAGGTGGGACGGCACGCAGGCTCCTCGAGCGCGATACTGGCACGCGCAAGACCAAGAAGGCAGTCCAATTCGGCGAGTACGCGCACCGCGCGCAACCAAGACCCGCGATCTTCGTCGAACTCGGCAAACACCCGGAACTTGAAGTTCTTGACTATGGCGGTCTTCCGCTCGCGAGCCTCCTTGAGGGAGCGGATCAGCGTGGCCAGGGCTGGAACGTTGTACCGCGACTTGGCTTTGGTGCCGCCAGACTTCGTCCATTCCCGTGGGACCTTCTCGCCGGCCTTGGTCTCCACCTGGTAGATGTCCTTCTGACCTTGGGCACTGTGCCAATAGCTGAGACTCAACCTACCCCACTGGTATCAGCTTCGCTGTCTTTCACGTCTAGGAAGCGATCAACCCACCCTGTCGATTTGGTAAGCTTCCTGAGTTCCTTGGCCAGCTGACTCTCGAGCTCGTCTATCTCCTCCTTGTTCGCGTCGAACTCGTCATCTTTCCCCTCCACCGGGATAAGGTCGTCGGTCTCTTTCTCAGGCTTCTGGAAGCGAGCCTCGATATTCTTGATGTACGGAAGTAAGTCCGGTGCTCCACGGAGAAGGCCAAGTACCGTGCGGCTCTTGAAGGATTCGCTCCGGTCTGCGAGCTCCTTGAGTCCCTTGTTGAGAACTCTGAAGGACTGCATAAAAGCGTGAGTATTGTTTGCTGGATCACACATTTGAGGTGGGACGTACCTGCAGAGCCTTCAGGAAGTCCTTGACCTTACAGTTCTTCGCGTGGATCCTCGAGACAAGGCGCTCAAGATCCGGAAGACCCTTTGTGATAGCCACGAACGTCTGCTCGAAGTCCGTGCTCTTCATCAAGTCCTCAACAGCGTCCTGTCTGGCGGTGATGTCCTTGATATCCCGCAACGGGGCACAAAGCCAGACGCGGAAGAGGCGTTTGCCGAACGGCGTGACGCAACGTTGCAACAGACCGAGCAAGCTGCCTACAGTGTCACCCTCGGTGGTCTGCAGAACCTCGATATGCGCAAGCGTCTGGCCGTCGAGCGCCAGTCCAGCACCACGGGCAAGCGGGTCGTATACGTTGAAGTTGCGCATCGTGAGCAAGTCGCGGTCGATGTTGAGTTGGCGGAGATACCAGATCATGCTGCCGAGGGCGCAGATGGCGGTGCGGTCACCCAGTAGTTCGCGAATGGCGGGAGGCGCCTCCGAATGAGGATTTTCAGGGTCATCGGACGGATAGAGCGTCTCGAGCTCGGAGAGCGTCTGATCGTAGTCGAATCCCTCCACGTCGCGCAAGCTGGTCCACAGGCAGGACGATGGTAGAATGCTCTTCAGCAGCCGTGTCGTGAAGGGAGAAAGGTTCCCTTTCGTGAACACAATCTCCTTCGGTCGCAGTTGACGCAGAGTTGTCTCGAGACGAGTACGGCAAACATCGTCCGTAAAGACGCTCAGGTTGAACTCGCTGGTAGCGCTGTCCAGCACACATAAACCGAATATGTCTTCGCTTTCCCCGCCTTCAGGGGTCGACTCGGTGATAGAGATGCAATGCCCGGCTTGCTCATCCGTAAGCAATGCCTCATCGACGAGCGTCCCGTTCGTGTACACCTACGCAATGGTCAGCCACAGGCACATGAGTTGAGTGCAGCCGACAGAGTATCAGACCTTGTTGAGTTCGCGCCTAACGATCTTGTCCTTGCCCTTGTCTTCCTTAACGGCACCTTTGCCCTTATTGGCCGCCACGCGCATCTCCGCACCAAGCGCCGTTTCAGCTTGGTCTACACGCCCAACTTTGTACCCCTTCGCTAAGAACTTCCTGCACTTGACCTGAGCCTTCCCAATCGGGGATAGAGGGTAAGAACTTACGCTGCCCAGAAGTTGAAGGACATCTCAGGTACACCAACCTGTGCGAGAAACATCAGCGCTCAGCTGGTTTTGAGCGGATATAGCGGAAGCTCACCATGGACATCTTCACGCGCTGCGTTAACTTCAGATCAAACTCGCGATGGCCAATGAATGCGTCTTCTTCATATAGCTAGCAGTGTATCCGTCAGTATGTGCGCAGTCATAGTTCAGGTACTATGAACCTCAAGAAACTTGCCCTTCTGAAAGAAGAGCACCTGATTGCATGTATCAGACTTTGAACTGTATGTTGACGATAGCATAAACAGTACCGTATCGTAGTGGTTCTGCTTGATCTCCCAAAATTGTTTCTCGAATGGCGTGAACTTGGCCCAGGCACTTTTCGGGACGAATAATGTACGAGCGTCATAGCCAGGCTCCCCGGGCCGTACACCATCTTTCTGCGGTCCGTGTCTCAGTCATAATCGGAGTAGTCAAAGCATCTCACTTACGTCGCGCACGTCCTGTAAGAAGGAGAACGGACTCTCTCCTTCCTTCTTGTCCTCCTTGTTGGCTTGAGCGCGCTGCTCGGCAGCGGTCAAGAATGATCCACTTCCACTACCTCCTGCGGCCGCGTTCTTCAACTGCGGACGAGCGGCAGCAGCGCTCTTCTTTGAGCCACCCGAAAACGATTTCTTCTTAGGCTTAGGTACCTCTTCGTCATCGTCGTCCAGGAAAACGTCTTCGTCGTCAGTTGCGGAAGAACGGCGTGAAGATCGCGAAGATGCACGCGAGCGGAGGTCTTCTAACTCCGGCTCATCTTCTTCGTCAACGTCGTCTGGAACCACGAAGTCGTCATCGTCAGATGAAGCGGATTTGCGCGAGACTGCGGATTGCGGGTCAGAGACAAACGAAGTCAAGTCTGAATCCAGTGCGTACGCTTCTTCTTCTTGGGAGACTTCTTGAACTTGTTCAGGCGTCCAGCAAACGAACTCTCCGCTCCTGTGTCCTCGTCTTCGTCCTCGTCAGATAACACAGACATGCGTGCCTTCTTTGCAGGCGTAGCTGGAGGCAGTACTTCAGTAATATATCCAGAGTTGAGAACACAACATACCACTTGTCGTAGCGGATTTGACCTGCGACTGCCGCTTCTTGTACGCCGCGGCGTTTATTTCACCGGAGCTTCCCTCTTCGTCTGAATCAACGACAGACTTCTTGCGTTTCGTGCCCTTTCCTTTCGTAGATTTGACCTATACATAAATTTTGAGTAAGATATTCACTGATGCTGGTATAGTTCTCACTGGCTGTTCCTCGTCGGAGAGCATGTCGACGTCCACGACGTCGCTGGATGGCGGCTCTTTGGCCGAGCCACCGCTAGAGTACACAGAGCTGCTGACAGTACTCGGGACGAGCTTTTTCTTGGGTAGTATCGGCGTCCTCGGGTCGGTCGGCGACGGAGGACTAGAGCTCGGCGCGCTGTCATTCGCGACGGCGTGTGGGGTAGGCGCAAGACGCGGTTTCGAAGTCTGACTTTTCGCAGGAGTACCGGCTGCAGGCTTCGAGAAGAAGCCCATTAGGGTCTTCTGCTTGCCATTGTCCGCCGTGGCGGCCTTTTTAGGTGCCATCGTGGTCGGTGTCAAGGAGCAACTCGCGGTGACAGGTTGCGACGCGACAAGTTAAGCGCGCGCCTCACGCGACGCGTTGTTTGTGTTTGTTTGGCTCGTGTTCAACAAAGGTTGATCGCTTGGGCGATTGAACAGGCGTCAGCTGGCGGTCAGCACACAGGTTGCTTCTTCAACTCTACGCGACACCGGTATGAGCACCCGCCACAAAAGCTCTCTCCCGCTGTGGCGCTGGAGTCCTTGTACTTTCACATTTTTCAGGCGCTCGTGATGATGTCAACACGTGGTCCCGAGATCTCTGAGCTTGTTTTGAACCGAGCACGACCCTTCAAGCACGCGAAAGACGTAAGGAATCAAGAAAGCATCATCATTTCAAAACATGAGGCAAGTACATGGATATGAATTTTATTCGTATGCGAGGCGTTTCAGTCGAGAAGACACCGAGACGAGAAGGAAGGAAACTTGATACAAATGAGAGAATTGACACCTCGCGATGACAGTCCGAGTGATACGACTTCTGTGTACAATGATAGTACGTGAGAAGCACGTATCAAGAGACCCAGGAGAAGCACCGCATCAGCCGCTCGAATGGTTCCGCTCTTGAATTGCTCAGATCAGGAGCACGCCAGCGAGCAAGACGAAGTCTAGGCCAATGATGAGCTGGGTGACGGCGCCGAGGAGACCGACAACGAGGCCGAGGACAATGGTGAGCAGGTTGCCGACGAGCTTGAGGACGAGCGCGACCAGAGCAGCCAGAACGGGGCTAGAGTACCCGTGAGCATATGCCACTTCGAGGGATGTGGAACAACGTACTCGAGAATCTTGATGACGACAAGAACGTTGGACTGTTCAGTGCTGACGCTGTGCGCCTTGTTCACGGCCGTCATGACGTTCTATCGAATCACTCCTCAGTGATCAGACAATTCTCTCGGAGGACAGCCACATACGCTGACAGTGGTGCTCATGAGCATAAGAGGGTTTCCGTTACCGTTGCCCTTCGCGCTCTGAATGGCGGTCGTGGCGGTCGTGACGAGGGTCTTGACCTTCTGCACGCTCGTGTTGACGTTGTCAGGAGTGGCCGTGGTCGCGGTCATGCCGTCTGCAGGTCTCTTTAGCAGATGTATCGTCACTCAGACCGAGAAAACTCACTGAGCTCGCCGAGAGGCTCCTTCAAGTCGTTGTTGAGGTTGGTGAGGATCGTCGAGATGTCCTGGGAAGCGCGAGTAACAAGCTCGCCGGCCTCAGGGGCGGCCACAGGAGCGGGGGAGGGGATGGCCATGGCGATGGTGCCAAAGGCGAGGGCGGCGAAGGTGGCGATCTTGGCGAAGGAGAACATGTTGAAGAGCGAGGAGTTGAGAGGCCGATTAGGACTGCGGTGCGGTCGATGAAGCTCAGGAGAACCTGGGTCTGAGGAATGAGAGCCTTTGCAGTTTGGTCTTTATACCTGCGCGACAGGATGAAAAGCAGTCGCGATGTGTGCTCATTCGACTTCGACTTGGCCTCATGCACCTTCGCGTCTCGGTACAACACTCAGCAGTGTGAAGCGGAAGCGACGTGGTACGAAGTCGCTCGTCCTCAGATCCCAATTCGTTGGGGCTCAATGACGCGTGTTCACATCTAGAACCATGATACTCAACCCAAATGAATCTTCGATATCTTCGTCGAGAGCTTGCTGCGTGCTGTGAGCATGGTAAAACGCGCATAAGGCCAGGTGACCGCGTCGAATCACAGGCAGTGCTGGGTCCTGGGTGGTGTATGTTCATACCGGGAAGCCGTCTCAGGTCCTACCGGGTGCAGTGCAATCAATGCATCCACCAAGTTGAAGAGATGCTGGGAGTGGTACCGGGCCCTTTTCCAACTGTGTAGGCGCAATCGTACGCGGAGCATGAAGCATGCTTCGTCGAGAATCAAGATCCTTTTCCGAGGCCGGAAGATATCGAATCAGGATGACAATAAACTTCAAGCTTCAGAAGCCCTCGCGCTGAAGTCAAATGCTGAGTTGGTGGGCCGTTTCGCCTGCTGGTAATTGAGGCGACATCGCGTTGCGCGCGCCGTACGGCCGTTCTTCAACGGAGGAACCTAGGTTTGCAAGCCGCCGGTATCATAGATGGTCACGCTTGATGCATCGAGCGCTAGCCCTGAAAGCGGTGACCAAGAACAGACCAAAACTAAGTCCTTGAGTTTGCCGAAGCTAGCATGACGGGCATGATGTTTAGCAAGACGGGGAGGCAGAACTAGCGCCACAGGTATACATGCATCGCGCTACCATCGTGGTCATAATCGTTCCGAAAGCGCCGGAAAATCAGTGATAAATCCAAGATGGTGGTCGAGAGCGAACGCCCAACAGCGCGGGGCGCCCGATGAAGGGTTATGGGCGCTTATGGGCGTGAAGTTAGCCCGGACGCTTCCGAGCTGTCGCCGCGACCGTCCTCGGACTTGAGTCGCAGCCTGCGCTTCACCACCATGTAGGGTCACAGGCATGCACCTTCAACGCACCCAAGTACACCGAAGGATGCTCTATAACTCGCTTACGCACCCTAATGAGGCTGCGCGATCGGTTCGCCTATTCGCAGTGCAAACGGATAGTGGACGGAAAACTGACTGCATTCTCAAGCAGGCGTCAGGAACGCGATGCATTC
This sequence comes from Peniophora sp. CBMAI 1063, assembly GCA_900536885.1. Lineage (NCBI taxonomy): Eukaryota > Fungi > Basidiomycota > Agaricomycetes > Russulales > Peniophoraceae > Peniophora > Peniophora sp. CBMAI 1063. Next base: position 181,383 of record UWZB01000068.1, read on the forward strand.
TCATCGTAACCCGCCCTTGCGGCAGAATCCCCAGTAGTCGTCATAGTGCTCTGTGAAAGGCGCGACATACCGTCGACATCCTCTCGCCGTTCATCTCCGCATCGACGGCGGCGAAGTTCACGCGTACCGTGGGCTTGATGCACGTCCAAAGAACTCTCAATCTACATCCTCCCGAGCTGCTCCACACCCATCTGGTACGTGAGCCTGAGTATGCGCCTTGAACTTAGAAGACCGTACGTGAGTCTAATGCTGCCTCATCGGTAGAGGACCGAAGATCCCGGCCTTGCGCACAGACGCCTGTGCCTCCCATCTCGCCACAAGACAACACATCAACGCCCCAAGGATGCACTCTGTTGCGCTCATCCTTTGAGGTGAGCCTTTGTTCATGGCGTGTCTCCATACCTGCTCGGAACCTGACCAGTCGCGAGGCAGGCGCGAAAACGATCGGGTGCGAGAACGAATCGGTCGCATCGCCGCGACCCTTCTCAAGAATCTCGTTTCTTCCTGGGAGACTTGGCAGAACGAGAAGAGCTCAGCGGTTGTACCTTAGAAGTCACGTTGTGATTGTTCGCTGCAATGCGCGATGCACGGTGTATGGCCGCCGTCCTCGCCGTCCCTCCCACTTTCATCGCCGCATAACATTCAACGTTCACGCACGTGAACGTGGAGCGCGCACGATACGTATACTTAGACGCCCTCTTCGGCGCGAGAATGGTTCGTCCCACAAAGATCGGTAAATGCAATTCAATCGCTCATCGAGGGTACAGGCGGAACTTCAACAGTCTCATCGATGAACCCAAGAGCGCCGGGAACGCACGAATCACGTCGACGGATGTGACCTCGGGACATACTTCTGCGAATCCCGATTGCTGGTGACTCTCCGGGGTTCAAGCTTCACACTATGATCGTATGTTTGATAGTCATGTCAGACCATCCAGTATGCATGCCAGGGCATCTTTCTAAGTCGCAATACCTTTGGAGGGTTCACGTTTCAGCCATTACACACCCAAATCATCTGACTGTGGCATCGGTCGGACGCACGTCTTTCGAGTCAATAGTCAAGCGACACAAAGCGCTGGCCTTCATGGGAATATGTGCCCGTAACATTTTCTCCGGAATCACCGCCCAAGGACGTCTTCAACGCCGCATAGTACTTTCTTCTCTATCAGTGCTGACTATTGGGCTCATCTTGACACCCCGTGCCCGTCCTGAGAGGGATCAAGCTCTGCTTCTCTAGTCGTTCTCACTGCGCCGTGAACTCGGCGATTGGACGACGATTCGCCTCTTTCTTGGGTCACGAGCTCTTTCTGCGCCCGCGGCCTTTGGGTGTTATGCGGTCCATGGACTGCATCAGGTCAAAATGAAGGGTCAGCCTCGACACATCTCGCCCCAAGACTTGTAGGCCTGGTCGGCGCTGAGCTTGCGTTTAAGAGACCTCTCTGGTTCACTCGCATTCTCCTTTGCGCGCACTCCCTCGCCCAGCGCTCATTGCAACCGTTCTACTACCCATCAAAGACATCCGGCGAGGATCGCCTCAACAGTCTCGTATCGCCCTATCATCATTTCTGGAGCCCTGCTGTGCCGATACGGAACACGCGGCCTTCTCACTTGGTGCCGAACCGTCTTCGTCGGGACACGGAGACCTATAGTACTCCTGAAATGGCTCCACATCTGCCGAAGGTCTTGGACGGCAGGCTTTCGAGCACGTTCCGACGTTGTAGCACATGAGAGCGAAGATGAACAGTGCCCCAAACGTGTTTGATGCTCATCTGACTGCATCCCAGCGGTTTGTTCTGGATGGTCGTCTCAATGGAAAGTGCGGTTCTTACGATGTAATGTCACCTCTCCTGGGCTGAATATACCTGCGCATGACGATCGAGATGTTTCTCCTTCGTCTGACTCGGCGTCTCTGAGCTGATATCGCAGACATGTGGAGACCAATATCGCGTTTACGCGTGCTTCGCGAAGCTATTCGTTGAGGACGAGACGGGCGCGTCCGAGACGACTGCATGGCTTATGCATTCCTCATTTGAACACCCACACGTACTGAACATGATCACCAGGGATGACGACCTCTCACCGGTACCGAGCGGGACCTTGTCCTCGTTATCCCACTCCAAAGCGCTACCGAAGGCAGCGCCTCTGACGTCGGGCGGGCGGTTCCGGCGTTCAGCGAGGCGCTCGGATGGTTTTACGCATGCTGAAGGGCGATAGACCAACGTCAACTTCATCGCTATCTCCGTACGTCGGTGCAGCTATAAAAACCTCTCTGCAACGACTCACAATCTTCAGCCACAGGTTCACCTGAGCTTCCTCGACTTCACTTCAGACCGCCTCGGCCTCTCCTCGCTCCTCTCCAAGTCGCCATGTTCTCCTTCATGAAGATCGCCACCTTTGCCGCCCTCGCGTTCGGCACCATCGCGTCGGCCGTTCCGGCTCCTGCTCCTGCTGCCGAGACTGGCGAGCTTACGGCTCGCGCTGGACAGGACCTCACCACCATCCTCACCAACCTGAACAATGCTCTTCAGACGCCGGCCAACACCCTCAGTAAGACATTTGCTGCAGCATGGGCTCGTTGTTACTGACAGTTGTATAGACAGTATGACGGCGGACACTGCGACGGCGAACAACGTCAACGCGCCCGTGCAGCAGATGGCGACGCTGATCCAGGATGCTACTACTGCGGCGAACAGCTCGTCTGGCCTCGGCTCAGGCAACATCCTCCTGCTCATCTCGGTTACTATCCAGGTTCGCATGCACTCATTGACCTTAACTCTGCCATCGCTCACAAGATATCACCATAGATCGTCATTTCGTCGTGCGGAAAGTGTTACTCTGCCTCGAAGAGTAGCGTTGACGTCCTCGTCGTGCTCCAGATTCTCGAGTATGTTCCCTCTCTTTCAATCAATATGACGTTTGCTTACCTTCGGTTTAGCCCCATTCTGGCTGCACTTGTCTCTCTCGTACTCAAGCTCGTGGCTGGCGTCCTCACCGTTGTCATCGGTCTCCTCGTCGGCCTTCTCGGCACCGTTGTCGACCTTGTCCTCTCCCTCAAGTTCACGGTGCTTGCCAAGGTCCTCCTCATTCTCTGAACGGCTCAAGAGCACCGGAGAAGTAGCCGTGGCGGATCTTCCCAACTTTGGCCATTCGTTCAGCGGTGCACTAGGAGCTGATCGTTAGTTGGGCGGCCGTACGCCGTGGTTCGGTCTGAACAGTCTCTCTCACTCCTCTTTCCCATCTGTAAGCTTTGACGACACGATTATCTTGACCCCAGGAATGTTCTGAATGTACCTTTTGGTTCCTTTGTTTTGATTTACCCTTGGCGGTGACCTTGTACTTCGCGTTCGCAATATCACGTGTATCTTCCATTGTTTCTATCAGCACTATGAGTGAAAGTGAAAGCGATCAGCTGTCATCTCATCCGGACACATGCTAAGATAGAGGGCGATGCACGATATCCTGAGGGGTTCGAGAGGAATATGATCAGCGGCGCACGACGTGCATCAAACTGACGCATTGCGGCGTCGAAGCACGTTCTCCGTGCTGCTTTCGTTCATCGAGCTCTGCTCATCCACCTTCGCGTTAGCCGTTTGCCAACGTCAAAAGTCTAATCCTCCCTCCTTACAGTAATCGGGCACGCCGGAGCTATTGCTGTATGCATGGCCCGGGTGTGATCGATCCTTCGGCCGCGACTGTATCTCCCCGACGAAGCCCGGTCAAGCGCTTGACGCTCGGCGCTCCGTCTTGTTCAAATGGAGGGTACGAGTATTGGAAAACATACCTCATGTAGATTTGCCGCGGATGAACCAAGGAGGCAACCTTTACGAGCGCTACTTTGTTCACCTCTTCTTGCCGAAACAACACGCGAGCATCGCAAGAGAAGTCGGCGAGAACATGGTCAACGAGCACGAAGCGTATTTCCGACGCCTTTGCGCAGAAAATAGCGCGGTCTAGGTCTAGCCATAACACACAAAGGGGCAGCACGCTCGCAGTCGTACATACACTCCAACAGCTGTGGTCATTGGTAGTCTGACCTTAAGCTTCACACCTTTGCAAGATGTAGCCTTGTTATATCATTCCAGGGCTTCTCTAGAAGAACTTTTGTGCTACAGGGAACGTCACGGTCGAAAACGAGGCTTTTAAGTCACCTCGGAGAGGTTCAAGGAAGGGATGGCGAGTGGACGGTTGGCTATTAGATCTTCCCTTAATAGCCCAAGGCATTGACTTAGGACATAGCACGGGTACACCCGCTTCACGTAGCTTTAGGGGAGGCTAGTACCCGAACGTCATCGCGCACGATGGCGGCTTAGCGGGCCAGACTGTCAATGTCATGACGGCGAGAGGCAAGCGTGAGGGCACGCGCTTCTGCCGCCGGTGGTCGGCGGCAACTTGCCGCATCAACCGCATCAAAAGCGGGGAGCCAAACAAACCCCAACAACGCACAGCGGCGGTAGGCCCCTGCACCCACGACCATGACCACAGCCTCTTGCCTCGGCAAACTAAGAGAACGCTCCCGTTTACATCTTCAAGCGCTCTACGCCTCGGTAGCCTACGGATGAGCCATAACCCGCATCGGCCCGTTCTAAATGAAATAAATACCTACTCACGCGGCTCACGCCCGCCTCGAGACTTCTCAACTTCGAGAAGACGCTTCCGGGTTGTCATTTTGCATGCCAAAGTCTACGTCGCGCGGAGTTCCCTAATCGGTCAATATCATGCGAAGGTTCACAAAGGAAGGGTAACTTCTCATGTCCATCGCTATTCGTCTGGGCTCCCGCCGGTCGTTCTCAAGCTCGAGGCCATCTTGCTTCGTGCCCGATCGTCGCACCCTAGACTCGTCGGCTCTTCTCACTGTGCGGGCATCATCGCCGAGGAGCGTTCACTGCAGATTTCTCGCTCACATCGTCGCGATTGAATAGAGCGGCGAGGCTCCATTCAATCTTTCCGTATCGTTTCCGTCTACGCAGGAGACGATGGGATGAGGGAAGGCTCCATTGCTCGCTGCGGGAGTATGCGAGAGAATGGCTAGAATCAGATTTGCACGCTGGCACATGCCGGATCGAGCGCTCGACGGCGAGATGTCCATGAACGAGCCCGCCTTCCACAGACTTGAAGCGAGATGAACGCTGGAATACCGCAAAGATCCAGCGCAACAGTCGAACAGGATCTGCATGGCCCATTGCAGCGTACGCGTGTTCGGGTCATGGTTTGGGGCGGCGAGCGCGCGCTCCATGCGTGCAGGCCCTCAGTGACCCCGAGGTCACCGGCCTGTGCATGGCACGACCGTGCAGGTCATAGTTCGGTGCACAAGCCTGTTTACTAGTACTCATGACGACGCGGTGGTCTTCACCTTCACGAATAGCTCAGGCGCCATGCTCAAGCTCGAACCATTCTCGACCAGTTCACGATGTCATCGACCGCTGTGCTTCAGGTCAGGTCAGTCAGTGACAACATTACTTGGGCGCATTCATGTGCCTGGTTCTCTGCAACTTGCGACGCGTACTCGATCACTCCAAGATGAGGTAAAGGGGTATAGCCATATGCCTAGTATTCCCAAGTAAAGGGTGCTTCTGTAAGTTGTGACCAAAGTAAGATGTGTGCAAACGAGTGATGAGCCGACAATCCGACGCCTCCAATTCCAACTCCAATTCCATTCCTACACTCACAGCACGAGCGCAACGCCAAATGCCGCCAACAATCCGGCAAGTACTGCCGCGCGTCCGCTGATGAAGCCCATCGCGCCGTTGACAACAATGTCGGCCGTAGAGTACGTGACACCAGGCGTGTTGGTGCTGGTGTTGGTGGTGTATGCATAGCTAGTGTCGGTCGAGTTTGCGGCATCAGGGTCAGCACACTGGATCGAGACCGACTTGATGAGGGTGTAGAAGTGGCCGGCAGCTTGGTAGTCGCTGTCATCCCAGTTGATCAGGCCACCAGCCCACTCAATCGTGCCGTTCGGCTGTGAGGAGATACCAGCGGGCCAGATACTGCATACGTAGCACGTTAGACTGAAAGTTCAGTAAGATGAATAGAGCTATTATTCCTACCTGAGCTCAACGAGGGAAGGCGTGGAAGGGTAGTGAGCAACACCCTGGTCGTCCATGGTGTCCTTCTTGTTGATCGTGCGGACAACCTGGCCGTCGATGGACCAGGTCAGCGTGTCGGGCTTCCAGTCGATGGTGTAGTCGTGGTAAGAGTCGAATGTAGAGTTGATAGGGCCCTCGGAGGTTCCAATCGTCACATCGGCTGTCGACGACCGCACGTCAGCTGGTAATCTATGCATTTATACAGGGACCACGAAGTGCACGTACGGATGTCGCCTTGCTATAAACGGATGTGGCGGTGTCAGCACGCGGTTCTGGAGCGAAGAACGGAAACTGACATACCCAGAACATGTTCGTCTGCGCGGCGGTGGTGTTGGCACCGGGCCATTCCCAGTCGATCTCGTCCTTGATGCCAGACATAGTAATGAAAGCAGTAACGACGCCCTGCCACTTGCTAGCCTTCATCGTAGCAGTGATGGTTCCGTAGTGCACATAGCGCGTCGTGCTGACACGCGTGCCACCGTTGTCTTCCGTCAACAACAAAGCGAGCTCGCCACCGGAAGTGTTCGTGTTCATGATGTTGCCAGAATTGACCACCCAGTCATATGCGCTTGCGTTGCCATCGAATAGAGAGGCGTTGGAGAAGATCCGAGAGTTGTCGGCAAAACTGTGCGTTGCGCTGACACAGAGCGGGGCGGGTGCGCATGAGTCGAGGGCATTAGACGCAAGAGGATTGCATCCACCCATACAGAAGTCGCCAGTACCGCAGAAGCCGAAAGACGAGCAGCATGGCGCTTCGGAGCCGCAAGGGGAGGTGGTGTTGCAGGTCTGCTGTGCGCTCGCCAGGAGCAGCGACGACGCGAGAGGGAGTGCGGCGAGAAGCAGCCTGTTCATGGTCATGGTGGTCGATTAAAGAGCGGGAGGGTTCAAAGGAAAGCTTAGAGACAACAACGTCGTGGTCGCTTGGTCAAAGCATGGCAACAAGCACGGTGAAGATCCCCCGCCAACTTGATCGCCACGTGCACGAGGTTCGTTATGCCCGTATTCGGCCGCCGCCGGTCCGTTCTTACGCTGACGCTCATATACTTGTCCTGTATTTACTCCTATTCGTACTACAGAGCACAGAAAGCGCCCAGCGTACATGTTTATCTTGTGGCTGAATCTCAGGTGATCGTGTCCCAGCGGATCACCCAGCGCTCCCCGCAGTATCGGGCCCGTGAGTGCGGGGTACGCGCTCAATCTCAAGCCCATCTTATCGCATTTGCCGATACAAATGGTCGCTGCTTCGTACAGGTCAGTGGCGGGGTACTGAATAGCCCTCTGCACCTGCTACCACTCCATATGCCGGGCCACCCCGCCCAAACATCGCGCGTACATCCTTGACCAACTCCTCCGGGACCTCATGAGCTGCAAAGTGTCCCCCTTTGCTATGAGAGCTCTCGTATATAACGTCGCCTACCGTGTGAACCCACCTAATGTGAGCGGTGAGCATAGCCCTGGGGGCCAAAAAGGGGGAAGGGAGTACGTACGAGCGCGGTACGGGAAGAACCTCCTTCGGGAAGTACGAAATCCCCATAGGCGCGACAGGCTTTGGCATAGCTTGATACTGCGCCTCCGCGGCTCGGCGCTCCAAGTACGCGCGCGTGCTTGCACCGGGTCCCGCACGCGAGAACCAATATAAGGTGATCCATCTCAATACTGTCGGTCAAGTCAGCATTGAAATGCGCTTCGACGCTCGAAGAACGAACGACCTTCATCGTCTTCCCAAGGATACTCGTCACTCCAGAGCACGAGCTTCTCGTATATCCACGCGAGAAGTCCGACCGGCGAATCGGATAGCGAATACGCAAGCGTCTGTGGCTTGGTGGCGTGCATCATGTAGTACCCAAGCTGCGTGCTCTGGAACCACTTCATCCTTGCAAAGCCCTTCTTCTCTTCGTCCGTGAAGGGAGTAAGCGTATAGCTAAGCCACTTCAACGGGCTCGACGTGAAGCGCGGCGGCTCGGCCGGGTGGCCCATGTTCGTATGCCATGCCTTGACGTGCTTAGGCGCATACACGCTCGCGAGAACTTGCGTAACACGCCTGCCGACATCGCCACCCTGCGTGACATACTGCTCGTATCCAAGAGCGAGCATAAGGTTGTGACAGATCTCTGCCATTTGAGCATGGTGGAAGCCGGGTTGATGAGGCCCCTCGCTGAAGCCGAAGCCTGGAAGACTGGGCGCAACGACGTGAAACGCCGGCGCTTCTTCGTCCGTGGGCGCGGTAAGCAGGGGCAGTATCTTCTCCACTTCGAGAAAGGATCCCGGCCAACCGTGTACAAAGAGCAGAGGGATCGCATTAGAACGTTGGCTTCGTTGGTGGACGTAGTGCAGCTCGAGCGCGCCAAAGCCGTCCACTTCAAGTGAGCGCGTGAACATGGGCAACCGGTTGATGGATTCTTCAGCGGAGCGCCATGAGAACCCGTTTCGCCAACGATCTACAAGACGACGGATGTGTGAGAGGGGGGCACCGTAGTCCCAGCCGGCGCCTTCAAGCTCGTCTGGTAGACGAGTCAGAGCGAGCTTCTTGTCAAGTTCGGCGAGCGCCTCGTCGGAGATATGAAGCGTGAAGGGAGTCTCAGCGGCAATAGCCATGACTGTGCTGCGTGTAAGATGCTGGTCAAAGGCAAGAGATTCGAAGCTCTATTCTTCTGTCGAGTCAGTTCGGCACAGTTCATATACGGGCGGCCTGAATAACGCGAGCGGCGACGACAAACCGTCGGAGATCTTCCTTGAAGAAGTCGCCCCTATGATAAGCGCTGGGAGCGCTGAAAATCATACAGCGCACCAGGGTCGCTCAAGATGTTGCACAGGTCGCGACTCTGGTTTTCCTACTTGTGAGATGCGTGCAGATGGTCGTGGTTCTCGCCGAAGCTAGAACGGGCCACGCGCCCGAAGCCGATAGCCGTGTGGCGCCCACCGACGCCCACTCCAGCTCTAACCACGACCACGACCAGCGTCGGCCACCATGGCGCCCACTGCCAAGCCCTCCTATAGCATCGATACGGGCAAGAGGCCGTACATGTATGTCCAGGAGATATCTCAGATGGTGGGCAAATTCACCGTATATATTCGAGTTCACATGCTAATAGGCGGAATAGATGTTCGTGTTCGGCGAAGTGCAAGACCCATTACCCGAGACTGTCAATCTGGTAGAAGATATCGTGCATAGCCAGCTCATAGAACTTGTGCGTAACACTGTTCGACTAGTTAGACGGATGTCGCTCTTACATCATGATTGCACTCTCAGATCATCCAAGCCCGTCAACTCGCCACCCGACGCGGCGCGCGTTACCTCTCCGTTGAGGACCTCATATTCTTAATCCGCCACGACCGCGCCAAAGTGAACCGTCTGCGCACATATCTCTCATGGAAGGATGTCCGTAAACACGCGAAGGATTCCGGTGGTGACGCTGGTGCAGGTGTAGACGTTGAGATCGACGAAGGTGCCGACGACAAGCCTGCACCTACGGCTCAGAAGATCACGATCAAGCTGCCCTGGGAGATTACGACTGTATACAGCGAGGTTCTGAGGCTTGCGGGGCATCAAAGCGACGATGAAGAAGACGAGGACGACTTGGAGGCACAGGAAGCATCGCTCGAGCGGTTGAAGGAGGCGGACGATGTCACGAAGCAGATGACGCGCGAGGAGTACCAGCATTACTCGGACTGTCGACAAGCATCTTTCTCATACCGCAAAGCGAAGCGCTTCGCGGAGTATCTCGCTCTTCCCACCCACCTCGCCCTTCGGCCTGGAGACGATACTGTGGATATCGTAGGATTCCTGGCCTTCGAGATGGTTCGCTCCTTGACGGTTGCCGCGCTTGACGTGAAGCGAAGCTTGGAAGAAGTGCACGTGGCCGCACCTGTACACGCCTCGCCGATGGCGCAGAAGCGCAAGCTCGCACATCCTCACCACGAGCCACCCAACAAACGTTTCCGCCGTGCCGCGAGCCCGGATGACGACGATCCCTCAGAGACGGTGCTGCCGCAGAGTAGCCTGTTTCTGCCACCACCAGAGGCACGGACTGCGCTGAGGCCGGAGCACATCCAGGACGCGTTCGCGCGGATGCAGGGAGAGTGGAGTCAGCGGAGGACGGCTGGGATGCGCCACTGGCGCGGTGGACTCGTACGGACCAACATTTCTCTCATCTAGTGCTCGTACTCCTCTATATTTGCTCTGTGTATTTGTATCGGCGGACTATGTTCTGTCTTTTGCTATCCTGTTTCCATCGTTGCCCGCGATATGTTCTTCAGTGTATACCTTGTCTCTTTCGATCTGGTCAGAGCTTTCAGCGCTCAACATATTTGTGGTATCTTCATATCATCTTCAGTACGGCCTCAAGATACCCCGAGGCAGGAAGACATCAAAAACAATGGGCTGAGACCGATGTGAAGCGAACTCCGAGCTCGTCGACCCTGACCCCAATCGTCTTCCGAGGTGTCGCTCTAGGTGTCGCTCGCTCTTCGACTTTTCCGCCTTATGGCGCATCTTCACCTGACCAATCGAATTGTGTCATCCGGAGAGATATCATCCTCCCCAAGCCAGCGAGGATAGTCCTACCTTTACCTTCATCTTCGTGTGAATGTAAACTTGCCCGTGAATGTACTTATATGAAGATAGTTGAGAGGACATTGGATGTACGCAAGATGGTATTATACAGATGCAGCAGGAGAAAACGAGGAGAACAGCGAGATGATCGAAGTGAAAGATGCTGGCAGACTAGAATATACGACCTTGATACTTCAAAGACATCTCTATGACCTGGTCCGCGAGTTTTAGATCTGTACGCGAAAGCGCAATTAGTCCCTCGTACAGTCTCGAGAACATGACAGGTACGCACCAACACCTCCGTCAAAGGTTGAGTGTGTCTGATACTTCAAGGTCCCTGCGTCCTGTACTTCGCCGATGATCTCAACAAAGTCCGCACCCTGCAACTTTGGCATCTTTCCGCCCGTCAGCAAGTAATGCACATGGTACCAATGCCGTTCAACGCACGAATGTTTGATTGACGAGGAGCTTGATTTGACCGCCGTCGCTTGCTTCAATCATGGCATGCGAATCATCAACCTATCCGACCCCGCACTTCAGCCCACCACGAACAGATGGGGAGATGAGGTTACGTACGATCTGTAGACGTCCAACGACGCGCACAATTTGTTTGTTATATTGGCCAAGCTTAGAAGAGTTGATGCGAGGTGAGACGATATCGGCGTCAGCGGACATAGCTGGACGTGAGGAGAGCGCGTGAACGGAGGTGTTGGTTGCAGGCGAAGTGGCGCGTGCAGACGCGTCGGCCGACGACGGCGCTGCCTGTCGCGTCGCGTCACGCGGTCACGCTTGTTCGTTGATCACGTAGTAGCTCGGCTCCCGGTTTGCTCTGAGCCGTCATGGGGGCTGCAAGCATCGAGTGCCATTTATTGAAAGAATCATCTGCGTGTCTAGTGCCTCACGCCTGACAACCGCGGTAACTCGTTATTCTCAACGTTTCCTCCCGCTTTCCGAATCAAGCTCGCCGTCCACACGCTCTCCAAGTACGGCACCGCCTAGCATCGCCCCTCCCTCAGAATACCAAGGTGTGTGCGGAATAGACCACTTCTGGGAAGCTCTACCTGTGTCGCTTTTCACGCGAATGTTCGCGAGCGGGTACCCAACTACACTCGTGACGGTCTAGGACGCGTGTATCGGAATGGAAGGATGGAGGTCACCGCCTCAGAAGGAGCGTATAAGGGGAATGTTATCTCCAGCCTCAATTCCGCATACCGATCATGTCCTCTCCCATCCAACTAGTAGCCTCTGAGAAGGATATCAAGGCGGTGACCATCTACAAGTCGGACAGGGCTGAGGTGACCCGTAGTTTCAACGTGATTTTACAGGTGCTTCTCTCTTTCTACATTGTATATGGGCTGGCGCTAAGGCTTGAGTTCTTGGTGACAGAGCGGTCGCAATGAGGTCTCGATACTCGGTCTGTCAAGCGCTATCGACGTCGACTCGGCTCGTGTCACCGGCCTAGGCGATGCGCGGTTATTCGAGGTCTCTTGCAAGATACAGAAGCCCGACTCGTGGGATGTTCTCCCCGATTCAGCCACCGAGCGCATCCGCGCGCTCAAAGCGAAGAAGGCCACGCTGGTACAGGAGAAGTACAACGCGGAGTCGGTTGCACGGCTTCTCCGCGAGTACGGGAAGACGCTCAGCGGACAGAGTGTGCCTCCTCTGGACGCCGACGCGTTTTTCGACCGCTTTCTAGCGCGCGGCTCAGATCTCGCGCGCACTGGCGCTCGCCTCGACGAGGAGATGTTGCAGATACAGCGGGAGATACAGAAGATCTCCGCGGAAAGCTCGACAACGAAGGGTCATACTCACGGTCGAGTCACTGCCGTGATCATGGCCAAGGCTCAGACTGAGGCTGTCTTGAAGCTCACATATGGTCAGCCGATAATGCACTCCTCCCTACTGTTAACCTTTCTAACGCTGATCCGGATATTGTATAGTCGTTCGTCAGGCTCGCTGGAAACCCTCATACGAGCTACATGCCCACTCGGATGAAGATGGCATGCCGGCGTCGTCGGTCTCTCTTCATTATCGAGCGACTGTCATGCACACGACGGGTGAGAGCTGGCGCGGTATTACGCTCACGCTGAGCACAGCGCGTCCGAGCCTTGCAGACGAGTCCATACCGGAGCTAACACCGTCGCGACTCGTACCCCCCGACCCTCTGGCTGGATACCGAGTACAGCCGCCCGTGATAGTTTCCCGTCCTCGAATGACTAGAAGAAGGTCACGTACTCCGTCCCTGTCCCGTTCGCGCTCCCCAAGCTTTTCGAGGGACAGGCGCCGCATGGAAGTGGAAAGACCGGCCGAGAGCATCTCTTCAGTTTCTAAGGAATCAGAATGGGTGGCTAGCGAAGAGGAAGATGTCGCTTTCGTCACTCCTACATCCTCATTTGAGACCCCGACTTCCATCGCGAAGGAGAGTCCTTTGTTTATTTCGTACAAGATCGACGGAGAGTCAAGCATCCCGAGTGATGGCGAGGATCATACAGTCTCCATCGCCGAACTGCCCTTCGAAACCTCAATAACTCACGTCGTTGTACCGAGGGTCAAGGCTATTGTGTATCTGGAAGTACGTATATATCTCTCACAGTGGCTAGGATCGAAATGCTCATGGGCGTCCAGGCCAAGGTCAAGAACACGAGTGACTATCGCCTCATGCCCGGCCCAGTCAACATCTTCTTCGATGATAGCTTTGTATCGAAGACCTCCGTCAAGGTGAGCTGTATCAGATGGTTATCCATCAATGGCTCCTAACGGTACTACTAGAATATCGCTCCAGGCGGTGACTTCACTTGTACCCTCGGGCCCGACATGGGGACGCGTGTTACTTACAACCGTGTCTCCAAGTTGGAGACCGATGTTCAAGCAAGCCGTTTCTCCGAGCGATACTCAACTACGGCCTGCTCGGCGAGCACGACCATCGTCAACACTCATCCATTCGCGCTCGCAACATTTGTCGTGCGAGACTCACTCCCTATCAGTGACGACGAGAAACGCGTGCGCGTCGTTCTGCGGGAGCCCGCTTTGCTCGCGGAGGCCGAGCAAGGAGAGGAGAAGGACGTCTGGGAACATAAGGTTCGCTGGGGCGATACCCAGGGACGGAAAGATGGGTTGTATGAATGGGTCTGCTCAGTTGACGCCGGGAAGGAGGTCACGTTGTCGACGGCCTGGGACGTCAAGGCTCCTACCGATGTCAAGTGGACTGAAGTTTCTTGATACTCTACCAGCTATGCATTTGTATTTTTTGTACATGTGGTTTCTGTACGAAGAGTGCCTGCAATCGAGGTGGAAGCTTGGTGGAAGCGGAGGAAGAGGCGGTCGTATATAACGAAGCGTGTGACCCCGGTGGCTGTCCGCCGCGATCACGGCTCGTGGCTTGCAAGACGCGACGACGACGCTTGTGCGCGTTACGCCTGGCCAATGCCATGCACTCTATCTATACAGTTCAGCCGTGCTAGCCATAGCCTACCTTCGACGATACGGTGCTAAATGTTGGCGTCGTCATGTGGTATCTGGATGTGGATACGCCGAGCGCGCCGTGTGCGAGCGATAGTTCCGCAGTGCGAAGCCGCCCAGTGGCCCTGCCAATGAGTGCTGCTGGGCCCTACGAATAACCCACTCAACAGATTGGCTCATCGTGCGAGCAACGACTGCATACGCCTTTGACGCCATCAAGCCTTCGTCGTGAGCCCAGTTATCGACCAATGCGCGAAATTCGGCTATGACTTACATGTCCCCTCATAGGTCTCACCTTCGCGTAACCAGCTATGGAGCATATGGACACGACCTTTTTCTGCGCTCCTCAATTCGATCTCCACTCCAAAAACCGTATATCATCCGGCTAGACGGACCGCAATACTCGCGAGACACGGGAAGGGTACAACTGTGGTGCCGTGGGGACCTTTGTCTGAATCTACAGCGAATACATCGGGCACATGGATGACGCCGCTAGTCTGGCTATCCGTGCTTTCTGGGGTGCGGCGGGGACCTGTGCTTTGAAATGAGGGCACGAACAGCAGCTAGTCTGGGTCTTCCCTCATCCATGTACAGGATATTCAAAGGATATATCACACGAGCAAGGGCGCCCACGTTATGTCTACACCCAAACGGCTGCCAGCGGCGATTATTGACAGGATCGTCCAGCAGATTCTGTTTCAGTCCTCTGCTTCCATTCCTCTCGGACCCGCAGACCTGCAGCCCTCCGGACAATGCTATACCCTTGGCGCACCACAATCCGACCGGTCCGCTTCACGAGCGATCATCCACACGCCGTACTATACAGAACATGTCTCGGTGTGGACAACACACTCTACGCTGGAGTTCCGATCAACCTCCACAGACATCGCCATCGTCCCTCACACAGGCCCAGGGCAAGGTGGGTTTTCCAACACTTGACATCCTCCTGGCGCGCTCAAGTCGGGTCAGAACTTCAGGCGTCATAGCGATCAGAGTGCTCATGCGGACTATAAAGCTTCCTGCCTCAATCTCGTACACATCACAGAACCTCCGTCCGCACATTCGTCTTAACCTTAGCTATTCAAACGCCATCAAAATGTTCTCGACGCGCTTCTTTGCTCTCATCGCCCTCGCTGCTGCAGTAAATGCTGCCCCTACTGGGTTAGTCCCACCCTAGTACACCAGGCCGACGGCTTCTGACCCCCGAATATGGCGTAGCGGCTCGCACACGCCCGTTTCCATTTCGACTGGCGATGGTCACGATTTGTCGGTGGATATCAACGCTTCGTACGTGCCAGCGAAATCGACGCTATCGGCAGTTGCTTACCTACGTATAGAATTGACAAGCGCACATCCATTGGAGACAGTTTGACTGACGATCTCTCATCGACCTTGGATAATCTCAACCCAATCCTTGGACTTGACGCAGAGGTTCATCCTAACCGCCTGAACGAACTGTTCGTTTTTTCTCTACAATCATGATCCTGCGATGCTGACACCTACCTCAGATTTGACAAGCGTACTTCATCTGGCGATCTTTCGGCTCTCAACCTCGATGACTTGAATCTCGGCCTAGACGCAGAGGTTCATCCTGACCGCCTGAACGATCTGTTCGCTTTTTCTCTACTATCATGCTCTTGCGATGCTGACAACTGCCTCAGTTTCAACAAGCGCACTTCCTCAGGTGATGACCATCCGTTTAACCTTCCTGACGCAAACGTCGGGGTGTCCGTTTCCGGCGAGGAACTCATCGACGATCTGTGCGCATCGAAAGCCTCAGCTATGAAACTCTTCTGACTGCTCCGCAGATTCTCTAAACGCACTCCCGGAATGGATGGGCTTCCCTCGGTCAACTTGCATGGTTTAGACGGAAGTTTGGCCAGCGTCAACGCTGATGTTGACCTCCCCGACTCTCTCCTCTAATGTAATGTGAGGCTGTTCTGAGGGCGGCTATGGCACTCCGAAGACATGATTGTACGATAGAAACAAGAGGATTAATTCAAATTCGAGTTGTATTACGCTGTACACGGTGTTATATAAAATTTCCATCATGATCACTCGTCTGGGGTCATCTGGCGCTCATAAAAAGCCGAAAGCGCTCTTGTAGGTATGTGGGTATTTCATCATATTGCATATGCACGGTGTGCAAATGGGTTATCCGTGAACATATTGCAGCCGCTACACCGTTGGCAGTGGGCAGATATGGCAGTCTTGAAGAAGGTTGAAGTCGAATGGATGCACCTAGCAGCTGACACATTCAAGTGGTCGGTGACCCGCAGTAGATGCCCTAGGCATTCGGACTTGCGTTCGAGGCGCTCTAAGACGGCCCAGGGATATGGATGGGGAATGCCTTCGTTTGTGCACGTTCAAGGAGAACTCAATGGACACGGACTGGGTCGAAATTCTGTCGTCAAATGTGCGGAGATGAGGAAGATGGGTACTTGGTGGTGTGATAAAAGTCGTAGAGCGAGGGAGGCAACGGACGCAGTGCGGCATATAGGTCATGGCGCGGAGCGCAAAGTGCGCGTTCCAGGCGCGTGTTCGTGACTTTGATCAATTGGCCTGTCGGTCAAGAGCGCATGCAGGTCAAGGATTCCCCCACGTAATCGAGTCTACATAGCGAGGTGCGGTCGTGCTTGGGTCGTGCAAAGATGTCGGCTTTTTCAACGAAGCTCGGACCAAGGGGATGGGGTTGAGTAGGCTGGAAGGTGATTTGAATTTGCCGCGGCCGAGAGCAACTCGGAAGTTTTCGGCTTCACACACGCCAGCGCCCATAGTTCTCGTGGCCGGGTTCGCCGACGCAGCATGTCACTCTCAACCATCATCTTCATTTATCTCTGATTGGACCATCCTTCGGAGAAAAGACAGCCGCCAATACGCTCATGTTGGTGGTCACATAGGGCACGAGATGTAATTTGTCGCTGCTCTCTACGAGCCGGTAATCAACGTGCTCTCTGAACTGGACCGTCGTTGACTCGCTAGTAGAGGTCAAGGGACCAGAACTTTGTTCCAAGGCGGTGAAAGGCATCGATCCTTTGAGTCAAGTATCGGCATGCTCAGGCGCTCTATAAGTGCTTCGATCGTCATCAGCAGGGGCGGCCGAGCGGTTTCGTTTGCTTCCTGTCACAAGTTAGTACTGTCAGTTCCTCGTCTCCGACCCACAATTTCAGTGATTGGCGTCCAGAATGGCCTCTGGCACAAGACACTATGTTTCTGTGACATCTTTGTACGCTCCGATGGCGCATGTGGAAAACTCTTTCGAAGTTCTTCCAATAGTCTCATCGATCCGGTTTGAGTCCGCCGTGCAATACACGACGGAGCATGAGACGACTTCCTGGCATGGACATGCACTGGCGGGCACGTAGATCTTCTCTTGGTTCGGCACGGCCGCTGGAAGTAAGATGATGTTTGCCAAGCGCGAAATACACGGGTCTGGGGATCTGCTTACACTCCTGATTATCTTCCGGCCGCTCTAGCCTTAGCTATTGCTCGAATACGACGACTGAGGAAAAGTAGAGCAAACTTAGCTCAATGGGATGCCATCGAAGGCGGATGAGCCCATACTGCGGTCCTTTGCCTCGTGCTGTTTGGGTATAAAGGCTTGCCTGCAAAGACCTCTAATCTTCAGCCCCAGGTTCACCTGAGCTTCAGCGATCGCAACACAGCACTCCTCTCCTCCTTTACCCTCTCCTCCTCTCATCTCATCATGTTCTCGTTCGCCAAGATCGCCACCTTTGCTGTTCTTGCCTTCGGCACCATTGCTTCGGCCATCCCCTCCCCCGCTCCTGTAGCGGCTCCTGAGGCTGGCGAGCTCGTTACTCGCGCTTCCCAGGACATCTCGACGATCCTCACCAACCTCAACAATGACTTGAAGGACCCTCTCGGCGAGCTCAGTGAGTTTTACCGGTCTGAGTGCCGATACATCTGCTAATGATGCCTATAGGCGGCATGACGGCAAGCACGGCTACCGTCGACAACGTCAACACAAGCGTTCAGAAGGTCAAGACTCTTGTTGAAACGGCGACTACCGCTATCAAGAGCGCCAAGGGCAACGGTAACGGCAACCCGCTCATGCTCATGAGCACTACCGTCAATGTCCGTGTTCATTCAAGAGTCATGGTACTCTCTTCATTGACCAAGTTCTCTATCAGGACGTTATGAACTCCCTTAACAAGGCCCACAGCATCAGCAAGGACAAGTCTGACGTTCTCGTAGTTATCAAGATCCTCGAGTACGTTCTTCATCTGCTCAAGCCATGTGCACGGTACTCATGGCAATCTCAGCCCCGTTCTTGCTGCCCTCGTCGCGCTCGTGCTCAGGCTTGCGGGAAACCTGCTCACCATCATCCTCGGTCTTGTTGTTGGCCTGCTCGGCGCCGTCACCGAGCTCATCATCGGCCTCGACTTCGTTCTCCTCGCGGGTGTGCTCCTGATCTAAGAACCTGCAAAGCGGAGCTTAAGAAGTGGTCGATGCAGCTCGATCCGGTCTTCAGTGTGGTCCTCGCGTGCGATCATTACACGCAAGAGTCGCACCTGTTGTGCTAATGCAGAATGTCGCGAGGCGGACAGTCTTCTTTCTTTGGGAATTAGGTTTCATCTTTCTTTGGGTATTTTGTCGGAATAACGGCCTGCGCGTGTATACAAAACCACATTCATGTACTTGCCTCTTGTTTCGGAAAATCAACATCACTGTGTGATACATCTGTTTGTGACATGATTCGTCGATTATTTTTCCTTCCTATGTGATGAACCCCTGCCAGATCTGGTTAGTATCGAAAGCGGGAGCGTCGCGGACCCGACGCGAATACTGCATTTAGCTGAGAGATCGCGAAGATGTTCAAGAGAGAAGCTTGGAACATGCGTTACTATCAGCGATCCCGGCGTGGTACTCGAACTCGTGCACTGTGATACCTTTACCTACGAAGAGTGCGGTCCAATCCGTTCACGCGTTTCGCCCGGAGGTCCTCCCGAACACGCAATATATTGCTCGGGCAGTCTAGCAAGAAGCGTCGGGTGATTATTCTATCATGGTATCAATGACTTCGGACAATGGTATATACTCATTGGCAACGAAACATCTGTTGGGGAGGGCCCGGTGCCTCTATAGATGCTCTAGCAAGGCTGGTGGTGGTCTTTTGTCTACTACTGAGTACATGTGGCGCGCGACGCGCTCGCGCTCCGGCCCGATCCCCGATCTTCTCACCCCGCCATCTCCTCCTCCTCCCGGTCCTCCTCTCCATCTTCCTGTACTCTCCCTCCCTCTCCCTCCTCCTTCCCTCTCTCTCCCTCTCCTCCTATATCCTCTCCCTCTCCATCCCTCTCTCCTCCTTCCGGGTC
>UWZB01000068.1:202040-215120 GCA_900536885.1 Peniophora sp. CBMAI 1063
GAACAAGCAGGAGAGCATCGACTGAGGGAGTGTTGTTGTTGGGAATATACTAACCAGAAGGAGAGCCCGAGACCGAAACAGAGAGGGAGAAAGTCAAGAAGGTGGCGGCAACTCGGCGATGTGCGGGTGGTGCAGGTCTTACGGAGTTTGACCGACAGCATATTGAGTACGATGGGCGTGTATTTGAACGGCCACAGCGTGGTGGGCGGACACAGCGCTTGACTCGCACCAGCATATACCGTACCTGTCATCGACTCGCGCCTTTCGTTCCCCGTCTTGCTCGTTTCACCTCCCTTACCTAGACGCAGATATCGCATCGCTTCCATTTTTCCTATTTCGTGATCCTGTCGACTCCCCCAACCTTTCTCCCCTCCCCTTCCCCTATGTTCGTACATCCGTGCCTAGTATAAATTTTCTCTTTTCCCTTGCGTTCATTTGTCGTGCCGTCACTCACATGAACTCGTCGCACGTCACCTTCGCTGATTCTGCGCTCGGACCCTCTCTTTTGTCGCCCTAGCACTGAGTAATGTACGAGGTACCTTTTGCTCCGCACTCGTACTATATTTCCTCCCTCCCGTTGGGGAGGGCCCGGTGCCTCTATAGATGCTCTAGCACCGCTGGTCGTGGTGTTGTGTCTACTACTAAGTACATGTGGCGCGCGACGCGCTCGCGCTCCGGCCCGATCCCCTATCTTCTCACCCCGCCATCTCCTCCTCCTCCCGGTCCTCCTCTCCATCTTCCTGTACTCTCCCTCCCTCTCCCTCCTCCTTCCCTCTCTCTCCCTCTCCTCCTATATCCTCTTCATCTACATCCCTCTCTCCTCCTTCCGGGTCACCCCGGCCCACCGTGGTGCTAGAACCTCTTCATCGGGTGTCCTCACATCACACGCCATGCCTACGCGCCGGTTCTTAGTCTCTATGCACCCTTCAGTAGGAAAAGAACCAATAAACGTGATTACTCGAGGTGCCACGAGTCAGCGTTCAGCTCTGCGTTCATTATTCGCGTGCCCTGCTGTCTATCACCACCCGTGAGTCGTCTTCACGGATACTCAGATTTTTCGAGGTATCGTATGTAGCTCATTTTATCGTGAATGCTGCCGGTCTTTCATGTATCGGGATGACAGAAGCGTTATCGTACGGTGGCCCTCTATGTCGTGTTCTTGTTTTGATTACCTTAGTTCACTGTGCTTCGGAGTCACTACTTCCCGTCGTGCCAGCGTCCAGTGTATTTTTGCTAGTCTCGCCTGGGAGCCCAAAGTCCCGGTTCGAATGACGTGCAGAAATGCGACACCAGGCAGAAGCACTCGCCACGGATATCACATACATTGGCCTTGCTATGTCGTTCAAGCGGGACTGACGGCTGATTGATCATTTCGCGCCGTGCTCATTAGATCGCTACTTCGCTCTCATTCTTACTCACGCCGCTCATCATTACCCGCTGTCTCATTTGACAATTGAGTAAGAGTCTACCATTGTCGACATGCCTGTATCTAACTCATGCCTGGGCTATGGGGTGCTTATGCCGCAACCAGTTCTCGTACACTTACGCGAAGCTAGGGTGTTCCCAACGTAACGTCCGATACGCGCTTCGTGTCATACGCGTACACACTGTCGGATCTGAACGGTTGTGTTAACCTTAAGTGGCTATGCAAGGTGCAGATGATATTTACATATGCGGCGCCCGCGAGCATGACAACCTCACAATGGCAGGCGTAGCTCTTTGAAGGCGAAAAATCTCGTACTATATTCTTGTTCGGATTCTAGTATTTCTGACCTGTGCGTGATGCAGAACGCGTCAAAGTCCTTGCGATTGGGCTGGCTGTTGTCGATTGATGTCTGATAGCAGTACGTTGCTAGCAGTTCTAGAGTTGCCAGTTTCAAGGGTTCCTTTGTACTGAACACGACGACCTGAAGTTTTTGTCAACGTATGTGCATGTCCAGATATTGCGACACGTACATTTCTTATGTATCGCCATATATCGGGACATTTTTTAGTTGTGGGATCAGTCATTAGGTCTGCTATATGAGATTGTTTCTGTCGTAGTATGTCATTGATTGTTATCTTAGAGCAAGCTAATCACGTACGCGATGAATCGTAACCTCGGTACCGTGCATCATTGGGTATTCCGCTACTATCTCTGTGGCGGCAGTCTCGTTCGTTGGCAGCATCCATATGCGTATAGGTAGTCCGAGTGTCTGGCATATGGGAGGAATGATGCTGGACTTCCATTGTGGACGAGGTACTTCAAAGCTCATGGCCGTCAGTACGCCTTGATGCGCGTTCGTGAGTAGCCCTATCGCGCTACATTCCATCTTGTGGGATTTCCATTGTGCATGTTGACAAGCAGCGTTCTAGTGTGACGTGGCCGAGTCAATAGGGATGGCAGAAGCATCAACATGTTGCTTACGCAGTACCGCACTTTGCGACAGGAGTTGCATGACTGTGTTGCGTTCGGCTGTCCGCATGCGTCGCATGTTGGCTTCGTTTCCTGCATGATGAAGGTCGGGGTTCAGATCGAAGTCTCCGTCACGATCAGCGGCGCGGCAGCTGCGGAAACGTGACGTGCGTCATGGTCGTTAGTCACACGCGATCGTGTTCATGGACCTGTTGTGGTTCGATGTACGTATATATACGCGTATGTTTTCCCTGGTGCGATGGCGTGCGTGTGTCGAGTTTGATGTGCTTTTGTACCTGGCTACCATCTGTAGTGGGTCGCGCTGATTAGAACATATTCTAGGTATTATGTACTATCTGATATCGTCAGGCCAGTTATGTCTTCTGAGTGGACCGTATGTTTATGTTCGATCCACATCACACGTGGTCATGCGGATGTATTTGGCAACCGGTGCGATGTCCGACGTCCATCACGGGGCGCTGTTTCAAGCGCGCCCTTCACCTCGTGTTCGTGCTTACAACTACGACGTCGGGTTGGCGCAGTTTTAATGATGAAATCCTTTGGTTTGTTCGGTGCGTTGCATAGTCCTGCGTATTAGTCCTCACTGACTATGTTCCTAGCGACCGTGGGGTCTGATATTCTGATTTTGATTGCTCATGCGTTGAAACGCGCGTGGCCTGCTGGTACTTTGGTCTACGACGTCGATAGCAGACGTAACTCGATAGAACTTGGTTGGATAATTTTGACGCATGTAGACCGGCGGTTGAGAGCTACACTGTTGGCTGAACCGTCTTTATGGAGGAACTCGCTCATGGCATTTCCTACCTTCAACGCAGTGGCATGCATACATGCACGCGCACAAGGGCTACGGACGGAGATAGATTTCGATCGTTACATCGACGCTGCCACGCACATATCCTCTCCCCTTGCGGATCTTGACGACGTCTCTTCACCTCGACACGGCATGCTTTTTGCGGCAGAGAGCATCACTTCGACGTTCTTGAGCGGTACCGGCACAGTGCTCCCGTTCCCGCCTGACGATGACAACATTCCGTTAAATGGAATGAACTGGGAGAAGGCGTTCGACGGGCAAAACTTTCCGTCGTTACAGCACCTCAAGATGCCGCTCATGAGTCAGTCACAAGCCCGCGTTCCAACGTTCTTCGCCCCGTGTCTGAAGACTATCTATATCATGGGTCTTGTTGCGTTGGAAGGCAGTACGGAGGGGTACTCATACGAACCTTCATGGAGTCGCCCAGCGTTTATTGACGGTGTTCGTCTTCTATCTGCGCTGAATACATTTCAGTCACTACGCGAACTTCGTCTTGATGACGTCGTCTTCTCGGAGGTGGACCCAATATTTTTGGAAAACGTAGCCCAGCTGGCTCACCTCCGCAGGATCCATGTCCGTAGCGTGGACTGGAAGTCTATTCGCGTTCTTGTTCAATGTTTGGAACTGTCTAGTGTAGAGGACTTGACGATCATTACACGCATCGGCGCTGAGGATCCTACGCCGTCGTGGGCATGGTACTCGTCGGTGTTACCTTTCCAAGAAACTCTGGATGTCGTCGTCGAGTCGTCGCGAGACTTTACCTGGGTCACGTATGGTCCGCAACGTCAGGTTCCCTACACCCCACACCACTACTGCGGCTTACAGGACGAATATGGCCTTTCATCAAACCCCCCAGAAGGTCCTAACCTTGTGATTTCCGATAAGGGTTTAACTAGGCTCTATAGTCACGTCCCCTGCGATGGATCGTCCGTGGCGGACGTCATGCGAGGTCTACACACGTCGCCGTTCCTGCTGGACCTGGAAGCTGTGCGAGACTTGGTCAGCAAGGTCGTCTTGATGGGCTTGTGTAGTCGTTCGCGATCGGGAATCTGGACCTTGTTATGCACTGGAGACGATTGGCGATTCATGCAGCTCTTCAAATCGTTGCAGGAATTGCACGTTGTTGACGAGCGTGCGGTTTGGTCCATCGTACATTTAGCGGCGCCGTTGAACAAGCTTATCCTGTATGCCACATCTTCGTGGAGCGGATCGTCGGCTATTGGGCAATTGTTGCCTTTGCTACGGTCGATTCCCGAATCCGCACCTCTCGAACTTGTATTACGGGGAGTTAAGCGGCCGACGGACACGGCTCACTTATCCAGGATAAAAGATTACCTCAAGCCTCGACCGGTCGTCGATAACCGTAACTGCACAGCAGCGCAAGAAGCCGACAGCGTTCGAGGTGTTCTCTAGCACAGCCATGGCGGTCGCCGAGGCCCGGAGTTCCGAGTTGGGACCACTATCATCCTCAGTGTACCGAGTTTCTGGCCCTAAATATCATCTGGGGAAGCCTGTTCGCTACTCGTCCTTCACAAGAGAGCTTTTCGTAAGACACGGTGCTCATTACCAACGTCTGTGGACGTCACTTGCTCAATGGAAGTTCGCCATGAGTCAAACTCCTCTTGCTCGGTACAGTCCACGTTATTTCCTAATATCGTAGCTCCTGTAATGGCTGTATATATCAACTTCAGGGGTTATGTATGACGCTTCGGGAATGCAGCAACTGTAAGTATTTTAAGCGCCGTGCGTTGGGTGCAACTATGACGTCATTCGTGCACGAGCAGACGGTTTGGTCGGGATGGTCGTCACGTGCTCACGGTGCCTTTGGGCAGCCTCCGCGTTACGCTCAGCCCGCCTGGTAATATCTGCACCAGGGAGCATCTCGAGTGAGTAATCGGGCATGGGATTGTCGCTGGTAACGCTTACTTTCACGTATACGTAGCCAACGTCGGCCTGTAACATGATACACGCGCCTTGGTGCAGATAGATCGGTCGAGTCGTGTCTCTGACTGCGACGATGTGAGTTAATGTACACGGCTACGCTGTGATTGTGGTCACCTCCAAGTATGAAGTTACTCTCTCCGGCAGGGTTTCTCTCCTGTCGGAGTGTAGTACGCAGTGCACGTTCTCCTTGGTTGCCGTAGCCATAGTACCAATCTACTGCTCGTCCAGCTACAACTCCGTTGCAGATACTGCGTAGTTGAGGTATTTGGTCGGAGACGATGATAGCATTATCAATGCACCAACTATCCCACGTCGATGACATCCACAGCAACGCGCAATCGAATGGTGGGTGTCCAGAGTTAACTGCTATGGCCAGCGAAGGGTATGGTGAACCGTTGTCGTGATTTCCGAAGTTCTCTGCCGCCACTCGACGTAGGCCTTGAAGTGTACCGATGATAGTCATCAGGCCACCTCTACCCTTTTTATCTTCGAATTCGAGACATACAACATACAGCCCTTCGTCGGGATCCTGTAGCCAGTGGTCTGACGACAGGAATGGGTTTGATCCGTTACCGGCGGGTTTGGTGCGGTGGTGGTCGTAATACAGTCTTGCGTTCACGAAGCCGCATCCGTAGGGTAGTTGGTCGTCTGGCATGCGTAGGCGATGTCCACACTGCCCCAGAGCTAGCCTGCCGTGTTCGTCTCGGTGGATGGAAACCAAATCCAGTATACCGGCTTCGTCAAGGATGAGGATGAGCTTCCCTGTAAGAACCATGACGTCCGCTATGTGTTTGAAGTTGGAGGCGTAGAACTGTAGATGTCATCAGGATATAACACAGCTTAGTTGAGTCGTGGGAACGTACAGCGCTCTCGATCCCGACCGTCCAGTCGAGCACAACTATCCTGGTATCGCCCGATGACGTTACTATCCGTACACTGAGAAGCTCCCCGTACACGTCGATCCTCGACGGCTTGTCTCTTGCAACGGGGTCCGGTGTGAATAACTCATACGT
Organism: Peniophora sp. CBMAI 1063; assembly: GCA_900536885.1. Classification (NCBI taxonomy): domain Eukaryota; kingdom Fungi; phylum Basidiomycota; class Agaricomycetes; order Russulales; family Peniophoraceae; genus Peniophora; species Peniophora sp. CBMAI 1063. The sequence goes on from UWZB01000068.1 coordinate 208,225, forward strand.
CGTCGTAGACGTTACGAGAGGATGCGGCAACCCGGATGATAGTTGTAGGACGTCTATCATCCAACCTGGTCTACGTCGATGAGATATTGGTTGTGATGGCAGGTAACCGGTGCTAACTCATCTGTTCGTTCGTAGAATAGTACCAGTAGATCGTTGGCCACATCCACACGGTATTCGTGTACACGACGGTTCGTTGTGTCGATCCGCAGAAAAGGTGTGTGGCTCGTGGAACCGCCCGCGACCGCGATCAGTTTGTATAGTAGTAACGAAGAGGTGTTCGCGCGGCCCTTGGTGGAAGGCTGCACTATGCACGACAATATCCCTTGCCGCGCCTTGTACTGAGTTATGTGAACGTCTTTTGTTGTGAGGGCGAGTACTTGAGCGGTTGCACCATGCTGGGACTGGCCGGTGTGCTGTGCCAGCGTCGTCCTTCGGTGATGGAGGGGTGCGGTCTCGGAACCGTATTGAGGCATAAGCCCTTTCTTAGCGACTTCTACCTGTAGAATATGTTCACCGTCCTCGTCTAAGACGTTCTTTGTACGTCGATTGAGCTTGTCGGAAGTCAGCGAGTGTTAGCACGTCGCGAATGTCGATACGCACTTGTCGCAGCCTCGTTCTGTCGAAAACTGATACCAGTCTTAGTATGGCGAGGTAGGTCTCATCGGGTACGTTGTCCATGGTCGATGGCATCGTTGCGGTTGCCAGCTCTGATAATTTAAGGTCCGAGCTTGGTGCGACGTCTTTCATCTACTTATGGAAGCGACATGGTGTTGATTGATCGTGCGCGGTAGAAGATTCTGTGCAGTTCCACGTCGTGGGTTTGGTCACGCGTTCTCACGACGCGTGACGGTTATAAGCCAAGATCGGGCCCTTATCAGGTCGTCTGGTTTTCCCTCTTGACCGTCATCATCGCAATATGTCTACTCCCGTTGTTGATGCCACCCCCAATCCATGTATGTCAGTCATTGTTATACGCAGGATATGTGTTGCTCATACACGTTGTCCAAAGCCCGCCCGGCGACGTTCGTCGGTCGCAACGGTCAGGTTCTTCCGGTTGGCACTGACCAGTTCCAGTTCTACGGGTACCGGAACGGTCGTGATGGATCGGGGATCGTAACTACGCAGTATGTACTTGCCCATGCAGGTTCTTCTGGTTGTTGATTTGCCGGAAGTAAGGCTATGCTGGAAAATATCCGCAAGTTTCCGAACGCGCGCGGTAGAGGGTTCGATGAGGAGGCAGATGCTGTGGAGTGGGTGGACACGTTCATCAAGGAGGAGCATCCGAAACTGTTGCAGGCCAACTGCGCTCGGCTGGCATTGGTAGAGGGTCAGCTGGCCGATGCGCGTCGTCGTGCGAATATCTGAATCGGGATGCGCATACATACATGTAGTTAGGGTGTGAATATCGATACAGGGCTGAAATGATGTTAAGTACTGCGCGCATTCGCTGCCCAAAATCTGCATCGCAATGATCGTGATACGTGGAATGATTGAAGACGCCGTCAGATGGTGGCTCGCGTGGCATAGCATGAGAGTGTGTATCGGACCGATATAAAGAATTGCCTGTAGTTCACACGTGTCACAGTCATCCGAACCCCTCTTTCCTTCCCCTTTCATGTTTGATTTTTCGCGGTTGGTCCCACCTACTACTCGCCGCGGCTGCTACTCTAGCTGTCCTATGCGGGTTAAGGGCGGCGTCGCCCAGGCCGTTTCGGAGCCTGGATTCGACGTGGGTTGTTTCATAGATTTTGTCCACGGAAATAAGGCCAAGACCTGTTTCCACGTCGGGGATTAGTTATGGCATTTTTGTGTCCACGTCGCCCGTGCTCATCGGGTCTTTAGTGTCGTCATGTTCTCTTCCGACGCTCAGCGCTCGTCACTTCGCGTATCCCATACGCCTGACTTGGAGTGGTCCCACGTATGGGTTGCCCGGATAGAGAAGATGACCGTTACCCACGGCCCAGTACGTTGCGGTGGCCCGTGGGAGCTGACGTTCTTATTCTCATTTATTAGGCTCCCGACGTTCTAGTGTCTTGGACTTATTCGTCGGACGAATTAGTGTCATTACAACGCAGTGGGCATGTCGATGCATCGGTTGGGTGAGGTTTGTGTTAAGCTATGTCATGAACTTGCTGACGTGTCTTGCTAGGAATGTCGAATTCGGCCCACTGTGCCGCATTCAAAGTGACCATACCGAAGTTTTGTCAGGAGCTTGTTTAGCCGGTGACATCCCTATAGCTGTTGTCTTGTTCATGTTCCTGATCTCTGTATTAGCGGTCGTGGACGTTGGTTCGGCTAGGGAACCAGGGAAGGCGGCGTTTTATCTGAAGAAATGGTATATAGAATGGCACGATGTGAGGCGTCTCGTGAACAGTGCGACTTGTTCAGGATCTGATAGCTAGTAACAGGGCCGTATCTACGCTTTTTATTGACCGTTGTGGCATCACAATGCAGTGTTAATCGCGTCATGATCTCGATGTTGTCTGGTCTCGCGACTTGTCGACATGTAGCCGGTATAATATTTACATGCCAGTCAATTCTCTAACAATGTCCTCGCGGACGTTGCAAATTCGCAGAATCGATTCTGCCGGCTGCGTGATCCAACCGGTGCAGTTGTCACTCTCGCAGCGACATGGGTTCGGGTTGTGTCTATATGACTCCTGCTTCAGCGCCGAGCACTCGTCCTATGACCTTTGTCAGAACTCTATCGTGTATTTTGGTCCGACTCACATCGCTTAGCAAATCGCACGGCCAATACTGAAATGTGAGTTCGTCGCCTGGCTGTATTGGCTTTACTGTTCGAAGACCTATACATGGTACTGGAATTTGCTGGGCGCCGTATCCGAACGAGAATGCTTCCATGTTGTTTTTTCTCTTGCAGGCGTGGTTCTTACCGGGCATGGTCAGTAGTGGTCATTAGAATGGCATATCGCTCACCGCCTCTCTTGATAACTGACGTTGTAATTTAGTGCTAATTTCAAGCTGACGAAGTCGCGCTCACATTTCCGTATTCCTCGGCATTGGTCAGCTTTATGGGTTCCCAAGCGTTGTAGCGGTTGCATTGGCGGCAACACAGTCTTGATCGGTATCTGCCGCAGTTCATAACATATGCAATGTTCATCCCATGCCTCCCGCGATGCGAGTTCGACAGCGATGGCCTTAACGCCTTCCAATCCTCAAGTTGCTTTGTGTTTGCGAGAGTGGTCTCATTCTCCCAAGTTTGACCTAAATGGTTCTTCCATGATACTAGGTAGCGCTCGAACTTGTGAGGTGACCGGTCTTGAGAGCCTAAATGTAATTTTAGCATATGATTGATCCGTCATCCCATACGTACGCTTGCCGTTTTTTGTTGCGTAAGAGACCTCTGCTTGCACTGGATCGCCTGTCCATTCGCCGACGATGGCATCTAGTTGCCACTTTTGGTTGGCACGGAACTCTGCGTGACCTGTCCTGATTGTTGACTGAGCGTAGTAATGCGCTATCGAGTTGGAAGGGTGCTTTGATAGCAGCAAGGGTCTATATGAAAGCTCATTGACAGTCACGGCATAGTTTACGTTCAACGCACTGGGTACTTTGAAGCTGCTCCGCCTCGATCGTGCACATCCCAGTGTATTCCGCTATTATCTCGCCTTCCTCAAATGCAGCAGTCGCAAATAGACCTGGGTGCTGTGAGCCTAAGCCGTTTGTTGTGCTGGACGACGCGTACCGTTCCCCTTGTGGATCGTTGTTCGTATCTCTAGCCTGTCATAGTCTGGAGCAGTCATTTGCTGTATACTGATATGAGCGGCGGATCTAGGATAAGTTGCCTGCATACGTACCTCGCGAGAGCACAGCGCGCCGCAACCGCAAGTCACTACGCAAAAACCCCCGTACTTCACGCATACACATGACGAGTCTGAAGCGCAGTCGCCCTTGCATCGACATGTATGCAGTAGTTTCGACGGGAATACGCTATTGGGGTTAATCCTAGTGCCATCTTGGAACACCGAACCGAGTTCGATACAACGATCCCCGCCAGGTAAGAACCTTCGGACGTCCATGCTATTCTGCATTCCGGTGAGGATCGTCAATATATGCGCGTTTCATTGTATGCGTACGTGTAGTGGACGGGCCCTGGCGATGGTATTCGGCAAGGTATTATTCTACGCGTCGGTTGCATTGCTAGATGTAGATAGGGGTGAGAGCGGCATCATGATCTGTTGTTGCCATTCGTACTGTGAGCGCCGGATTCATGTGACGCGTGTTCTGACCTAGGGCAACGGAAGCCGGCGGAAAGCGGGATAGTGCTATATCTAACTTTATTAAAGTCTATGACGTGCCATCTGGGCGTTGCCAAGGCTGTGTTTATGACCGAGCGGCTGGTGAGAACTTGTAAGGCCACGTGTTCGTTGCGCGACGAGATCGTCTGCTCATGCGTGAGATATCAATCGGGGATTGCCGACGGCGTAGCGCATGTTACGTGTCAGGCGCTCCCGGTTGTCTTTAACTCTCATCCTCACTATGGCTCGGAAGAAGGGAAACAGCGTTGACCCTGCGGATTGCAAGACGTACAATGTCCGGGTCATCCTCGGTGACAAGGGCGTGAAGGCATTGGCGGACCAGTTACGCGCGCAAGACCCAAAGCCGTGCCTGCGGAAAATGTCATCTCTGATGAAGAAGCTACCGTGGGCCTGTCCGGCCTTATGCGGCGCTGACAGTCTTGCCGATTGGGTGCGCGAGCAGCAGAGTGCTGCTGGTGTTGCGGTTGAGAATGACGTTCTCCTGGTGAGTGCTGTCAACTGCTGGCAAGCGCAACGCCTCATGTCGATGCAGGACTTCGCAGAGTACCTGGACTGGTGGGAGAGGGAAGGGATATATCAAGACACGACAAATAAGGAACTCAAGCTCCTCATTCGGCGCATGGGTCTTGAGTCATCGACCCCTCACCCGCCACCTCACTGGTTCAATACAATCCAAGCATCCAGTCGTCTAGCTTTCACGGACAGCCATTCATGGTTGATACTGTACAGAATCTTTGATGTCATGGTCGTGCTCAGTAAATTTGACTGCTCGTCTGCTACCCGGTTTCCTTACTCCCCGGCGGAGTATATGGCCATCATGAGCACGTCGTTGGCTGTGCGTGTGTCCTTCGGTTTATTATTATACTTTGATTGATCTTCGTTTCAGACCTGGTTGTCGATGCGCGTCAACTTGCAGGAGTCGTTGCCCAAATCATTTTCGGTAATCAACGTCGGCACTGCCCTTAACGAATCTGCCGTTGGTGTCTCAGCTTCATGCGTAGCGTCTACTCTGAATCAAGCCATTTCAGGATGGGAACGCTCCGAGAACTATACTAGCAAGTGCCGGCGGCTCTGGAGCGGGAAGCTCTGCCAACGTCGGAGCTCGTATCATAGCTCCGGAACGCCGCGTTGAAAGCGATGAGGTCGACGTTGTGCAGCGACCCGAACACACGGCTGAGCTTGCTGGTATTCATGACAGCAGGGTGATGCTTGCGCTGTTCCGAAAGATGGACAACATGTCGTTGACGAAGGCCTTCGAGCATCTTCTTCCATCCATCATGCGATCTGATGGACAGGCTAAGTACTTGGCCATTGTGCTCAACATCGAGATGGCGGCCATGACATTAGGATATCTCGTGCTGGTGAGTCATATTTTTGCGTGGGATTGTGACTTAGCTAACACACTGTTCCATAGAATGCGAAGAAGGGCAAATCTCCGATCGTGTTCAGCGACATTTACAAGGACGTTCCTCAGTACTTCCGCACTTCTTGTATACATTGCGTTATGCGCGATTGATGATTTTTTTGCAGAGCAAATGTTGCTAGCTGGTTCAAGTCGCGGTTGAGTTATCTTGCGCTCGGAGCCGCGGTGTTTATTAGCCCTGTGTTCCTGTTATTTTGGAGCCGTCTTTATTCTAGTCCGATGCAGTTTCATGAGTTGTTTAAGGTACGCTCCTCCATTGGCCACGCACGAGTACGATTATTTCACCTCTCACCAGGCGTGGATGGCGGCCGGTAATATGGGCCGCCCAGAAGCCTTGGTAATGCTCGAGCAAGATTTATGGTCTTTGATCTTTCAGGTCGCGGTCGGCGCCTCCGCGCGCGCCTTATTGCCGATGTACGTCAAAAGGTGGGCAGGATTCATCGACTCGGAAGAGATGGCATCTTGCAAGACGTGGTTGGACGATTTTGGCCTGGGATGTTAGTCGTTTTATACATCCCATGTCACGTCTTGCTTAATGATTATGGCTATTAGCGGCTGCGGCTGGACAGGGTCGATTCGAGGAGTACACGTCAGATGATGACGTGCTGTCGATCCATCACATAACTGCTCAGCGAGATGAGCACCGTGCTTGGAAGTTGGTGAACGATGATGTGGACATGGAGGATGGAGACGGTCGTTCCAAGTCACCTGTTGCGGGAGGGAAGCGTCGGGCGCGGTCGGATTCACAGCTTTCAGACATCGCGCAGGGCTCTGACAGATCGAGAGAATCGAATCGTCGTAGATTGGTAGGTATGGGAGCATTATACCTTGGACGATGGGTCTAACAGGTTACGGAAAGGACCCGGACGACTACTTCGGCGGTATGGGCGACGATTCTCTCACGCCGGTACCTTCAGGTGATGAAGGTGGTGTTCTGTTGTTGTGCTTATTTTTCTATGTACGTGTTGACCGGTACCCTTTGCTGCAGGTGGGAACTCGACACGTGTGGATGGCACTACCGCGAGCGCATCGCCCGGCACGAGCGCTGTTTCAGCACAGCGAAAACCCCCAGCCACGGTACCGCCAACGGACGTGCAGCGCTCAGACCAGCCAGGGGACGGGCAGCGCTCGGAGCAGCCGGAGAACGCGCAGCGCTCGGAGCAGCCCGAGAACGTGCAGCGCTCGGAGCAGCC
>UWZB01000068.1:215144-242813 GCA_900536885.1 Peniophora sp. CBMAI 1063
CCTTCCGGGTCACCCCGGCCCACTGTAATGCCTGTCATCTCGGATACTGGATGCTTCAAGATGCTAGGGCTGCTACCAAGCGGTGCTGGTCTTGATCCGGAGCTAGTAGTTCCAGGCTTTCGTCTTGACGAAGCCTCGAGCATGAACACTATCAGACCAGCAACACGCACAACCATGCCCACGAAGCAGGTGTTTGTGGAGTACCAAGGAAAATACAGATCGAGATCCAGTCGCGCGTGCGTGAAACCCACGACGCGCGTGAACTTCGTTTTCAACATCACGGAGATGAAAATGGCGACCGTTCGTGCCATACGAATCCAGCGCCATGCCGAAGGTATAAGCGCAATCCACTCGATCGCTTCTGTAAGTGATTCAACGGAGGTGTCGTCCAGACTCGTTCCCAACGCATGGAGAGCCGTCCGCGCGATATCGTAACAAAATTGTATACGAAGCGCCCAGTTCAAGGTCGGGTGTACTGTCACATGTGGCATGCCTGCGACAAGGCAGTTCGATTCGTCTGTGAGAAGGCCCTGTTCTACGGTGTTACATAACGAGGCGAGGCCGCGAGGGCATGGTGGTCGCAATGAAAGTTTCGAGAACGCTGGAGGCCGACGCCGCGCCGCGGCTCGAGCCGCATCAGTTTACGCCCATACGCGCCCATACGCGTCGTTTAGCGCCCCGCTTGGTCGCGCGGGCGCCGGGCGGTTTCTTGTTTCTTCACCACCACCTTCATGTGGCTCGAGAGGATAACCGCTTATGTAGGAAGAAATCTGTCGCGCTCGACAAGCCTTCTGAACTTTCATGACCTCGTTAGCTGTGCTGTGCAGCATCCACCATCTACCGATTTTTCAGTACATTATCGTCATAGCGGTAGGAAATGACCCCCTAGGTTCTCAAGCTCTCATTTACGAGTCGGACGATTATGCATCGTGACATCAAGGGAGCCCAATTCTCACATCGACGGTCCTATGCCCATGCTCTGCCGTCTGATGGATGTCGCCTCAGTAGTCTGGGAGGACGCGTTCGAGGGGCAACACCACGTTCTTTGCGAGTCCTTGAGAAGTGCTCGTTTACGGGAAAGTAACTCTCCGATGAACTTGCAAGCTTCTTACTTCTTACCGTCCTGCTGACGGTTCGGTTAGTGCGCTCATCGCCAGGCACCGAGGGATTCGTAGGATTTTGGCTACGCGGACACGGTCACCTGGGTTCTACCACCATTTACGACGCTCCACAACACGCGTCGCAGTTTCTCAACTATGAGGCCAAAATACCAATGGCACGCATTACAGTGGGATGATATCGGACGCTAAGACGCACTTTGCGTGCGTCACTCTAATGCACCCAGTGAGTCGGTTTGAACGAGTCCGCCTCACTGCACCATGAATCCCAGGCGCGCGGTTGCGTTAACGTCGAGGAAGCCAATGATATAGTGCACACTGCATGCAGTGCAGGTATATAAACCACTCTGCAACGACCTCCAATCCTCAGCCAAGGGTTCACCTGAGCTTCATCGACCGCACCGTAGTCCTCTCCGACCTTCATCTCTCCTCTCCTCTCCAGTCATCATGTTCTCCTTCGCCAAGATCGCCACCTTCGCCGCGCTCGCCTTTGGCACCATCGCGTCGGCTATTCCCTCTTCTATACCCGCCACCGCTCCCGAGGCCGGCGAGCTCGTCACCCGCCAGGCGCAGGACGTGACGACCATCCTGACCAACCTCAACAACGACCTGAAGGACCCCCTCAGCGCCCTCAGTAAGCATATTCTTCTAGATTCGTGATGCCTATATTGACGGGCTACCAGACGGCATGACGGCGAGCACAGCCACGTCTGACAACGTCAACACTAGCGTGCAGCAGATGATTACGATGATCCAGTCGGCTACCGATGCTCTCGGCAGCGCCTCGGGCACTGGGAGCGGTAACCCCCTTCAGCTCGTCGGTACCACCATCAACGTGGGCATCCTCTTCTTGGGTCGTGCGCTTACCCTGGTACAGATACTGACAATGTCATTTTGCAGAGTGTCATGACGGCCGCTAACAACGTGAACGGCGTTTCTTCGGACGTCGCTGTACTTGGTGTCCTCCAGCTCCTTGAGTACGTTCGCTCTTACTGTGCGCGTGAAGCGTACTGATACATACCTCAGCCCGATCTTGGCCGCTCTCGTCGCCCTAGTGCTTCAGCTCGTCGCCGGTGTGCTCACTGTCGTTGTCGGCCTTCTCGTCGGCCTTCTCGGCGGTGTTGTCGGCCTCATCCTCGGCCTGGACTTCGCGTCACTGGCGTCGGTGCTCCTCCTCTGAGCGCCCTTAACATCGCGGTCATCGAGAGGTCTGACGATGCGGACAATATTCTCTGTCTGAAGTCTTCCTTTAAGGACTCTGTCTCCTTGTATGAACACTCCCGTATATGAATCGGTTGCGTGCCTATGTACTCCATTTGATCCCCTTTGAACTGGATGTTATACTGTGCCTTCACAACTTCACGAAGTACTTCTCGTACACATACCGAGGCCTCTCGCGCCACCTCGCCGTCGGGCCACCCGGCTTCTTCATCGCCCCGCCCTGTGGGTGATTCTATCGCAGCGCTTGTCGACGTCGCTCGCGTACGCCGACTGTATGCTCGGCGTGACATGCACGCTCTATGAGCGTCAAAACGCGCTCGCCCGTTGCAGTCTGTTCACTATTATATGTCCATCGCTCTGCAAAGCAAAGACCGACCATGTCACTCTGCGCAGGTTGTCTCGTCATCTTACGTGGAATGGCTTGTCCTTGCTTGTCTCTACGCACCGCCATGCTCCTTCGCCATTTCGTTTCCTGTGTGCGCATATCAAACGTGGTTCATGAACGTTGCAAGCCGACCTGTATATTCACCCGAGGGAAGACGGGAGGAGGGGAAAAAGGAAGGAATCACGGCAAGGCGGAGGAGAACGAGCTCGACAGAAAAAGGAGAACAAGAGAACACTCGTTAAGGATGGATAGATTATGGAGGGGTGGAGATGGATGCGCGGCGAAGGGAGATGGATGAGAACTTGAACCGGGGCTGAGGAAGGCACGAGTAGTATAGAAGGTGCCGTGAGTATACGAGGCCAGAGAATGTTATCGAAGGAGTACGAGGGCTGAAGAACGTGACGTAGAACTACGGCGGGATAGGCACAAGAAGGAGGGAAGACAGGCGCATGTAGCTGCGTGGAGGTAGAGAGAGAGAGAGCTGGTTATGCCATTCTCACGTCGAGTTCTGTCCAACACTTGAGGACGGTGCAACTTCATGTTGACGCAGACGCCTGATCTCATCGCGGACGCGATCCCGCTCGTCGCGCGCCAGGTCCCGCTCCTCTATGATCTCGTCGCGCTCTCTAACTAGAGCGAGGAACTCTCTGAGCAACACGTCACGCTGCTCCGTTGTGGCTGCATGAGCTCTACGCTCGTCTTCCGTCTCAAGACGTGAGGCCCTCAGCTCTTCCTGCAAATACGCATCCTGTTGTACCAAAGCGTCGAGGCACATGCTGACGAGCATGTCCTCTACTTGGCGTTGTCGATGTTCCCCGCGGTGTCGTTCGTCTTCCATTCGGCGGAGCTCGAATTGCAAGCGTTGCTCGACCTCGATGCGTCGTCGCTCATCCTCGACGCGACGCCGCTCATCCTCGACGCGACGCCGCTCCATCTCGATATGTTGTTGCTCCAACTCGACATGTCGTCGCTCGAACTCGATACCTTGCCGCTCAAGCTGCTCTTCGCGCTCTTTGTCTTCCTCCAGACGACGCTCGTTCTCCACACGGCATCGCTCGTCTTCCTCTTGACGTCGTTCGAGCCATCCTGCCAGGGTCGCAGGAAACGTCTCGTCAAGAGGCGGCAGAGGTGGAAGGCCATCTATAACCATCGCCTTAGACTGCGGGTCGTCCTGCACGAGTGGTGTAGACGAGGCTTGGAATGGCTCGGCGGGTAACATCTGGGCGGCGGGCATAATGGTCAACGGGCTTCGAGTATCGTGTGATGCGCTGTCGGGGCTTGTAGTGCCGTTGTATCCGTCCACGCGCTCTGGTTCAGAATATCAAGATCTGAGCTGCGCCAATTGGTACGCGGTACGAACGAGAGCGATGATAGAGAGAGCCCAAGATGCAGCTCCTCCATGTTCGTATTCAACAGTCGCCTGCCAGCACCGGCCGGACGAACCGGATGGGACGTTGACGTTGACGAGTATGCATTCATTTGCGGGTAGGCTGGCCGATCGCGAGTCCCACATTCAACGCTTGCACTCGCATGTGGTATGAAATTCGATGATGCATCATGAGCCGGCGATGCATCCCTTGTCCGAACATTTTCGTAGATGAGTCGGGCGTTCGCGCATGAAGGCAAAGCTCGACGCGCGTATATAACTCGTTTTCGTTCAGGTAACCATGGCTATGCAAGGTACTTCAGGATAGATCAGGGCGCGAAGAGTATATGATGTCTTTGTGCAGGAAGAAGACCTCAGCTGAAGTCCATGGGGTAGCAAACCGTGATGACGGTTCTGTGCAAGTCAGACGCGTCGTGAGCGCGTGAGCGCTCCTGCTCTTGACCACGATCAGGAAAGATGGCGATCCCCACGGTCGCACCCCTACCCTCATTTCCATCGGCCGGTGCGCGTGAAAGTCTATCGCCATCTCAACTAGCGACGCTATACGCCAAAGTATCAAATGCACTAGAGGCTACGCTCGCGTTACCACCTGAAAAGAGGGATACGTCCCAGACTGTCGCGTTCATAACATCTTACGCCCGAGATGGCGCACAGGAGACCTTACAGACTTTGATCTGCGAATCTTCTTCGTACAACTCTCGCGAAACAAAGCTCGTTCGATCGCGAGTGCTCCAGCTCGCTGAACGCGTTGCATCGTCCGGCCTTCTTCCGCTTTCGACGTTACTCGATCTATCTATCCTTTATGCTCCTCACCCATCGCGTCTGAAGTCACTCCTCGAAGTCGCATTCTCTGCTTCTCCCAACTTGCACATTGATCTTCCCAACGAGGCCGTACCCGCATTCACCCAACTCCTCGGTTCCTCTGCGGCAGGCCTCTATGGCCTACGCAAGACCGCACACTGTCTACTCAGTTTCGCCCGTGTCGCGCCAGCTGAAGCGCGTCTTACGTTTGCGCGGAGTACGCCGTTTATGACGGCTCTGGCTACCGCATATGATGCAGGCCTCGCTGCCCTCGCACGATCTTACGGCGGTCTCTCAACATCTTCCCAGCGCGCCCCAGACGAATGGGAGCGTCTACTCGTCGAGACGAAGGTCGCGCTGCTGGACACCTTCCATATCCTCTTAAAGTCGCTCTTCGAATCCCTTTCCCTTGCACATGGCGCACTCCGGACCTCCGCAGCCGCGCGCGCTCTCGACATGCTACTCACGCTCCAGGAGCTACCCCCGGCACCGTCCGGTTCGGCGCCCATGCCGTTCCTCAACCGCCCACTTCTAGTCGATTATCAAGCGACGCACGATCTGGCTAAGATGCTGGAGAAAAGCATCGCGAGGGCGGAGAGAGCCGAGGATAACGCCCGCATCGACGTGCTTGCCGCATCGCTGAGAGCGATGAACGACGGATCAAAGGAGCCCGGAGCGCTCGTGCTTCTTCTCGGCTCGGGCGCTCAGCCGGGAATCCATCATCGTGGACACAAGCCGTCCCCTGCCTCTTCGGCCGCTCCCGTAGCCAGTAGCAGCAAGAATGCGAGCGAGCTGGACGCGCAGGTCAAGGAGGTATTGTCGATTTTGCCGGACACGGACGAGGCATATGTCCGCTCTCTACTGTCGCACCCCGACTTTGCTGGTGTAGAGCGTACAGTTGGCGCTCTACTCGAAGGGACTGCGCCGCCTCCTGAACAGCTTACGCTCGCTGCTTCCTCCGCACCCGTGGCCACGCAGGACGAGTTCGAGTTCACGCGCGACAGAGCGAACGTGTTCGATGCGCAAGAAATGGATCTTTCGCGCGTGCACGTAGGAAAGAAGAAGGATGACGCATCCGCTCTGCTCGCGGATCGCAGCTTCGTGTCAAGCATGAAAGCAGACATACTTCGGCGCGCCGAAGCTGCATCGTCTGACGAAGAGGAAGATGACGATGACGACGGGCAGGCTGCGCTAGCGGAAGTCTTTGGCCTCCCGGCTCCGTCGAAAAAGAAAGCGAGGAACGTCGCATTCGATGAGGAGGATGAGATGGGCGGTGCTGTGAAGGTCATTGGAGATGGAGAGGAGTCCGACGAGAGCGATGCGGAAAGAGAGGAAGGCGGCGAGGGCAAGGGCAAGGGCAAGGAGGATCCGTATGCACAGTTGGAGCTTGCTTGGCTGGCGAACCCGGGTGTGTTTGAGCGTGATGCTGTTACACGGAGAGGCAAGGACCGCGCAGCGTTGCGTGCTCAGACCGGTACGCTCCTTGACTCTCTTACACGCGCGCGGTATGGTGACTACGCATTAGGGCTCGACGATGGCCAAATTGAAGGCTGGTTCGTTATGCTCGAACGCAACGTTCGTTGTCTCATGCTTATTCATACAGTCCTCTACAGCTAACCCGTTTTTCTTCCTATAGCCGAAGCAAAAAGACCGCATCAACCAGAAGCACGAGTTCCGCGGCAATCAACCTTCGCTCCCACCATCCTCGGCCGAACCGTCTCGCAGCAATACCCCGACTCGCGGCGGGCGAGGACGCGGCGGAGGCGGTGTTAGAGGAGGCAGGGGTCGTGGCGGAGGTGGAGGTGGAGGACGCGGAGGAGGCCCAGGCGGGGGAGGAGGCGGTGATGCCCGCGACCGTGCGCGGAAGGACAAGAGGGGCAATCAAGCGAGGAAGAGGGGCCACGACAAGAAGATGGCTCGTGCGGGTGGACCGAGCTGATTGCTCTCTGACAGAACCAGTACATGTATTAGAATACATTTGGGAAGCTCCTATCCGACGTACAACACCAATGATACAGTGCACAACCCCAATATACAGCCCAAAGAGAGAAATCTATTAGACCGCGGTCCCACGCACCCTGTCCCTCTTCCACTCCGCCTTGACCTCCTCAATCTCCATCTCGGTATAGCTGCGTCCGTCATGGTCGTCCATCGTATGAGCGCTATCAAGCTCGTACCGTCTCCCGCGGGTTTGAGAGTCCCCATGCGTGGCAGTCGTAGTGTGCACGACGACGCGGAGTTCGGTCGCTTCGCCTGATGCGGCCTGTTCAAGCTCGCTCCGGCGTTCGGCGTCATAGACTCGGAGGTTCAGGATCAGTCGTGAGACCAAGGTCGCCTCGAGAGCGGTAGTAAGGACGCCGTTTACGCCTTTCAGCACAGGAGGCGCGACGAGGAATGTGACGATGTTGCCAGTGTTCGCGATGAAGAGGACCCTGTCTCTCGGGTCAGACTACAAAAGCAAGAAGTAGCGCGGTAACGTACGTGAAGTACACAAAACCTTGCGAATGCACGTCAGTTTGGGCGCACTCTCAATGCTAGCCTGGAGACGTACCGTCACGCATGAAGACATACCATAGTCTACTCAGACTATGGCTGTACGCGCGCCACCCCTTTCTTGCCGTGAGGCCCACAACCACGAGGTCGAATACAGATACACAGCTCCAAATGATGGCGAAGCCTGGCGATCAATCAGTACTCCCTGCGTTCTCCGGGAAAGGAAGATAATCTTGACTCACGGACGGCTCTGCGCGAAGAAGTGAGCATGAGATACAGGCGGATTCAGTGGACGAGAATAGATGACGCACTCTGCATGCGTCTCAAGAGGGTTACACCCCGGTAGCGCGGTAGGGTACACTAGGTCATGATGTTTAGGCAATACAATCAAGAGCTGGGGGTGATTAGCATCGTGGATAGCCTTGTGAGCCCAAAGACTTACAATGGCAATGATGAGGACAGAGACGCAGAAGGTGACTAGGCCGATGACCAAGTTGCGACTATTGTACAGGGCGTATACACGCAGGATGAAAACGGCTAGGGGGAGAAGTCAGAAAATGCTCTAGTGCGGCAGGGCGGCATGGAGACACATGCCTGCAGTCAAGGCCTGTATGGCCAGCGAGGCGTAGACGTGGAAGTCTCGTAGAGCATTACAGGTTGAGATCGAGATGTTGGGTGCAAGGAGCGGATATGCCGAAAGCCCATAGGTGATGATACCGCTGTAGCGCGCAGCAAGATACAGGCATGTTGCGGCGTTGCGTTTTCCGAACCAGACGTGGGCGATCTCGTCCGGGAGGGTGATCAACCAGTCGTAGAAGACAATCACTGTGAAATGTAGAGACCTGTTAGGACTCAGGGTAAGCGCTATCCTCATCGGTCAATGCGTACCGATAGCAGCCAAGCCAAACCCGTAATTGACCCAGCTGAGGATCTGTTGGCATAATAGGGGAGCACAGAGAAGTGAACAGGCGTACACATGATGATACGTCTCCACCGTGATGGCGGACTCGCCCATCCTCTTCGACACCTTCTCCTCTCAGCAGTTTTGCAGTTAGCAGCGGGAATAAGGGAACCAAGTCCGACCCTAGGAAAGAGCCTCCGACTATATATGTCAGTAGGACATTGTTGCTTCCGAGCCCCCGCTCTTCCGCCAAGGCACCACAGAGCTCGGTCCCGGCCTCGGGGGTCGACCGTCGTTTAAACTTGCGGGTAACGCATGGCGCTCAACGATTCAGCGCGCTCAAGGTTCTCGAATAGTGCTTGCATCGAATCACGAGGGAGATGTGGACCTTCGTGAAGGCGTACTGCGCGCGAACGGCCATCGCCAGGAGTTCTGTGCGGCCATCGGAGGTTGTATGGGCGAGTCGTCTCATCCTGTCTTGACGCATCCTATTTTCAGTCAACGTGCCCCTCGCAACAGGCATACTTTCATAACGGCCAGGCATTGCCGTTGTGCGCGTTGAGCCCGCCGGACCAGTCAAAAGTGAATTTCATTGTTGACATCGGAGGCGGAAGCAAGTGCGCTGTGATGGCAATGACAGGGCCGGAGAAAGTCCTCGATGACCAGGTACGTAAAGGCGATCACGGGAAAGTCAATCCTGATCAAGATTAGATCTTCTCCCTTTTGAGCGAGGCGTTGTGCAAAACCGGTCGTGGCGTGTAGGTTCATGCTTCTGGGCAATAGAACCCAAGATACGATGTGAACCAACGCAGAAGTGGAGAGGACCAATGAAAATGCTAGAAGAGATATGCGGGAATGGATACAGCGATATGAGCAGTTGGCTACAGTTCGTGATTGTGATCTACATTACAGACTCGCCCGCCCAGTGCCCAGTGTACACTACTGTACAACAACTAATAATCGAAAGAAGATATCTACTCTTCGAGGAAGAAGTAGTTGCCCGACGCCTTCTGCTCCTTGTCCTTGACGGACGCGAGCTTGTTGACGCGCGGACGGAAGTTGGTCGGGTCGCGGCGGAACGTGATCTCGAGCGAGGCGAGGAACTTGTTCATGCCCGTGAGCAGCGACTGCGGCGGTGTCGCGGTGGCCTCGACGGCTGGCTGACCCTCAAAGACAATGACGCGGTCGGCAAGGTAGGTCGCCATGATGAAGTCGTGCTCGATGATGAAGGCCGTCTTCTTGGCGTGGAGGACGAAGCGCTTGATGACCTTCGACGCGATGATACGCTGCTCGGAGTCCAAGAAACTGCGACGCTATTAGTACGAGTGATCGCGGAGAGTAAAGGGGTTCACGTACGAGCTGGGCTCGTCGATGAGGTACACCTGCACGTTCGGCATACCGAGCGCAAGGACGATAGCCACACGCTGCAGCTCACCACCAGACAACGTCTTGACCTCCTGGTCAATGATGTTGTCCAAGTTCATCGGCTTGACAACGTCCGCCGTGAACTGTGGGTGCATGAATGCGCTCTTGATACGCTTCAGCAACAACATCCGCACGCTACCCGGGAACTTCGGCGAGATCGTCTGCGGCTTGAGCGACACAGACAACTGCTGCTTGAGCGCCTCGCCCTGGTCGGGTACGTCACCGGCCAACAAGCGGACGAAGGTCGTCTTGCCCGTTCCATTCTCGCCCAACATGACGATAATCTCCGAGTCGGTGAAGGAGCCAGGTTGGACGTTCAGCTTGAAGTCGCCGAGCGTCTTGGTCATGGCGGGGTACGAGTATTGGGATGTCTTGTCGACGAGCAGCTCTTCGGCGGTCTCCACCATCTTGAATGACAACGAGTCCTCGCGGAATCGCAGGTTCTCCGTCGGGATGAAACCGTCCAGGAAGATGTTGATACCTATGGCCTGAGTCAGCAATCATACAGCGACCAAGTAACACCCGATCGCACCTTCACGGACAGAGTAGGGCATGGTGACGACACCGTACATTGATGGCTTGCCATACAGCACGCAGACAAAGTCTGATAGGTAATCCAATACTGATAGATCGTGCTCGACGGCGATGACATAGTTGGCGGGGTTCAGCAGTTGACGGATGGTTTCTGCGGCGGTGAGACGTTGCTTGATGTCAAGGTAACTTGACGGTTCGTCAAACATGTATCTATGAAGACGTTAAACGGAGGGGAGAGACTCAGAGGCATCAAGACGCACACGTCTGCTTGCTGAATGCAAGACATGGCAATTGCGAACCGTTGCAGCTCTCCACCAGAAAGCTGGCCAACCTCACGCTGAAGAACGTTGTTCAATTCAAGCGCGTCGCATAGTTGCTGCTTGACGTCGCGCTCCTTCTTCGAGTCAAGCATCTGGTCAACGGTCATGACGCCCTTAATGGCGCGGGGTATATGGTCGACGTATTGCGGCTTGATCAACGCCTTCAAGTTGTCCTCCAGCACCTTCGTGAAGTAGTTTTGCAGCTCAGAGCCACGGAAGTACTTCAAAATCTCCTGCCAGTCCGGGGGATCCTGCACAGTATTATTCAGATGCCCGATCATGCTGCCAAAGCGCGGAGATGAAACGCACATCATATCGACCGAGGTTTGGCTTGAGCTTCCCGGCTAGGATCTTGAGCGCCGTACTCTTTCCGATACCGTTTGTGCCGACAAGGCCGAGAACCTGTCCTGGTCTTGGCGTAGGTAGCCGATGGAGCTTGAAGGAGTTTGCGGTGTATCGATGTGTGACCTCCGAGGAAAGGTTGGTAGGCAGGTTGATGATGGCGATGGCTTCAAACGGACATCTATAATCTCCATAAGACTCGAGGCCGGTATCATAGGCTCTGTATTCACGCACTTCTTGACACAGATACCACATCCGATGCACAAGAATTCGGAGATGAAGGCAATCTTGTCAGAGGGTTTAACCTCGATACAGAGCTTGCCTTGAGACTCGAATCAGACTACAGGATATCATACATCTCAGATCATATCAAGTAGACGTACCCATCTTTACGACAGGACATGACTAGTCAAACAAAACAAGAAAGCTTCAGAAGAGCGCTCGGTGCGGTGCGACATGCCGGCAGACCTTTTTGCACTCCTGCGCGCATCGCTTCGGTTTGCAGCGGTTCGAGTCGACGATCGCGATACGCGTGATCTTGTCCTGCGACATATTTTTATTCCCGCGCGGGAGGACAGATAGGCGCGCGGAGAGGAGTGTGGAGGTGGTAGCGAGAGGTGAAGTCGAAATTTCGGCTGGGCGCCTCGGTCGAGCGCGTCAGACTCGTCGTGCGGCACCGCGTTCGATCCCACGCGCGGGCTGTCCCAAAAGTGCGCCCGCTGATTGGCTCACGCTCACCACCATGGCGAAAAAGGGCGGGCAGTCTACGGACAAGAAAGGTTCGGGGAAGGGCAAGAAGGATAATGCGGAGGATGCGGAGGATAAGGGCAAGGTGCTTGCACTGTGCCGATGTCTTGCGATCTTGCGCGATTAAACTTGTGTCTCTGTAGTTGAAGGCGGCGACTGCCGTCAACGTGAGGCACATCTTGTGCGAGAAGCATTCGCGTGCGATGGAGGCCCTCGAGAAGATACAGGTAACCTATATTGACACTACAGTCTACTACCGATACTAATGACCCGATCAGGGCGGCGAGCGCTTTGACAAGGTAGCTCAAGAGTACTCTGAGGACAAGGCGAAAGGTAGGTCACACGAGCGGCTCTCAGTAGAGTATGTCTCTAACCCCCAACCTTCGCAGCCGGAGGTAGTCTGGGCTGGATGGTCCGAGGGTCTATGGTGGTAAGATTCAGTAACTATGTTCACTCATACGTCTTCATTCTGACGTCGACCGAAGGGTCCGTTCCAGGAGGCAGCGTTCGCGTTGCAGCCCTCTTCGGTGGATAAGCCGATCATGTCGTCCCTTGTGAAGACCAATTTTGGATACCATATCATAATGGTGGAGGGCCGGCGTTGAATGCGGCGAGTGGTAGCAGTAGATACCATCGAGATTGCACCCCGGCCGTAAGGGCACCGGATATTACCCGATGCTGTTGAACGTATCGATCAATGCGAGCTTCCCTGCAGCACAGTTATCCGATGGCGCACGCTCTTGAGATGGAAGAGCATGTGCCGAACTCCATCGGAGGATCATCTTGCGAATGTGTTCCGCAACCATCCATCAGAGTTCAAAAGTACAAGGGACTTGCGAAAGAGTGCATAGGGCGTCATAACTTGAGCTTCCGGGTCTATGGACTACTTGTAGATGTCTCACAGTCCGCCCAGAGGCCCTCATATGGGGTTGTGCAAGAATCATCTTTACAGGAACCTCGTCGCGCAGCGTGAACGAAAGCTAGATACTAAGCTCAGGGTATCTTGCCACGAAGGCTCCTCGCTGCTGAGACTTCCACCGAGCTCACAGCTTCAAAGCCGCCGAGCCGGTAGCAGCAAGCCCGCACTGTACGTTTCTTTGAAGCACTGCATCATGAGTCGGAAGGAGAAAGTGCTAGCATCGCCATGAAGGTAAGAACGAGAAAGTAGTCAGCTTGGGCGAAGGGGCCGCGTGACGAGGCTCTGAGCTTATGTCAGCGGGACAAATACAGCTGGCCCATCGCTCGCGGGTCTGCCTCTCACCACCACCGGTCCCTCGCTCGTCCCATCGGACCCCGCCCGTCTTTCTAGTCTGTAAGCATATATTCAAAGTACTGGTTAGGATTTGCGCTGACGGCGCGATCACCACCTTTCTTTTGAAATCGCCATATCGCTCTCCGTCGTCGCTGACAACATGACATCGATCCTCTCCGATGTCGCACGATCCACCGCCCATCGTCTTACACCGATCTTCATGCAGCCTTATCTTCACGACTCTCTAGAACCATGGCCCTCAAGCGCATTAACAAGGTTCGTGGCGGCATATGCCGGTGTTGCCGGTGGGACGAAGATGGCGCGCGGATTGCCACTGTTGTTCCCCCGCATCAGCGCCTTTTTGCCCGAAAAGGAATTCGCGCTGACTGCTGTGCAGGAGTTGATTGACCTCGGGCGCGACCCGCCTTCGTCGTGCAGTGCCGGTCCGACTGGCGATAACATGTTCCAGTGGCAGGCAACGATCATGGGTCCCGTGAGTAACCTTACATCAAAACGCCCAGTCGAGCGTCTATCTGACCGCGGAATCATTGTTCTAGGGCGACTCGCCGTACGCCGGCGGCGTCTTCTTCCTTTCCATTACCTTCCCGACCGACTACCCCTTCAAGCCTCCCAAGGTCAGCTTCACGACCAAGATCTACCACCCGAACATCAACGCGAACGGTTCGATTTGCCTCGACATCTTGAGGGACCAGTGGTCGCCAGCATTGACCATCTCGAAGGGTGCGTGGTCCACGCATGGCCCGAACATCACCGGGCTTTGATTGACCGCATTGTCTTATTATATTTAGTGCTGCTGTCTATCTGCTCGATGCTCACGGACCCCAACCCTGATGACCCGCTCGTCCCTGACATCGCGCATCTGTACAAGACGGATCGTGCGCGCTACGAGGCGACGGCTCGGGAGTGGACACGGAAGTATGTCGTCTTATCTATGACACACTTTGATCGTCTGCTAACTGACTGCCGCAGGTACGCTATGTAATACTCACGCAAAGCTCATCTGTGCATTGTCTCCTTTCGGTGTATTACTTGCTCTTCCTGTCCATTATGTCTCTGTTCTGATATCATAACGTCCATCTTTCAACCACGAGTTTCGATGTGTGATTATATCTTGGGCGCTAGATCTCGGCAGGTAAGCGGTGCAGGGCTCAATTGGGAAGCGCGAGAAGAATGTTAGACGTTAGACCTGTGTTATTCGTTGGAGAAGCCTAGTGCACCATATGGTGAATGAGAGTGGGAGCAATACGGCTTTGGCCGTGTTCGTGCGCCACGACCACGAGGACGAGGCACTCGAGGGTCTCCTTTTACCGCCACTTGCCTTGCTCTTCCAAACCCCGCTCCTCGATCTAGCACGTATCTCGTAGTTTTGCTCTACCGGTGGCTCTGCCAAGATACTGGAGAGCGACTATCAGGCTCGCCCGATCTCGTCCTTACCATACAAGATGTCCATGTCCAGTAACTCCCGAGTGCGCCGGGCGCAGCGACGGTGAACTCAAGCGACTCCCCTCGGCGACGAGCCGTGTTTGGTATGCCTTTCCGCGCATCAAAGCTGAGGCATATCTTTCAAAGCTCAGACGTACAAAGCTCTACGAATCCAACACGCATGTCCGACCATCTTAGTGATACCACTGACGAAGGCAAGACAAACAAAAGGCTGAATAGCACACTTCGACGACCGAGATATCCGATGTTGATGCGCTCCGTCGCCAGCTTGCTGGCAGGTACCCGATGCGGCGACGTCAAGATGCTGATCCCGTCCTTGCCGCTTGCGCGCATCGCGAGGTGCAGGCTCGCTACAATGCAGTACTGCAGTTGCTAGCCTCAGACAACATCAACGTGATTCGGTTGTCGAACGTTGTAGGACTTTTGTGGCTCAGGGTGTTGTGGCGCCTATTCCCAGCCCGTCACCCCGGGATCCGACTTCTACAACGCTGGTTCGGTGCGAGGCCCACCGGTAAACGGACATTACCCTCTCGGGACACAAAGCTACCTCATCAGAGTCCTTACTCGGCAGAACAATTACCTGGCCCGAAGACATCGCGGAACGTGGTATAGACTTTCTCGAATGATGGCGGCTGGCACTCGCATCGCAATCTGGCCCTTGGCCGACGTTGAGCGCGGCTTTGCGTCCAACGAACAGCACGGGCCATCGGCGTCGTCGGACGTCGTACGATCTTCAATCATCGTTTAGTAGGCCCTGATATGCTAGATCGGGGACCTGCAAAGGCGGGCCCACTTTATTCTCGAGAACGGATTGATTTGTTGGTCAGATGGAAAATCGAACTTTTTTGATGATAGCATCGTGGTCGCGAAGCCGGGCACAACGTGCCTGCCGGGACGGCAGCGCACTCGTCTCTACAGCCACTACCACTTTCGACTCCGACAAAGCGTATAGGTAGCATACGCCGGTCGCAGCGAGTGGTGGCGAGTCGAGGTACGCACGAAGGGAGCGGGCACACTTATCCTGTGCAAGTTCGCGCCGCCCCACCGTAGCGCGTTGGTCATCCCGGGACTCCCGACAACGACGTCTCAGTCTCTTTTCATCCGCTTCAGGACGGGCACGAGATACGTTTGTAACGCAATGCACGCGCCTTTGCTATGGAAAGGAGTCCCAGTGCACTGGACGGGTACGTGCTGCCACTCGAGTGATGGCTGCCTCTCGCAAAGCGATTCCCCCGATACCGACGCAGCGTATTTCTGGTGTATTGCTGCGGGCTATAAAAGCGTACGAGTCCTAAAGCGGAGTTGCACAACACGCCTCCTGCTTCGGCTCGTTTTCGCTTTCGCTCTCTTGCATAGACATTTGCATCTCTTCTCAATCTCCGCTCAAAGCACTCGATCAAGTCTAACCATGTCCGGCTTCAACCCTCTTGTTCAAGGCTGGGATACCCAGTCGGCCTACCCAACGTCGCTCTTTGGAGCTCTTCCTGCCTCTCAGGCTCCGCGTCCGACCACCGTCATTCGCGACGCGCTCGTCTTTCACATCACCGACTTTAAGTCGACGATCCTCAACTCGACAGTTGTGAATCCGCAGGGTCAAGCTCAGATGCGCGTCATCACAGAGCCGAAGCCTGGACGTCCCACGATCTGGACGGATACCTCGCGTAGGACGGTCGCCTTCGTGGACTGGGGACACCAGCCTGCCATTGAGATTCCGGGTCTCCTGCCCCGTACGGCAGTTCGGGACTGGCTGCGCACCTCGGCTGACAGGAAGTGAGCCTTTGTCAGCACTCGCCCCTGCTCAAAGTCTAATCTGATAATGAATAGGTCGCGCTTCATGGCATTGCGCGGGGTGAACTACTTCTGGGCGCCCGATGGACCGAGCATTTGTGTACGTGCTGTGCTACCACGTGACTTCATCTACTAATCGTATGCTGCTTTGTCTTTTGTCTATGCAGCTGTGGATGCCGCAGGGGAATACGTCCGTATTGCTTGCGCGCGTCGGGAGGTCGCAGAGCGGTGCGGCTCTCGAGATGACTCGGCAGGCGATGCAGTATGGTTTGCTTGAGGCGTGTGTGGTGGCGTCGACGCTCTTCCTTTCCGGCGTGCCTCTCGATTGAACACGGTTCCTTAATATCGCTTACGATTACGTCTGGCACTATAATCGGTCCTTACGTGTACCTTTAGCTCTATAGACGCACGGAACCTCTCCTTATCCTCACCAGTATCATACTAGTTCGACTTCACTCGTAATCCCCGTCATGTTTTATCTATGTCCTGTAGTCTGCCGCTCACATGTATTTTCATACACTGTATCTTTTTGATTGTCTATATCACATTCCTTTGCTGGCCAACTTGTGTGTGGTGCCATTTCGTAGGAGCGGTATCAATCTGAGGTGGAAAAACTCATGTGATCGCGATATTGTTGGTTTCGCGCGCGAGTCGCGACGCGGCGCGCCTGCAAGTTCGCGTCCTCATACCGCCACCACTCCGCCTCTCGCTCCCCAAACCCTACTTCACCTGTCATGGTGAAGTTCACTGCAAAGCTCAGCGATGATGAGAGTGACAGTGGCGCCACACCATTTATACAAAAGACAGCTGTGAAGGCGCTGCCTGCACCTGTGCGCCACTACGAGGATGAAGAAGAGGAGGAAGAGGAGGAGGAGGAGGATGCGGAAATGACGGATGGCTCAGGCTCAGATGACGACTCTCGTATGGACGAGGATGAGCTGGAGCATAGTCCGGTCCGTCGACGCCGGGACAGAAAAGCGCTAGTGAAAGGCCCAGACGGGGAATATTACCAGCAGCACGAACTTGACGGCAGCGACGACGACGACGACGACGAGTCGTATTCGGAAACTTCTTCTGTCGCAGACTCTATGCGGCGGTCGGCCAGTGTGCCTGGATGGGCCCAGCAAGTCGGAGTCGACGCTCAGAAGGCGCACGTCATGCAGGCTTCATTATTTCGTGTACCGGAGGAGACCGAGGCTTTGAGGAGACTGGATGCGCAGGCACCCGGCAGACAACTCTCGCTTGCGCCGGCGCAGACTCGCGCGAGAACGGTTGACATGGAGGATGGATTCATGGTGGGCCTCTATTGTCTACAACTGTCTGCTTAGGCGCTTAATTTACCATATTCAGCCGGCGCGTTATTCCGAACCGACTTTCCATCACCCTTCTCGGGCATATGCGCGCGTCAATTTGGCGTCTTCGTCTACGAACAAGGCAGAACGCTCGTTTGCCGATGCAGGCCTTACCTTTGGTCGCTCTTTCCGTGCTTCTTGGGGACCTGGCGGATCCCTTGTTCACCCTGGCAAGATATGCACTCCCCAGAGTTCAGCGTATGTCCTTTATCTGACGTATATAATGCTTGTCACTAATAAAACCCTACCTTAGAGACGTCACCGCAAACTCTTCCATCCTCACCAAAACTCAAGTGCCACTAGGCCTCACCTCTGACGACGAAGACGGATTAACGTCCAAGCTCCTTCAACTGCACCTCTCCAAATCACCGATAGTCATAGGATCTGACGGGGTTCCTACGGCCGACCCTTCACCTACACTTGACTTCGCCTCCTTCGCCTCTCTATTCCCTTCAACTGACCACTCCTTCGAGGCGCAATTATTCCGACTAGGACACGCGTTATTCGACGAATTAAACCTTGGTTTGGGTCATTCGGTGGACGTTTCGGTTCGCGAACGAATACATGGCATCCGCCGCAAAGCTGCGTTATCCGAATGGTTGGAAGACGCGGTGGCGCCGGTAGTGGAAGCCGATTTGAGGCGTCTACCGGCCGAAGCTTCCGCTGCGCGCGCGTTCTCGTTTCTCAGCGGTCATCAGATTGAGGAGGCATGTGAAGCTGCGCTCGCGAACGGCGATGTCAGGCTCGCAACGCTACTGGCGCAAGCGGGCGGAGACGACGACTTCCGCGCGGACATTGGAGAACAGTTGGAGGTGTGGCGAAATGATAGGGTGGACGCGCATATTCCCGAGGACATACGCCGCATCTACGGTCTTCTTGCTGGAGAAGTTGATCGGCTGGAGGGTTCGGACGGGACGGGCGTCGAGCGCTGCGCGGAGGTGCTCATTGCTCGCGGTCTGGACTGGAAGCGGACGCTCGGTTTGCATCTGTGGTACTCTAAACCACTGGAAGCGCCCATCGCCGAGGTGTTCGACGCATATGATGCTCATCGAGAAGCACACCCTGAACGGACGGCCGCCCCCAGACCCTGGTATCTCACAGAGTCTACACTATCGCCGTCGGCATGGAACACGCCGAGGGATGATGCGCTCGACGACGCCCTGTACAACCTAATCAGGTTATACGCAGATCCACAATTCACCCTATCATCACTCATGGTTCCACACTCCTTTGGACCATCACCTGTCGACTACGCGTTACTATGGCACATGTACATCATACTATCGCGGTGTCTCCGGGCGAAGGACTTCGGAGATCGTGATGAACCGGATGCAGGGGCGATGAGCCAGGACGGAGATGAAGATGAGCGGGTCGAAGGGCACAGTCCAAGCGCAGACATTCTAGCCAGCAGTTACGCGCATCAGCTCGAACAGGCGGGTTTGATACAGGAGGCCGCCTTTGTGCTACTACACATCGAGAGTTCTGTTGGGTACGTCTTCCGTAGTCAACAGTCATGATGGCATATTGAATAGCGCTTGTAGTCGAGAGAAGGCGATCAAGGATCTGCTGGCGCGATCTGCGCCCTTACTGGACGACTGGGTGATGCGCGGTCTAGCTGGTAGCCTCAAGATTCCGCTTGCTTGGGTGAACGAAGCGAAGGTGCGCTCTGCGTACCGCCATGTTGTGCCATAACTAAAGTAGATGTGCAGGCAATCTACTGTTACAGTCAAGGCGAAGTATGGGATGCATACGAGTTATACATGCAGGCAGGCCTCTATGGCGCGGCGCACGATATTGCCGTGCTGGAACTTGCGCCCGAGGCCGTGATCCGTGACGATCTGGAGCTTCTCGGTTCGTTATTCACACGCATCGCGGGGCACCCCGTTGAGGGCTGGCATGTACGCGGCAAGGTGCGCTACTCCCCTCAACTCGCCATCACGAGATTAAGTGCTGATCCTGTGGCCGACCGAACAGGCTTACTTGGACTACGTTGATATTCTCACCAAGCTCCCTGAACTACGGCAACACGTCCTCGACCCAAATACGGTTGCAGATGCCGCACAAGCGGCAGAGATGGAAGACCTGGTCCGCAGTATACCCCGACTAATCGGGATCCTTCCCGATGTCTTGCGCGACCGCGAAGACCCACGACACAACGTAGCGCTGGCGGAGATGACGGACAACTTGACGCAACAGCTAGACGCAAGTCAGCCGTTGGCCCTGGTATGTCCCCCGTGCTTCCAAATCACGATCTCAAGTATTCATCGCTGTGTGTACAGGGTGCGACCCAATTACGCGTGATACCGGCCGAAGAAGCGACCAAACTCAGGCATCTGCAGAATTCTGTATCTGCGCGGTTCATGTCCGCCGTGCAAGCCGCCGCTTGACATCGGCATGAACGGATATACAATCCCATGATGTGTTGTTGTACTTATCTCCCTTTCGCAACGCTCTTCGAAATGCTGTCGATGTTGTCGATGCTACGTCTTATGGTCTGATGGCGGACAATGTTACGCCGGACAGGATGGGTTTTGTATGGCTTACAGAGACAAGGCACAGCCGGAGCGCTCGGGATGGATTTCCGGCGTTAGCTTACCGCAAGCGACCTGCGCATACCTGCTGCAGGCTCTTCATGGAGTAGCCATATATAACCAAGAATCACTCTGTAAGGTCCACACAGACCTCTGGATTTCATCAATCTGGTACATCCGCTAAGAGAAAAGTACTCTCAAACAGTCCAGGTTATGATATGGCGCACATGCACGAGCTGACAATGCTCGTTCTACGAGCGAAAGCCAAGCGTACTTTCGAAGGTACACCGCGCGCATGCGCGCTTGACAGACGGGCGTAGGTCCGTGATGTGGTGCCGACCGCTTCAACTTGGCCACTAAATGTAGCACGCGCAGACGGTCTTCTGTCTGTGAGCTGCATCTGGTGGGCGCGAACAGTGGTTTGACTCCACTTCTGAGTTAAAGGACGTACGGCTCTCCGTCGCAAGCGGACCGGTGCGATGCCCGAGTTGACTATCGGTATCATCCTTAGTCCTCCTTGAGACATATATATTGAATTCATCCCAGCCAATATAGCCCTGAAGGGCCAGCTGTACATATTTTCGCTGTCTTCTCGTTTGAGTAGCCAGCCGATCGGCTGTTCCGGGCCGAAGTGACGCGCTGCTCAGTTGTTGACCGCAACGCGGCTTGAGCAGAACCACCACGACCCGCTAAACACTACATCAAATACTCCTGTGCCGCGAAAAGAGGAAGTTACCTGCATTGTCTGCGTGTGCTTCTAGTGTGCATCGACCCAAAGGCCAGAGGGCGACTCAGTACCCCGGCCAAGCAGAATGGGATACTTCAACCTCTTGTCATGCAAGTGACTATGCGAAAACGGTATAGGAAGGGTCGGGAAAACCTAGGCCCCTTGGACGGCGTCCTGAATGCATAACGCCAAGCCAACTCACAGAGAAGAAGTGGACATACGAGGTATGTATTCTGTCTTCTTTTCTCGTGCACCTCTCACATCAACGCAGAGCTCCAGCGTCTCGGTGTTGAGGCTGGTCCAAGGACCACTCTTCAGCCGCAGCGTCAAGTTCTCCCTTAAAATCTCGCCGCGGCCATCGGACCTGGTCCGGCACCCGACGGTGCTCCTGGCACGGTACGCCGACTAGCGGCCTTCACGGTGAAAGGACAGCCGGGGGTCCAAGCCTGTGGTAATAGATCGTCTAGCTATCCATGTCTACGCCTACCGGTCCCATGTAGATTTGCATCGACAAACGCACACTTACCGTTGAAGACAGGCATTACGCCAGGCGATGGATCTGCTTTCTGCAACGCTGTCGTGATGCTTAAACTCATGTTACAAGAACTGCTGGCAGAGGCCCCCAGGCATGTCGGGCCGCCGACATGGCCTCGTCTAGCGTCTCTTACAAGCAAGCTTGCGAGTCTGCGAGCATACGTACCAACAATGCGTTCTACTGAGCGATGTTCACAATAGCGCCCTCAGGGTCAGATCCGACAACTTTGCGAGCGTCAACCAGCAAAATCACTCGAAGAAGACCGCTTCTCTATCGACGAACTTTCGCTGGCATCACCTGCACCACAAATCCCGCTCATGCTCGCATGTCCATGCCGATGGACCTGGTAGAAGCTGCAAACGGCGTCTTCTTGCGCTTGGTACGCTGCCGATGTAACAAAGCTCAAAGCTTTGTCGATGCCGAGGGCGCAGCATTGAGGCGTTCCCCCACGAAGGCCTTACGCACGTCCGTCGACTGATAGAACAAACGTTCTATTCCATGCGGCATACATGTACTTCCGTGCAGTATAAAAGCATCACGTCAAATGGTACAAGATCTTCATCACACACGATCTTGTGGTGATTGCGCAGGTTCCCAACCTCCTCTGAAGCTGCTCAAACATGTTTTCTTGGGCCAGTGCTACTCTTTTCATCGCGCTCGCGGCCTCGCCGACGTTCGCGGCGCCATCGCTGCGTTCTGCGAAGGGTTTCCAGCCTCCGACGACAAAGACAGGCTGTTACGTCTCTGCATCGGTCCTCCCGGAGCTGTTGCCCGCGAACCAGACCGCTCTCGTTGCGCCTACCTCCGCGCCCAACTTCGTGGCACTTGGGGTCGGCGTACAGAACTACACATGTTCCTCTACCGGCACGTTCACGTATGCCTCTCCCGCTCACGGTCTCTTCCGATGCTGATACTTCATCTGTCAGTAACATCGGTGCGGTCGCCGAGCTCTTCGACATATCTTGCATCGCTAGCAAGCCCATTCAAACCGAGGAGTTCAAGAAATGGTCTGCCACGTCTCAGACGGTCCAGGAGTTGATCGAAGAGACCGGGAAGCAACCCTTCGTGCTTGGGCAACACTTCTTCATCGCGAATCCGACCCCCGGCGGCGCGAACGTTCCCAAGTTTGACTTCACGTCCAACAGGTTCTCGGACAATGCGAATGCGTTTGCAGTCATGAGTAAGGTCGGGGACATCCTTGCGCCCACAGGCTCGAACGACATCGACTGGCTGGAGCTCAACAAGACGAGTGGGGCGCTCGCGAACCAGATCTTCCGCGTCACTACGGTCGAAGGCACCGACGGGGCTGCTGTAGGTTATTTCGCTCGTCTAACACCAGACGCTTACACTTCGTTGTAGTGCACATCCGGAGAGACCGCGAGCGTGAAGTACATCGCCAAGTACTGTAAGCATACTGATTTCTTGACTTTGCAGCGTCTGATTGCTTCGACAGTCTTTTACTAGCATGAAATGTCGACTTTGAAGTTGAAGCTTTGGCGGAGCATAGGCACGTCTGGAGAGGCGCGGTAAGGCTGACACCAGCCTAGCCTCCGATCTGTCCCTCATGACCAGAAATAACTACCACCATGTGCATGTATCCAGTTCTCATGATCCCTGCGTTGTATATGATCAATCTTTCTCGTATTTTAACATCCCATTAGCTCTTTCCACTACTTTCAAGTTCATCTCGACCTTGCCCTCCTCGAACCTGAACATTGAACCTCGAACCCTGAACTCTTTCGCCCGGCTCTTCGTTTGCTCTTTGGGTAGCCCGCACGTTCGATCAACCAATCAGTCGATTATGCCCGAATGATGCCCGGGGAACGCGAAAGAAGGTTGAATGAGCCGACACATTCTTTGAGTTGGGATACACTGTGTGCCGGATGCGCCTCTTCTCGCGCGAGACGTCCCTCTTTCCAGTCAGTGCGCAGAGCGTTCCATGGGCAATAGGCAGGCGCACTAACGGCATCGTGTAAGTACCGACATGAACGAGATGAAGGTTCGGATTGGTCATCATGCATCATTCGCTGATGTGCCGCGTGCGCAACGTGTCGACGTCCGACTTGACCGCAACCACCATTAGTACGGCTATCAACTTCAATGCAGTCTCCTTTGCCACCCGCTACTCAGGATCCTCTCGTCCTATACGGGTATACTACATAAACCTGGCTTACGGGATCACAACTAGGCATTCAAATCGGACAGTATCAAACGCCTGAGGGCGAACTAGCCACAGGCAGTACAGACCATTGAAATTAACACGCGATTCCAGCACTCAATAGATACCATAAACTCACGCTCGCCTTTTGGTGCTTCAGACCTGAATCAAACAAATCTTGCGGGAATGCGGGCATATCGGAACGCCCAGTGCTAGCGGCTTATGCCCGGCACCTGCAGTTCATCGCCGCACGGGCTACTCGGTTATGGACAGTATACGTTCTAGCACAGCGAGCATTCTCTGTCCAGGGCTCTCGTACGTCGAATCTCAGCTTTGACTGGTGGGTTGGAGTGCACCTTCAGAGAATTCGTTTGTCTAACAACGACGTTAGCTTTCTCTCCATCGCCATCATCGCCACATTGCATGCCCAATGCCTACGGGCCGAGGTTGTGCCAGGTCTTGTCGTTACATGACGGGAATCTGCATGCCCCGAGGGCGCAGCCTCGAGGGGCTTGCCTTGTCAACTCATCCCCGGATGGTCTACCAATGGGTTGGTCATACTGACGCCCCGCCCGTGCCCAAGCTAACGCGCCATTATAAAAGCTGCCACCTAGCGGTTGGGCTTCCTTACACTCGCCGTGGTGTTGTGGCTCCTTCCAAGTTTTCAGTCTATCCTTATGGTTGCCATGTTCTCCTTGCATACGTTCACGTCTATCGTCGCCCTCGCCTCCTTGTCGGCCTTTGCCGCCCCTTCACCACGCGATACCGCGGCCGACTTCGACCTCCCGACGGGATGTAGTGTCTCTGCATCGGTCCTACAGGACTTGTTGCCCTCGAACCAGACCGCTCTCATCGCTCCTTCCTCTGCCCCGAGATTCGTGGCGCTCGGCGTGGGTGTGCAGAACTACACCTGCTCGTCCACTGGCACATTCAGGTTTGTTCATCTTACCTCGTTTCCTTCATCATACTGATGATTCGCACGTCTCTAGCAATATCGGTGCCATCGCAGAGCTCTTCGACATCTCTTGCATCGCCAGTGAGCCTGTACAGCTCAAGGCTTACGAGGGATGGTCTGCCTCGTCACAAACTGCGCTGGAGTTCATCGATACCATTGGACACCGGTCCTTCGTACTCGGGCAACACTACTTCATCGCAAATCCAACTGCTGGAGGTGCCAACGAGCCTAAGTTCGACTTCACGAACGATAGACTCGCGGGTGACACGCAGGCTTTCGCGGTCTCGAGTAGAGCTGGGGACATCGTTGCGCCCACGGGCTCGGGGGACATCGACTGGCTTCTGCTGAACACGACGAGCGGCGACCTCGCGCAGCAGATTTTCCGTATTGCTACCGTAGGTG
Source organism: Peniophora sp. CBMAI 1063 (assembly GCA_900536885.1). Classification (NCBI taxonomy): domain Eukaryota; kingdom Fungi; phylum Basidiomycota; class Agaricomycetes; order Russulales; family Peniophoraceae; genus Peniophora; species Peniophora sp. CBMAI 1063. The sequence continues at coordinate 239,983 of UWZB01000068.1, forward strand.
GTACAGATGCCAGTGCCGTAAGTCAACGGACATGTCATCTGTGGGTCGATTGCTGAAAGATTGTCGTTCCAGTGTACAGCTGGTGAGACGGCGAGCGTGAAATACGTTGCCAAGTACTGTGAGTTTTTCATCCTCCTTCTTGAGCGCTCGCTTGGAAACTGACAATGCACTCTTCGCAGTTTTCTATTGATGACGAACACTGCTCCTACTCTTCCTGTATCTTTTGGGCTTTTGCACGGACATAGTACATCTACTTCACAAGTTTTCCTTAGCTTCTACACGTCTCATTAATGCGAAGGTCGTTCACTTCCTCACTATCGCGCAAGCGTAGACAGGATAGATAGGCACCGTGATTCTTGGAGCTCGGCAATGGGCTTCGGGTGCAGCATAGTCTTGTCAAAACTGGTCGAGCAAAGTGACCGAGACATCCGACGCTATGTACCACGTCTGCAGCTGGGAAGCATATGAACGACGATGAGTTGAAGGGCATCGCACCCAAGCATCGAAAGCGCTTCATGTTCTGGCCAAGATGGAGGCCTGAGGATTGTTCAGTATAGCCCCGACACTATCAAAGCTTTGAGACTATCGTACCGGAGTGACCGGACCGAGCAAGCAGAAGCCAGTCGTGGCATTGTACTCGCCCTCCCTCTCAGCATCCCTGCTCTACGGTCCGCGACTCCCATTCCTCTGACGGCATCGTTTGAATATCTTCGCCGACGCGCAACTGTCATTCTCCCATCCACTCCATGCCAGGGGGATTCGGGGGCGCCCGGCTCCTGTGAGAACCGGACAGGACCGCCTGTTCTTGCCCGAGTGTGGCCCGAAGTATTGAGCTCTTTGCGAGTGATCTTGCGGGTCGCGAAGTTAATAGGCGTTCTCGTGTATCGATAGACGTGAATAAGGATGTGGTATTGGAATGGTCATGCTAATCGTGGTGGACACGGACAAGAGTACTGGTGCGCGACGCGTCCGGCTTGCCGAGGACCGCCATCACCTATGGAGCAGCGCGACATGAGTCTGCCTACGGGAGACTAGCCCTCGCCACTGCCTCGCCGCGCAACACCCCTGACTTGGATGACCTCCCCACTGGTTGTAGTGTTCCTGCGTCGGCTCTGAAAGATCTTCTGCCTGCGCGTCAGACGGAACTTACAGCTCCCTCCTCCCCACCGAGTTTCGTAGCGCTTGGCGTCGACGTACAGAACTATGCCTGCTCGTCCACTGGCACGTACACGTACGCATTCTGTCCTATTAATCGTTGCATGGTTCTGACGCTTCGTTTGTCAGCAACACCGGGGAAGTTGCCGAGCTCTACGACATCTCTTGTGTCGCGGACAAGTCCAAGCAGACCGACGAGGAGTACAAGAAGTGGGCCACCTCGTTGCAGACAGTTCAGTACTTGATCAAGGACACCGGGAAGCAGCCTTCCGTGCTCGGGCAACTTCCCTTCATCCCCAACCCGTCCCCTGGCCGCGCGAATATTCCCAAGTTTGACTTCACGTCGAACCGGATCGCGGGCAACTCGAAGGCATATGCTGTCTCGACGAGGGTTGGAGACATTGCTGCGCCTAGCGGCTTGGGGAACGTCGATTGGCAACAGTACAAGCGGTGACCTCGCCAGCACCGTCTACCGCGTTGATACCAAACGTGGTTTACCCCCCAGTTCCGTGAGTAGATTGTGGGCTCTCACTCCGAGTCTGTGATTGATGTTTACTGTCAGTGCACACCTGGCAAGTCGGCGGATGTGGATGTGAAGTACACCACCCAGTATTGTGAGCTCTCCTGGACACTTACTTCTGTTCGTACGAGGCTTACAGATCGCCCGAAGACTTGTTCAAGTAGGGTGGATGGAGCCTTTGTCTTTTCGCTTCTTTCGAACTCCCGTTTCTACATACGCAAGGACGTTTATCGTACGAGGACTACATGCCCCTTTACGCTTCTTTCTCTTCGAACCGTATTTCTTTGACATCTGGACACTTTTTGCTCCAATAAGAAACGCATTCATGATGAAAGCAATAGATGATAATCATTCAAAGAGGTAAGAGCAAGGGCAAAACAAATGGAGATTGAGTCATTCATACAAGAGACTGTTCGTTCGAGAAAACTCAGGACCAGCGAGAGAGGACAACATAGAGAGGAGAAAAGTGTTCATGTGACGACCGTGATGTTCAGAGTGCTCAGAGCAGGAGCACCGACGCGAGCGACGCAAAGTCCAGGCCGAGGATGAGGCCGACAACGCCGCCGAGGAGGCCGACAAGAAGGCCGACGACGACAGTGAGAACACCGGCGACGAGCTGGAGCACGAGGGCAACGAGAGCAGCCAGGATCGGGCTGAGATCTCTGTCAGTACACTATTTTTGCCCATTGCAGGAGCAGACGTACTCGAGGAGCTGGAGAACACCAATTACAGCGACGTCCGAAGAGACACTGTTAGCGCTGTTAGCAGCCGACATGACATTCTATGAGACGTGATTGTCAGTTCCCGTAGAGCGTATAACCCAAGAAACAGATAATACTCACGGTGATAGTGGTGCCGACGAGCTGGAGAGGGTTGCCGCTCCCAGTGCCTGACGCGCTGCCGAGAGCATCGGTGGCAGACTGGATCATTGGGATTATCTGCTGCACGATGCTGTTGACATTGTCGCTGGTAGCCGTGCTCGACGTCAGACCACCTGAGCACTTGTCAGCATAGGTGTCACGGCTTCAAGCAGTAAAACGCTTACTAAGGGCGGAAAGGGGATCCTTGAGGTCGTTGTTCAGGTTGGTGAGGATGGTCGTGATATCCTGCGACTGGCGGGTAACGAGTTCGCGAGCCTCAGGAGCCGCTACAGGAG
>UWZB01000068.1:242823-330846 GCA_900536885.1 Peniophora sp. CBMAI 1063
CGCGAGCCTCAGGAGCCGCTACAGGAGCGGGGGAGGGGATGGCCGAAGCGATGGTGCCAAAGGCAAGAGCGGCGAAGGTGGCGATCTTGGCGAAAGAGAACATGCTGACTAGAGAGGAGAGGAGAGAGATGAAGGCCGGAGAGGACTGCGGTGCGGTCGATGAAGCTCAGGTGAACCCTTGGCTGAGGGTTGGAGGTCGTTGCAGAGGCACATTATATACGTACCCGAACACGCTGCACACCGTACCATCAGCCTGTCCTCGTAACATCGTCAAGATGTCATCGAACTTCTCTCAACGTCGGCGAACACTGGTCTGCGAGCGATGAGAGCGACTTACAGTGATCCTCGCATGTGGATACACTCGTATGACGTACAGGGCTTGAGCTCTATCTTGAAATTCAACCTCCTCGGGACCAAGTGTTGCTGAGATCCTGTTGAAAGCTGGGAGAGCACGATGCGTGTTGTGGAGCGTCGTAAGATTGCTGAACTGGAAGCCCAGGTGACCGTGTCGGACATGGAAGAAACCAGGGGCATTGGGTAGCGCATCGAACTTAACGAAGCAGTGACCGGCAGTCGACTCGGGCACGGTGCAATGAGCGCACAGACCGAACCGCGAAGGGTCCTGGTGGGAGGGTATGGGAACCGTACCGAGCCGCGTTTCGCCGCACGGTACGCGGAACACATATCATCGTCGGTTCAAATGTGTTGCCCTTTCTCGACACCGAGAACTCGCATTTCAGGAAGATGGGAAGCTTTGGAAGTAGTTACAGAAAGCCAAACGCTTCCGCCCATCCGATTCTCTCGAGGTTGATTACTGCCGCTGCACGCCTGTGCCCGGTTGCACCATACTGCCCTCGGTTGAACCTAGGTAGCTCAAGCCACCGCCATCGACACGTACATCCCTTGATGTCACAATGAGTGAATCGGCGCTCAGTGATGGCAAGATCACAGTGAACGCGGGTCCACCCTCCCGCCACGACGAGTTTGGCCGTTTGAACTCCGAGACTTACGCCACGCGTGAGGGATACGGTTCTATGAGTCGGCGTACAGAGCCAGAATAGGCATATTTGCCGATCGGACGGTCACACCGATGGTCAAATGAAGGTGGTGGTGGTCAAAAGCAAACTACGTGCGCATGCCGCGCGCCGAAGTGCGATTATGGGCGCCTATTTGCTTGAAGTTATACCCGGAAGCTTCCGGGCCGCAACTACAGTCCTCCGCCTCGAGCCAGAGTTTACGTTCGGCCCTCATGAGATCTTTCGATCGCGTCGCTGTTCACGGTCGTACTGGATAGCCGGATACCCCTGCGGCTGCCAGCATGGCTGGCGCTCTCTGAACTCTCGACGGACATTCCCTTACAGCTAGTCACGTTCACGGCCATGCGTTAGGAATCGACTTCTATCGTCTTCTGCCACTTCTCACCAGATCGAGAGTCGCAGACTGCACAGCGTCTCGTATCGCCATCGTGCTGCTTCCTTCGCACGGGACGGTCGCCATCTACTCGTCCTTCATCTCCGCGCTATCGGCGACGAGACTCGCGCGCATCGCGAGTCCGTTGAAGCCGAGGACGGCTATCGACGATCATCATCTTCACAAGACGCTCCACAAACACCTGCTGCGTGAGCCTGTAGATGTGCTCTAAGTATTCGCCATCAGCTTTGTCCTCCTCAGGAGCCGGAAGCCAAGATGCATAGCGCCCCCTCGTTGTGCCATTATTTCACAAGACTTCATTTTTCTGCATACTGTGCTTCGGACTCGTCCGGTTCGCTGTTGGATAGTGCGCATGATCTGTCACGTTGCGAACACTGTGTCCCGCCCACAATTCACCAACTCGCGTCATCGCCCATGGTGGCCGCTACCTAGGACCTGTGCTACGTAGCGTGTCTACTTATACCAAAAGCTTGACTTTTCTATGAGAGTAAGAAACGTGAATTCCAGTAGCACACGCGACGAAGACAAGCTGAACGGCGAGCAGAATACGTCAGTCGTCGTTACGATCTGATCGATAGGTCTCGTGGACATGACCAGCTTTAACGGTATCGACGGACATACTTGTCAGAGTCTTATGAGGAGACGTCATCGTAGCCATTGCTAAAAAATGTTATAATTCACCATAAGCGCAACAGCAAGCATCCATCGTCGGGATCGAAGTCGAGGGTTGGGCCGTGAGAGCGGCTTTCCTGAGCAAAAAAGTCTCCGCATGCGCACGGCACCGAGCTGCGTCACTTGCACAGAACCACCACTGTGATTGTCCGGAGCTCTACCACACCGTATACGACTCTAGTGGACGCTAGACGACGCATGATAGATCCTGGTACCATTTGCCTCAACTCAACGTGCACTTGACTGCACTGGGCGAGCCGGGAGACCACCCGAGTGTACTCACGAAATGTGATCCCAACACTCCGAGTCTCAACGTCTCAACGATGGTCTTGCCGTGCGCGAGGCTTCTTGTACGTGCTATGACCGCGCGCCAAACCAGCGATGTTGTATCTGGTGCTCTTCCGGCGGACTTACCTACGCCGCCCATCATCCGATAGCGCGTCTGTTGTCAGCTTTTCCTACAGCATCCTTCAGTGGCCTACCTCATTCGGGTACTTCGACTACCTACGGACTCCATACCGTTTACATTCAGCCCGAATGATCTTGTCGACATTCTGCGCTCACCCACCTCTGCTCTCGGATCCGCGGCGGCCGTTTCTCCGGCGCAATATATTGATTCGCAAGATGCGTAAACAAAGTCAATATCCTGCTATGAACCAGGCGCCGTTTAGGTGCCTCGCAGTATACGATCCCAGCCTCGTGATAGCGGTACCTTTGTACACATGGCAACATGCTCGCGATTTGCTTGACCACGTCCCATTGGTTGCTATGCCCTTCGATCGGCGCCGGGCGTCACCATCATTTCCTCAATTCAACTGCTCTGATCTAGGAGGTTGACACCATTGGCGGACGTATGGACATATCGATCGGGACGCCTGTATAGCTTCATCGCTGTACGCTGCTTCTCGCTCAGGGTTGGCTAAGCTTCCTGGAGATACGAGTATACGTATCCGGCAGCGACGCCCTACTCGTACCCATCGACCCTGCACGCGCGTCGAACTTCGTATACGCTTCGACCTCGGCGAGCGGGCCTTAAAGGGATCCACTCCTTTGCCCACGTCAATTGCTATCATCAAGTGAACAACCGCATTCGCTGATGCACGTATGTCCGCTTTAGATGGACCTGATCGAGGCCCTGAAATGCCATCTTCAATCTATTCAGTGGGCGTCCGAACGTGCATCGCGATATGCCCAAAGGGCTTTGCGCCAGTGGCGCGGAGAGCCGGCGTAGAGGCGGTCCCCACGCCAGCACATCCCCGTCAATAGGACAAATGGCACTAGATATGACGCCCGCACCTGTGCCGACGCCTCATCTCGTATAAAGGGCTGTCACTCGAGAACGGACAAACTTCATCACGCGCGCCCCTGTGGTGATTGTCTCGGTTCTTGCCCTTCGTCCGGTTATCCCTCGCTTTACTTTTGGTTGCACTCCCTCCTTCCTTTAACACTATGTTCTCCTGGTCTACCCTCTTTCTCGCTGCCGCGACCACCGCGCTCGCGGCCCCTTCCGCACGTGGCCCTACTTTCCAGCCGCCGACGCAGATGACGGGCTGTGAAGTCCCCGCATCGGTTCTGCAGCAGATGATGCCCGCGAACCAGACCACCATTGTCGCTCCTTCTTCCGCACCAAAATACGTGGCTCTGGGCGTTGGCGTTCAGAACTACACCTGCTCCTCCGCCGGTACTTTCACGTACGTTCTTCTTACGCGCTTCATTCCCTGGTCCCGCGCTAACTTGATATTGCATTTCATAGTAACATCGGCGCGTATGCCGAGCTCTTCGACATCTCCTGTCTCGCGAGCACGCCCGCGTTCGGAGACATCCAGACCAAGGCTTACCAGATGTGGAACGCCTCTCCGCAGACGACGACTCAGCAGCTCGTCGACGCGATGGGCGACAAGCCCGTCATCCTCGGCCAGCACTACTTCATCGCTAACCCCTCCGGCACCGGCGCGAACGTCCCCAAGTTCGACTTCACGGCCGACCGTGACGCCGGCGATGCGTCGGCGTTCGCTGTTATGAGCAAGGTCGGCGATATTGCCGCGCCTACGGGCTCGAGCGATGTGGATTGGTTGATGCTCAACACGACGAGCGGGAGCCTTGCGAGCCAGATCTTCCGTGTTGCTACTGTCGCGGGCACGGATGGTGCTGCTGTGCGTATATCGTTTGCATCATTGTTCGAACTTCGATTCTTATCGTCCCACGTAGTGCACGGCCGACCAAACCGCGAGCGTCAAGTACGTCGCGAAGTACTGTGAGTCTTCTCTCCCTCTCACCGCTCAAGCACGAACACTTCCTGATGATCATCCATCCAGTCTTCTACTAGTCCTCGCGACAAGCTCGCGGTTCCCTTCTTCTTGGTCTCTCGCTCTACCCTTCCTGCTTCTACGATCTCACACTTGGAACTTGAGTTTTACGGATATCTTTATCATGGTCGTCACATGTAGACCTGCTTCATGCCTTCCTGTACCGCGCGATGTTGCGCCGTCCGTCAGCGACGAGTTGTTGTTCGAGCTAAAATCTGACAATCATTGCAAACTCGAACTTCGTTGCCTGAGAGTGGAAGTTAATGTCGGAAGGACGGTACGTATAGAGCATATGCTACATGCATAGGATGTATGATATGGTTTTGTGTATGTTATAGCAGTGAGACGGGCATCACAGGACTTCCGTCCTGTAGTCTGTCTGCTTCGTACTCCTCGGCCATTCGACCGCTGGCGACGTCCCCGATTGGCTCCCGGCGAGCATCAGCTCAACAATATCCGTAACTCGAACGTGACGAATATTTTTTGGCGTCTATGTAGCTTGGCGGAATGTACATAGACGAGCCACATTAGCCAAGCTCTCCTCGGTTAGAGGGCCGTCTGGCCTCTCACAAGTACAGAAGAAGCTGTAGATTCTGGGGATCGAAGCCGGTGATATCTTGATGGAGACATGTGCCCCTATCTTTGTGCCTCTGCGGGTGTCCCTATGATGGTACGTACGGTGGCTAGGAAAAGGAATTGGCATGCGCGGTCTGAACAGCATCATGCTCTCGCACAGGAGGATATCGCGTCCAGCCGCATCAAGTTACTTGCCTCGCGAGCACACGATCATAGCCCAACAACGGTGACCATACGGCTCACAGACTGTACGGGCAATAGCTAGAATATGTATGAGGTTTGCAGTTGGTTGCGAAACGATAGCTCCGAGCCCGCTTCTGCCAATCATCGTCGCATCACGCCGTGCAAGGTGCCACAACGTTGTGCATGTACAGACCGTCGCGTAATAGACTGAAGATCCCGCGACTGCGTACTGAACTGTATCTCAGCCGTCGGCAAGGGTCTTTGCATACGAGCTGGTCAAGCACGACGAGGAGAGATCGGGGTCTTGACGCGACGCCTCGCGCTTTGAATATCGGCCGGATTCGGCCGCGCCACCATATGCATATGGGCGCTCAGCGCTGCCAGTCTCGCAATTGCAGCAGTCTATGTGCAGACGGCAAGCGGGCCTACGCATCGGTTGTGAGGGCAGAGTTGCGGGTCCAACGTCAAGCACAAGGCGATGATGGTGGTCCGAAGGAGAGCGCTGATATTGCGGCTCTCGCGTCTTGAGGTTGTTCGTACGCACTTGCGTAGTTACAGACCTCTCATACATGGCATCCAGTGAGACATTCGCTGCGTGGGGACCTCCAGCGTAGCAGATGCGTGCTTATTCGCTGGTGCAAGGAACACTCGTTCGTGACAGACGCGCTAACCCTAACCCGAAGTCGTGATTGAGGACCGGGCTTGGCCGCGGGTCCTGTGATAACCGCTCTACCTCGAAGTTGGATACTGCCCACACCGCATGAGGAGAACATGTACCACTTGCGCACCTCCGAGAGATGTGGTACTTTGACCGACCAGCTTGCAACGCGAGTCGCTTTGTCGCGACCGACCTTCACTCAGGACAACAGGCAGCGGCCGCCAAGCGCACACGTCCCAGAAGCATACCCACCTGCAGACAGATGATAGCACTCACTCAGACATCTTCAAGCTCTTGATAGAACAGAGTGTAGAGAAGCGGCACCACATACTATACACATCGTCGAGATCTTCAATCGTACGTCACATCGTCGAGCCACATACATCGCGCACAAACCACATTTCAGAATCCCCAAACCCATTCTTCCTCCTGCAGTTCTTCAAAAGTACCACCCTCCCTCCCTCTAGGGCAGCTCGAGCACAGTCTGCATAAACTGATCATAGTTGATCTGCACCCAACCGTCCCGATCGTTGTCCAGCCGCTGGAAGCTCTCCGTGATCTGCTTAATGACCACACACGCCCTCACGAACCGGTCGAACGTGATGCCCTGCGGCGCGCCGCCCTGGCCGGGGAACGGCGGCATGCCTCGTCCGGGGGGTCCGCCGGCAGGAGCAGAGCCTTTAAGACCTACCCCAGAGGGTAGACCGATCAGTATTCGCGGTATATGAGGTAGAAGGGGGAGGGGGCGCACCGTATTTGCGCTCGAGGAGGACGAGGAGCTGCGGCGAGAGGTTGTACCCGAACTGCCGGAGGGCCTCGGAGAGCTCGCCGCCGTCGATCGAGCCCGAGTTGTCGCGGTCGAAGTGGCGGAAGACGCCTTGCCAGTCTTTGATGTACTTCCAGAGGCCGGAGAACTGCGAGCATACGTTAGCATGGGCGTATAGAAGATAGGAGATAGGAGACGAGGAGCGCACCTCGTTGAAGCCGATCGTCCCGCTGCGGTCGGTGTCGAAGATGTTCATGAGGAGCTTGACGGTGTCGAGATCGAACGGGCTCCAGTCGCCGTTGATCAGCGCGCGCTCTACACATTGCAATCTGTCATCAGTATCTCGACCAGTGAGTGCTCATCCGGCTTGTACGTACGAAGCTCGCTGGCGGAGATCATGCCCGATCGGTCGAGATCGACGGCCGTGAACCAGTTCCAGAGACTGAGCACTCGTCAGTACAAGTAGAAATTGGGATAGAGTGAAAGTCGTACGTGGGGTCAGCACCAGGAGGAGGACCACCGGGAGGACCGCCCATCGCGAAGCCGCCAGGGCCGCCACCGTGGCCACCGTGGCCGCCAGGGGGAGGCGGAGCGCGCGAGCCGTAGCCGCCGCCGTACTAGTACATTCAAAGTCAGCATACTAGACTTGCAATGTTGACACTGTCAACTTACAGAGTCGCCGCCGTATCCGTAAGACATGTTGTGATTAGAGTAACTGGTGGTAGTTGGTGGTCAGTCGGAGAGAGTTGATGATGAGACTCGGGAAACAAGGATGCCGCGTCAATCTCAGATTTATATGTCCGCGCGGGTGGCGCGTGCTTTTGTACTCTACTTTGACGTCGTGGATCGAATCCAAGACTACTTCCGTACTCACAGGGCGGTGCGATGCGATGTAAGTTGGTGTGGTGGTTCAGAGTCAAGGGCAGCGAGGCTCTGTCAAGTACACGACCTAGTACGTGCTGGGCAGGACCCAAGATAAGATGCGATGAATTGACTGTTCCTGGTCTTGCCGCGCTTTGCACAGCCGTGACGCGTATATGGGTCCATTACGGTCCCGTCCTCGCTCATCTCAGTAAGCCTTTCTGTCTTCTGAGCCAGACTACACATTCCGACATACACTGCACGCGGCACTGCAGCAGGACGCAGAATGCTCTGTAAACATCGATGTCGATAACCTCCCGCCCAGCGAATCGATGAGGGAGAAGACACGGAGGATCCCGCGCCGCCGACCCACGTGTACGCGCGCCCGGGCTTTGACGCCGGACATTTGTGTTCCTCTCGACCTCGACGACGACTGCGACCGGCAGACGGCTCATACGGCCTCAAAGGGCTCTTCTGACGGTCATCTCCGTGCCCCCTCTCCTCCTTTCTCCCATCTGGGCCTTCTCGCGCAGTCCTGCTCTGCGTTTCAGCCTGGGCTGAAAAATGGAGTGCAGCAGGATAAATGGAACCGGCACGTGCTCAGACGCGGGCTCTGTTGACTGACGGCGCCCAGCCGCGACTTGTCCCCGGCCCTCCACCACCCAGACGCGTCCTGCCCCCCATCCACCCTACCCTCCCAACTATCTGTCTACTCAACTACGCGCGTCTAGCCATATAACACGTGATGTCCGGCCTGAAGAACTCGCCGTTCGGCAAACGCGTCCGGGCGACGCAGCAGGACGAGGACGACCGCGACAGCCGGCCGCGCACGCGTCCGCGGATAAACTCCATGTTTCCCGGAAATAGTGCTGGTGCCGGGCCGTCGTCTACGCCGTCCTCGGACGACTCGTACTCGTACGGCCACGCGCGGATGGCCGGGCCGAGTGGATCGTCTATCGTCAGGGAGTACGGCGATCGGTTCGTGCCCGCACGAGACGCGGGCGATCTGAGGACGAGCTACAATTTGATGGAGGAGACGGGCCACCACTCGCCGTCCAAGGCCAAGCTGATCCCTACCGAATCTGACGCTGTGAAAGGTTAGTCTCTCGCCACACCACCAGTTAAATTGTGAATATTGACTGAACTACAGAACAAGCCAACTCGCTCTTCAATTCCATTCTGCACACCGAAGTCGCGCCGTCATCACCAACCCGCACCCGGCCCTCGTCGCCCGCGCGCCCACAACAAGCCATAGCCGGCCCGTCCACGCCGAACCGGATGCGTCTGTTCGCCTACGCCTCGCCCGGTGGCTCAGACCCCACCACGCCCTCGCGCCGGCTCGACACGCCGATCGACCAAGCGTACTCCCTCTCGCCCGTCCGCGCCTCGTCCCGCGCCCTCCTCGAGTCCCCGCGCCGCCAGCTCCGCGCAGTGTGCAAGACGCCCTACCGCGTGCTCGACGCGCCCGACCTCGCAGACGACTTTTACCTGAACCTCGTCGACTGGAGCAGCACGAACGTGCTCGCCGTCGGCCTGGGCGCGCAGGTGTACCTCTGGACGGCCCACACGGCCGCCGTCTCGCGCCTCTGCGATCTCGCGCCCGACACCATCTCCTCCGTCTCGTGGGTCCAGAAGGGCAGCCAGCTCGCCATCGGCACTATAGCCGGCCGCCTGCACATCTACGACGCCGCGCAGCTCAGCATGGTCCGGACGTTCAAGAAGGCGCACGCGCAGCGCATCGGCGCGCTCGGCTGGATGGGCCCCGTGCTGGCGAGCGGGAGCAGGGACCGGCTGATCCATTTTCGGGACGTAAGGGAGAAGACCGTTAAGCCGTTCAAGGCGTCCGCGGCGCATCGGCAGGAGGTGTGCGGGCTGAGGTGGAACGAGACGACGGGCCTGCTCGCGAGCGGCGGGAACGACAATAAAGTGTGCATTTGGGATCTGAGGGGCAGCAGGAGGAGCCGCGCGGCGAGCAGGGGTGTGCCGCCGGCTGTGCCGCCCGCGGCGAGCGGCGAGGAGGACGATACGCCGCTGTGGAAGTTCCACGAGCATAATGCTGCTGTCAAGGCGCTCGCGTGGGATCCGCATGTTAGTGATGTCCTGGCGAGCGGGGGCGGAACGCAGGATAAACATATTCGGTTTTGGAACGTGCAGTTTGGGAACTGTATTGGGGCGCTCGACACTGGATCTCAAGTCTGCAATTTGACTTGGAGTCTTACGAGCCATGAGCTTGTGTCTACGCACGGGTTCTCGAGCTCGACGGCGCAGAACCAGATCTGCATATGGCGGTATCCCGCGTTGGAGATGGTCGCGAGTCTGGCCGGGCACACGAGCAGAGTGCTGTACCTCGCCATGAGCCCAGACGGCGAGACAATCGTGACGGGTGCCGGCGACGAGACGTTGCGGTTCTGGAATGCGTTCCCCAAGAGGGAAGAGAGCGGACGAAGAGAGAGCGCGTTGGATTACGGGAAGCTGATTCGGTGATCCTAGTACTGTTTCGTTTCGTTCGTTCGATGATGCTGTGCGGTGTATGCTTTTTGTACGATTTCGATGCTTTATTTCGCGCTGCGACTACGATAGATATCATACTAGCTTTCTCTCTGCCTCTGCTTCGGACTACGATCATCTCCCCATGCTCCATGTTTTGCTCCCATTGTACAATCCCCTGCTCCATCTCCATATCTCTCCATCTCCATCTCGTCGTCTGCTCTGGATCTAGCAATACTACATACAACGCCATTACCAATGTTATGCGCCTGCTCGCATCTTGCTGCGCTACCATCTGAATCCCAACGCTCGAAGTTCGAAGCCTCTTATTCCAAGCCGAATATAGGATAGCTCGGTTGATGGCGAATCGGCGCGGTGTGGCACCGAACGTCAAGTTCGACTTCTCGTTTCCGACTTCCACCATGTCGTAGCGGCTGCTCGACAATCAACACAATGCTAGCCTTCCCATTCGCGCTCGCCCTAGTCCTCGCAACGCTCTCAGCGCTCCTCTACTCGCCCTCCAGCACCGTTCCCACCTCCTCATCCTTCCCATCTCCGAATAACACCGACACGCAACGAGTGTTACTGCTGACGGCGCACCCGGACGACGAGGCGTTCTTCTTCGGTCCTACGCTTAGTGCGTTGGGTAGAGTGGATGGGGTGGAGGTGTATTCGCTTTGTTTGAGTGTTGGTGACGGGGACGGGGATGGGGTGGTTAGGGTGGGGGAGTTGGGCAGGAGTCTGGATGTGTTGGGCGTTGAGGAGGGGAGGAAGGAGGTGGTGGATAAAGCGTACGCATAGCATTGGCCTTGATATGATGTGAGATGTATGACTGATTGGTGTTGTGGGTGTAGCGGATTGAAAGACGATATCAACACAGTATGGGACGCCTCGCTCGTAGCTCACACAGTCCTCCCGTTCGTACTCAAGCACAACATCACAACCGTGCGTACCCCTTCTCTCCCCACCCCACATGTCTCCATCTAACAAACCCCACCCGACCAGATCCTAACATTCGACAACCTCGGCATATCCTCCCACCCGAACCACCGCTCCCTCTACACCGGCACCCGCACGCTCCTCGCCTTCCCATCAACACCCCCATCACTCCGCGCACACGCCCTCCTAACAGTGCCCCTCCCGATCAAATACATCTCGCTCCTCTCGGCGCTTCAAGCGAAGTTCGACATCCTCGTGTCTTCGTACGCGTACCTTCTCCCAGCTTGGCTTACTGGAGATGGAGGGGCGGGCGTGCCGGTACCCGTGTTCGTCGCGGGGACGGGAGATTGGATGAGGGCGGTTAGGGCGGTGGTGGAGCATAAGAGCCAGATGAGGTGGTTTAGGTGGTTGAATTTGGTCGGGTCGAGGTATTTTTGGGTTAATGAGTGGGTTGAGGTTAGGGCTGCTGCTGTTGGAAAGACGGTGTGATTGTTAGTAAGGCTTGGTCGATCCGAGTGTATTCAAGCTCTGCTGATATTCTTGAAGTAGGATGCCTAGGCTATAGGCTGCAACTCTTGCAAGGGTGCGGTGCTCAAGGCCGATGAAACAATATTGATAGTCAATGTTCTACTAGCTTGAACCGTAATGCAATGTCGCTCGAAGAGGGATATGTATTGCCTGTCCCTCGCTGATGCATAGATGACTACCCCTCTACTGTGGACCGAAGCTCAAGTCATACAGGGACGAGTAAGCTTGTCGCTACCTCTATTGAGCGTATGCACGATATGAGGATCACGTCGAACGACGTTGAACACCGACGCCGTGCACTAGAAATGATAGTTTTTGATCATTAGCTCGAGTCTCCGACTCTCTGAACGACACGTCGGCGAACATCACGTAGCGCTCCACATTCACCATCGCTGTGAGTCTCTCGTTGAATGCTTCAGAGCCCATACTGATATTGGCCCTTCTAATAACAGGATGTACACGCTTCCATCATTGACCCGGGAGGACCACCCACATGATTCATATCTACCAGAGCATTGACCGACGCGTTGGGCGACGATGCCAATCAGCAGCTTAGCGAGGAGGACTGTGAGCAGCTCACGAGCGATCCCGCACCATGTCGCTACCAGTTCGCATCTTGAACACTGAGCAGATCATCTAGTGGCGCTGAACGTCGCTACTGTAGAACTGGGGCATGCTTGAGCCGACACTACATGCAGCAGTAAGTGTGCGCATAGCGTGAGGATTACAATACCTAGGCCGTTCCGAAAGGCACTCTGTGAGTCCGTGGTCCGACCTATTGCGTACTGCTTGAACTGACTTTGGACTGTTTGAATTCGCGAAGTTAAAGGCCTTAGCATGGTCTTGGTGAGCGAAGGGCGGACCAAACTGCCTCGATCGGAGAGCTCGTCGGCGTACGCCTTCAGTCCTCTATGTTGAAGAAACCCGAACTTGAAGCGCGTTCGGGAATACTCATCTGTAATCTGCATCAGCTGTTTCGGTGCGATTAGATCTACCCATGGCCTGACCAGTGAAGTCAGGCCAGGACGGGGACTTTCCCAAGTGGAGTATCGGATACGCACCATTCACGAATCGAGCATCGTTGACCTCGTACGTCCATCCTCTTACACATCGAGACGACGAGATCCTGACAAAGCCCACGGCCAGAACCGGCTACCAACTCGCGTGCGAGCGGTACTGCGTACTCCCTGAGAACATTCGGCCATCTCGGAAACGCCACAGGCCGCCGGGCCAAGAAGCGTAACCCGGCATTCCAATGACGCCTCGCAGATCTTTGCTCTCCTTGCCCAACTTCGGCTAACGACAATACGCCGCCGGTCATCTCGGCGACGCCTAACGCCACAAGACGGTCCAGCTACTCATCTTGGCTGTACACGAACCCGCGGGCCGAGCGGCATGGATGATGCGGGGGTCTCCGATTTGTACGCATCACATCGAGAACCCGGCCTTTTCAACTGAGCCATATGTGGAACGGAGGACGAGGTAGCTTTGAACTTTCCGCTTCTTTCTAAGCTCTTTCTATGTCTGCTCACTCTAGACACAGCAGGTTAATCTCGATGACGAGGGCGCAGAGTTGCAAGTTGGAAAAGACGACGCCTCCCGCGGAGATGAATGACACTTTCTATGGCAAGCGCAGGAAGATACCGATTGTGGAGAACGGCGATCTTCGGTTCGGCATCCACCGTCGCACGGTGAAGTTCGTCCAAGTGGCCTTCTCGAGCTGCGTTCTATATGCCCATAAGAGGACGAGCTTCTGAGATCGTCGGCCAGGTTAGGGAGGAGAAACCCTTTTGTATACGGCGTGTTCGATGTGCCTTGGTGTAGGCAGAGGCATGAGCCGACTCGTGGATTGTATCGAAGTCTCCCGATGAGCGAGTTGTAGTAAGCACCTTATGGTCCGACCGTCTTCAGAGTTCAAACTTATCTAGTTCTAGCAGCCGTGGTATGTATGATCGCGCCGCAGATGGGGTCGTCTGTAGCGAGCAACGATACACCACACTTGTACGAACTCGGACGTCTTGGACACGCCACAGGAGAAGTTGAGAAGGATCCTGTATCCATGGATGGACACAGGGGCTTGCGCAAGCCGGAGAAGAAGGTGCTAGGGCCGGTCACCGGGCAGCACGTCAAAGGCAGGTACAAGTGCGGTCTTTGGCAACGAGCACGTAGTTGATTCCCTGATAGGCCTCAGCAGATCAGAAACAGCTCTAGCAAATGCAGACAATGGATGGTAGCCGACTATATCGTCAATGGTAAGATGCAGAGCCCCTCTTCCTGTCAATTCCGAGATCTCATGAGATGCGTAGCTCGCGTGCGACGAGACTCGACATCGACAGCTCGTAGATCCTTTGCGTTGAACGCCGTTCTCTAGGCCTCGCACCCTGGACCTATGGCCGCCGCTTGCTTCACATGTCGATCGCGACAATCGGCGACGAAGCAGGCCACAATCTCGATGCACACGACACCTAGGCATTTTCTTGCCAATTTTGTTCCTCGGGCCCCGCGGGTGGCATCACATCGAGTTCGCCGTCAAGCGCCTTCTTCAGTGACAACGAGGCCGTCGTTACCAAAACATACTTGGTATAGCCATACGTGAGCGCTTCTACTCGTCTAACCATACCTCGTTCCGTTCATCTTACAAGTGGTACAGATGACTAACTCGCAACAGGAGAACAACGCCCGCGGGAATGGCATCCGACGCCCGCGGACATGCTACTCGGCATTGTGTCTATGACGGTGAGGCTGTATCCTGTGGCGTCTCCTAGCGCGTACGCTCATCCCTCGAATTCATTTCCGGTCAATAGATGCCATCTTGGGCTTTGTAGGGTGTCCCAGACGCGTCAACTACGGTTTGGCCGCTGGCGAGAGAAGACGTTCGAAACTGTTGAGGTCTGGACGCATATGGTGTGACAGCGTGTGTATGGCTCGGCGGCCTGTATCTGATTATCTAACCTGTATGGACAGTGCCAAGCTTCTCCGTCTGTCATGCCAACCCCACTTCTTTGAACATCATACGCCACAGAGTCAAGCTTCGGGGTGTCACTGCAAATAATCGAGGGTTGACAGAGGCGCGTCCAATCTTCGTGACCCTGGCGGTGTACGTTCGATGAGCATCAACCCTACCGAAAGTAACGCGCATGGTTTCCTTTGCGATGCTACGCATCCCGCAGCCGTCAATCATTCACATAAGGTCATGGAATGAACAGGCAGATACAGGCATTTAAAGAAGACGAAGACAGCGCCAATGGAAGGACGCGATGCATGAAGATTTTCAGTTGACAGTCACATTCAGTTCTGGCTGTCTTTCTTGCAAGAGTCGACGATGATCGAAGGCCTTCAGTCAGGTAGATATGAGAGCTTCGGGTCCTCCCTCTTTGGACTTGTGGCGCTGTTGCACGTACCCGAACCTGATCCTCGCCGAAATGTTACGCTTCGTAGTGAGACCAGGTCATGGACTTTCCAAGCCAAACTGGTTTACTGCAAACGGTCTTCTCTTGGCGGTACAGGGAGCATCGGTCACACGACGTCCAATACACCGAACGGTGATATGATCTCGAAACCGTTCGGGGCCACTCCTCGCGAGTCGCCTAATGCCGTTCGTCAAGAAAACTACCTGTGACCTGGCGCACGTTACTCGACACAGTAGTTGAGGGCTTCTATGACAAGAGGAGAATGGGAGGCACGCGAGCCCATTGAGCACCTGCATGATTCAACAAGTTATTATCGAGGACATGCGCGTACTGAGTGCAGATCTCAGCTGTGCGCAAAGCTCATACTAGCCAGATAGGCTTCTGAGCTCGCTATGGCTCCCGTCTTATGCTGATGGCTGGCGGCTACACTGGTCACCGTAGCCGGCGATGACGCGTTCGTGGGCATGCGACGAGAACGGAACATCGCGACGTCTCGGGTTAGGGTTAGCATACAGACGCGCCGTGCCCACTGCCGCGCGTCCACTGGTGCGGCGAGAGTCGGGACCTCATTTAGTTCCCTTTATCGTTTGTTGAGTGTCTTGTGTACCTCATCGCACACCATAGTAGATGTTCGTTGGATGCGTAAAGGCAGAGGCGGCAAGAGCTCACGCGGAGGCATCTATTTCAGGTAGGGTTCGAGCAGAATTAAAGCATAACTAGTCTCGAGTTAAACGCGTCTTCCGACTCGAGGTGCGGCATCTTTTGCTACGAGTAGGACATCACGCATAGTGTAGACAACACCTACGTGCAATGGTCTGAGCTGTGTATATGGTGCAAATCAGATCAAGTCGGTTGTGTATGGCATCGCTGATCGCGAAGAAGGGTTTCATTCATTCCGACCCAACGACGAACACTATCAGTAAAACCGTTCTCAGAGTTGTTGCGACATAGGCAGAGATGGATATCCGCCGACAACGGCGCTCTTACGCGTACGCGTGCAATAGGATACTCGGATATCATGAGACACTGTAGGGCTCTGAGAACTTCGGTCGAGGGAAAGAAAGCCTGAGCGGTGAGCGTGAACTTCAGCCAATTGACCGCTCACATGGAGCCCTCACAAGGTTTCACTCCAGTCATTGAGAAAGCTGACAGGCCATTCGATGTCCCTGAGATCTGGCGGTCACCTCACTCACTGATCACAATGGACTCAATGGAATGTAGGACGAAACACGGGTCAGGTCTGAGAAGCTGTGGTGATGAGATGGTACACGTGCGCCGAACGTTGCCGGTGTGATGTTCTCGGACCATGAATTGGAGAAGATCAAAGGTTATATCATGATTTCGCAAACAAAAAGGAGCCAGGTAAAGAAGTAGACACGTATACAAAGGAGAGATGAAAAGAGAGGGACATTGTTCAACCGAGCAACACCGAGTTCTTCAGGCATGGACGTTCGCAACCGATGTACAAGTGCAAACGAAATCCCCATCAGACTCGGAATTAGTGATCCGCCACGGCTAAGACTTGAGAGTAATTGCAGCCGGTACTGCTCAGAGGATGAGCAGGACCTTGAGGCACGCCGTGAACTTGAGGCCGACGAGGAGCTGGACGACGCCGCCGAGGAGACCAACAAGGAGACCGATGACAACAGTGAGGAGACCGCCGACGAGCTTGAGGACAATGGTCAAGAGCGCAGCGAGAACAACGCTGAGCGTCTATTAACTTCCACTCGCATGCGGAAGAATAGCGCGGACTTACTCAAGGAGCTGGAGGATGACGAGGATGTCGACCTTGTCCGTGCAGACACTGTAGCACTTGTTGCAAGCCGAGATGACCAGCTATAGAAGCATGTCAGAAGTCGTACAAAACGATAGTGGTAAACGCTCATACGTTGATAGTGATCGAGATCAAAACGAGGATGTTGCCGGAGCCGACTCCAGAGGCTTTGCCGCACGCCGCGGTGGCAGCCTCGATGATCACCTTGATGCTGAGAACGATCTCGTTCACCTTGGCCGGCGTCGCGGTCTCAGCCGTAAGGCTGCCTGCCACCTTGTCAGCGCACATAATCATCAAACCGCAAGACAACCAGGCTTACTGAGCTGAGTGGTCGGAGCCTGGAGCTGGCTGTTCAAGTTGGTGAGGATCGTAGTGACGTCCTGGGTCGCCTCGGCGTCGCGGGCCACGAGAGCACCGGCCTCGGCGATGGGGAGGGGAGCAGGAGCGGGGATGGCCGACGCGAGGGTGCCGAACGCGAGGGCGGCGAAGGTAGCGATCTTCATGAAGGAGAACATGGCGACTTGGAGAGGAGCAGGGGAAAGCCTGTGAGGACTGAGGTGCGGTGGTGTAGCTCGGGAAGACCTGGGCTGAGGATTGAGGGTCGTTGTGGTGAAGCTTATATACCTCCTCACCGGCTGCACTTCCTCGGTAGAGGTAAGAGTGTGCAGACTTGAGCTCGGTAGAGGTCGAGTCCCAGACTGTCAAGTCGAGTCCCAGACTGTCAAGTCGAGTCCAAGGCGAGATGCACCGCTGCGCCAATCACGACGTCAGAAACATCGTGCCTGCCTGTTGGGCGTCCATTGTGAGGAGATCAAAGCAGGTGACCGCGTCGTGGGTGAGTTGGTCGTACTTCTTGGCGGGCCGACTTGCCGGTTAATCTCTCCTCCAACTGGAGAGAAATAGGCTATATATTAGCATTTAGCTTCATTCGTCCATCAGAGGATCTCGAGACGCGTCCGAGAGCACCGCACGTTCCGGCATTTACAACATGAAACAAACGCATGTACCGGTTGTGCCGATGGATCATGAGCGCATGGGAGTTGCATTGTATTGAAAAGCCGAAAGAAGCCAGAAGTACGCTCTTGACGAAGACTCGCGAGACGATCTCTACCATCCTTGCGTCAAGGTCATCTGAGTTTTTGACGCAGTACGCGGTGTCGATACAGATCTGGAGTACACGGCACAGTTGAGGCTTTCGGGGTAACCTAGTCCTTTCTCTTTCAGATACCGAACTAGATTCTTGGCAGGCATGTACTGGAAAATACTCACAGAATATGGTTGATGGTCAGCATCCTCGCGATCTATGGCCATGCGTCCAAGTGTACCGCTAGATGAAGCCGAAGAGCGTGTCAGCCCCAGAATGCTTTGCGGCGAGACCGCTTCGATTGCGAAGCGCAGAAGCATTGCGGCAGAAGCTTGGGCTGTGTGATATGACCCGTCATCCGAGTGCAGTCTTCGGAGACAGGCGCTTGCGAGCTTTCGGCCTTACGGCCTCGTAAGACTTTGCCCTGTCGAAGTCCGATTGTACCTCGCAGGTATTCTCAAGTACAAATATGCGAGCCATCATCCACGCTCGTCTATGGCGGATTAACTTTCGGAGATTCTGAACATTACAGGTTAGATATCTTTGCAAGTAACGTGATAGCGTTGCTAAGTACCCAGGGAGTTTGGGGGCAAGGGCATTGCGAAGTTCCGAGAGCGCGGGGAGGTGAGCTGAGGGCATCTGGGAGCTCTGAGGGGTTTCTGTCAAACTTCGACCTATGAATTGTTAATCTCCGCTTAAACCGCGATGATTACGCGTACCATGAATGCCAGGTACACTCTGGCAGTGGATAATGACGAGTCTGGGCGCTCACATCGTCTAGCTTGCGGCGGGATATTGATGTTCGGGACCGCGAACGCGTACTACCCATGAGCTCATGAGAGCATGCTCTATGAAGAGGTAATGTTCGGTACGTACCGAGCACCGCCCACTACGTCAAGGCGTGATGGCTCAATTCACGCCCGACTGAGTGTCGCTATTAGCTTAAATAAGTTCCCCATGTCACTTTGAGACCCTTTTGAATATGTAAGAATGATCGCCCACAAACCGTTGAACGATGTACGTTGTGATTTCTGACGGGAGAAACAGATGAAAGGGCTTTGCGAGATACTCGATCTTCGCCGTGTATAGCCGGGGAACATAACCCCGACAGCTCCTCAGGGCAGGGGTGGTACAGGCATTTCATTTCCTCCAAACACAAGGCCTAGCTGATTTCATTTTCTTTGTCGCCTTCGCGATGACGAACTCGATGACGGCGAAAATACGTTCTAAATATTCCCGAGGTCAGTCATATTGTCTGGCGCAGCTATTTGGGAAGCTGCGAGGGCCTACGGAGCGCTTGCCTTCAGGCTGCTGCGTTCGGTATAGTGCAAGGGGCCTCCATCTCTGCTTCCTACTTGCAAAGGACTGTATTCAGACACACAAGGATTGGATGAGGGATTCCGGCATACCTTTCAGGTCAAGTCCACAAGGTCCAGCGGAAAGACTGCAGGGCCTGGAGCCGAGGAGCAGGTAGCATGGAGCCAGATAGCTGGAATACGGTGCTGGGAGAGCCGACTGCCGCATTAGTGGGAAACGCGCCTCGCGGTTGAAAGTTTATCTGAGCTTCGAGAGTTAACGCACAATAGTAATAGTGCATCCACTTTGGATCTTATCGGGTGAATGGGCAGGTCTACCGCTGACTCGCGAATAACGCCGCCGCCGCCGGGATCAACGAGGCTTGAACTCGAGATGGAACCGTAAACTCCGGCATTGAGGATGCGCCCGCGCTAGAACTTGATCCCGAAGAGACAGAAAAGGAGAACAGGCTGATGTTCAAGGCCGAATCGGGGCTGGTACTGAATACACTCCTGCCAGTGTAGGTGTTAGCTGGGCAGGAATAGGAAGGGCGTTGTCAGAGACGGTGGCCGAGATGCCCGCCCGGCTTACAATATCAGGAATATCACTGCGAATTCAAATCCTTGGTCCGCCGTCGACGGGTGAAGTTTGCTAAGTATTCAGGTCTGTCAGGAAGGATTGGTATATCCATGGACAGCCCGCGTCAGATGTCTGTGGAGCATCAGTCTTTGAACCTTCAGCGCGTGTTCATATAGATTTCAGGATAGATCGTCGGAGACGAAAAGAACGCGACGCGCGCGAAAGTCGTGTTTAGGGCGGCGATGAATACGCGAGTGGCGGCGACGGTCCATCGAACTTGTGCGGTGCGACGGACTCGAAACGATGAAAGATTGATTCTGAGCGCTGACAGGGCGTTCGAGTGGAGTGGAAAAGAGAAGCCGTAAGTAGTGCCTGGCACAAGCCCAGCTCAAGAGCGCGAGGGAGTGAAGTTCAAGGTGTTTGCAACATCGAGACGGAACAGCACCAAGTCACGTAGGCGTTACAACCTCGGGATGATAACTCTTGGCGCTTCAAGGTACGATAGCACCGAAAGCATGCTGGCCAGCCAGCCCATCGAACAGCGACATGGAGGTCGAAGACAAACTCGACGCGGCGCCCGACTCGAGAGGACCGCTGGGGCAATGCGCGCCTACATGCGCCTACACTCATAGCCTAGGGTTGCGGCACCGAGCTGTCAAGTTGCAGTCGTCGCCGCGGTTGCGGCGTGTGTGAGCAACTCAACCTACGCCCACCACCATCGTGTGTGCAGCTCCGCGGCGTGAACAAGCTTCTGAATCTGTGCTTCTCCTCGGGCGCTCCGTCAGATAAACGGTTTCTGGACGAGATTCATGGCCACGTCAGGACGCCACTGAGAAGGCCTTCATCACCATGACTTTGACCATCTTCTGCTCTCTCGTTCACAACCCTTTCCTTGCGTCAGTCGCGTCTGATAGCCACTGAACAGTTGTACCCCGACGCGGTCGCAAATCCGACTACATGTTGGCGGCTAGGTTATGCCGACCATTGCTCGAAGGAGTTGGCTACAGCGGATCGTGTGACCGATGGCATCTGCAAGTTTCGTCTTGGCAAACTATTCTACACAAAGAATACTCAAAGAACATGGGTACGGATTCTCTAGCAAGATATCGAATTGGGACAGGCATCTTAAGTCAGCGACGGGGACCTGCAGCCCTCGCTGTCCAAAAACGAACCCGAGGATATCAACCAGGATGTACGGAGATCCGCCCGAGCTGCTCGCATCGTACGCCGACACGATCTTCGTTGCGCGCTCTCACAAGCTGTACAGATCTCTGCATTCACGCCTTGTTGTCCGATCTGCTCGTCGCGCACCGAGAAGCAGGTGAACTTCGCTGTCAAGCAAGCTCAACCGCGCGGCAATGACACGATTCATGCATACCGCGCTCTGATGTACTCACACACAATGGAATTTCATTTACATGGCCGGACTAGACCGTGTAAGCGCCCTGACGTCGTGCGGGTCACGTACAGCGCCCATGATGTTGGACTTGCCTCGTGCGTGTTGAAATCCTTGCTGGGCGGTTTCGGAAAGGACCGCCGTAACGAGTTCTCGAGTTTTCGGCCTGCGTGACGCTTTCGATTTCATGACGCACGTCAACTCTTTTGGTATATCGAGGATCTATTGAGGTGTATATATACTTCACTGCAACAGCCCTCATTCCTCAGCCCCAGGGTTACCGAGCTTCAGCAACCGCACCTCAGTCTTCACAGACTTTCCCCTGCTCCTCTCCAAGTCGCCATGTTCTCCTTCATGAAGATCGCTACCTTCGCCGCCCTCGCGTTCGGCACCCTCGCGTCGGCCATCCCCGCTCCTGCTCCTCTCCCCGTCGCCGAGGCCGGCGCCCTTGTGCCCCGCGCAGCTGAGGCCCAGGACGTCACGACGATCCTCACCGACTTGAACAACAACCTCAAGGCCCCCACCACGGAGCTCAGTAAGCCTACTTCACTAGCTGCCCCGACGGCACTGATCAGTTGACAGGCGGCCTCACGGCGGACAATGCCACGCCGGATAACGTGAACGTGATCGTGCTGAAGATCAAGGTGCTCATCGAGGCTGCCACTGAGGCATGTGGCGGCGCTTCTGGTCTTGGCTCTGGCAATATCCTTCTTCTTCTCTCCATCTCTATCAACGTACGCGGTTTCAGTATATCTACGTCTGTTGCTCCTGACTCACAAGGATCATAGCTCGTCATCTCGGCCTGCAATACGTGCTACAGTGTCTGCACCGACAAGGCCGGTGTTCTCGTCGTGATAAAGATCCTCGAGTAAGCCCCCCTTCTCCCCTGACTACCCTGCCGTGCATTGATGAATCTAATAGCTCCGTTCTCGCGGCGCTCCTCACGATCGTCCTCAAGCTTGTCGGTGGTCTTTTGGTCACGGTTATTGGTCTCCTCGTCGGTCTCCTCGGAGGAGTCGTGGAGATCATCCTCTCGCTCAACTTCACCGCTTGTGCGAAGGTCTTGCTCCTCCTTTAAACGCCTATGATGAGGCATGGCCGACGTGATCATCCATTTTCGGGTCTAGAATAGCATGTACACGCGCCTGGGGCTGAGGTTGCGGACTCGTGCATGACGGACTCGTGATGTACCGGCCATGGACAATCTTTCCTTCCCTTTCCAATCTCTCTCTCTTTCCTTGTATCTCATGTCACGACTGGTGTCTCTCCGAGTTTGTTCGACTTAAATACTTGTTTTCGAAATGAAGCTTCTGTTCAATCTCTCACTCGTTCGACGTAAAGCCTCGCAAGGCAATCCACAAGGCAAATGCGAACATAATACCGGACTTAATATCTCCATATGAGCGCGCCCGTAATAGGGTCTGCAGGCACCGAGCGCCCTATCCGCGAGTCTGGGTCACTTGATGGTCATGATCCACGGCGCCTGAGCGCGACAAGTACAGCGTCACAGTCTGACAGCGGTTGTGTAGGATGGAAAGGCTAAAAGCCCG
Source organism: Peniophora sp. CBMAI 1063 (assembly GCA_900536885.1). Taxonomy (NCBI): domain Eukaryota; kingdom Fungi; phylum Basidiomycota; class Agaricomycetes; order Russulales; family Peniophoraceae; genus Peniophora; species Peniophora sp. CBMAI 1063. The sequence continues at coordinate 265,320 of UWZB01000068.1, forward strand.
GTTACCCGACGCCGCGGTGGCGTGTACAGGTTTGTTTTTGGAATAAACGTCGGAGGTAACTTGACATCGGGACGTAAAGGCTCGCAACCGGGTATGCACTTTGAATAAGGCGGGTATGAGAGCGGGAGACTGCATGGGTACAGAGAAGTACAAGGGGTCTCCCGAGGAGAGCCGTCCGTGACTTCCCACATAGCAAACCCTCGCGCGTCCAATTGCGTACATGCATCGACATCTCGCCGGGATTGATGCATAAGCACGAACGGCCGTTGGCTGGATCCGAAGCGCCAGGTACTATGGACAAAGGCGCTTACCGCAAGCGCTGCTCAGGTCTGCTGCAAGCGCTGAACAAGTTTAACAGCCGGTGATATCGCATATATGGTCGTTGACCGCGTCTTGGGCGTTCTGGGAGAAACCAGGGCAAAGATTGTATTGGTCGGCTAAACCGTCGGTCCTCAAGATGGCTACTGTATGGAGTGTCGGCTCGAGACCGTCTTCGAGATGGCCAGTGTGAGCAGAGCCGCCATTGGTTACCAGTATGCGAGGCCTGCGCGCTCGATGGTCGTGGTGCTCCATTGGCTGGACGCAGTGAGATCTTCCTCTACCGATCTAGACGGGGATCTAACATCACCGAAAGCATCGTTCACAGAGATGAGCCGCGGATGGTGTACAGGTTGTGATGATGGGCTCCTGAATGAAGGAGACATGTAGGTGCATCTCACTCCGAAAGCGTCGATTGCAGTACGAAGTTCTTCTTCCGCGCCGCCCTGACCGAACGCGTCTCTGGCGACGACGCACCGGCAGGAGCTGAAAGGATCACCGATGTCACGGCACCGTACTGGTCTTTCAGCTCATATCGAGAGGAACCCAACCGCATCGCCGTTCTCAACAAGGTATCTGGGAGCCATCGTCACATTGAGAGCACATTTGGGATGGTGTACATGAAAGCACGAAGCTACACGGCGATTGTGAAGCCGCGGCAAAAAGCTTCCCACGTTGGCGATCCCGTAGGTGTTTGGTCAGCTCCCGGCATGGACCTCCAGCACAAAGGGCTAGCGCGATAGGTTAACTTCAGAGTTGACCGCTGGATGAAGTGATTGACCACTAGGTACCTGCGGGTGCACTGGTCTAGGTTCTCGAGCGCCTTGGCCTTCGGTTCCTCGGGCTCGCAAGCATAGACGCCGAACCAACCCGCTCGCGTACGTTGAAGATAGTCTACGGCGTCTCAGCTTGACAGCTCCAACGAATAGCTTGCCAGTACGGACCGAAACGAGACTTTGAGATCGGAGAGTGGCTTTATCGTCGGGAAAGACTCATTCAAGCTCAACTCATTGAGGATGCCGAGGGTGACGACGACCAAGTCCTAGTCCGGTACATAGTCCTGTACGTTTTGTTAGCCAACTCTAGCCTAGTAATGTCATTATTATAGAGGAGCGATGTACCTGAGGTCCCGTCGTGAGCCGCAAACGCATGGAGCTAGCGTATTGGATCAAGTTCAGTGTTAACTTGAGGATGAAGTGATTGACCATTGGAGATCTAGCATGTACATGCTAGGTCCAGACGCCGTCGCTGTCGATCCCTCGGAAATGAAAGCGCATACGCTAACACTAACATCTGCAAGTGCGCTAGCTCACGAGGGGGAAGCTGAGCTCGACAACCCGAGCGCATGTATGCCCAGTGGCACAACACAGCGTGGAATGGTGTGAATGTCATCGATATGGCTCGACTTCGATAACCACATCCTCTAAGGAGAGGTACCCGCACAACGGCATGCGTAGGACCATCGCACAGTCGGAGCATAGGTCAGTCGGACCGGTAAGCGCTGGGCAAGCACAGGACCGCTCCAGAGTGAGGTCGTTTCGCGAGGACGCGTAGGCGTCTCGAGTTGACAGCTTGAGGGTACCACTTGTCCGTACGGTCCGATACGAGAGTTGTAAGGCAAAAGTGAGGGTCCTCGGCATAGCTTCAATCAAGCTCAACTCGTCGAGTACGCCGGGGACGACGGGATCCAAGTATAGATCAACTGCGTTAGCCACAGTCAGTCGAGAGCAACCCAGACGAAACGCGACGCACCTTACACCTCCCCATACCCAAACCATCACTCGGAAGGGTTAGAGTAAGAAACGAGACCGAATAATAATATTGTTGCAGATTCAGATTACCATAGAACTATACCAGCAAGCCATGATTTGTATGTAGACGATCGAGAACGAGAGCACCTCCACCGTGACCGTGATAGACTATTCCACCCCATCGCGGTACCACTATATGCCGAGAACAAAGGAAGAAAGATGCGAGCAGAGGGATGATAGACGTATGAAGAGAAGACGATGCAAGTAGGGAGTGAAAGCGTAGGTATAACGATGTTCATGATTGATTGGTTATGCAGTGTGCGAATAATTGAAAATGGAGAACGATAGCGCTATGGTATCCCCATCCAAGGACATCCCAAAAATAATCAAGTTCAAGACCAACCCCGACGAAGAAGAGACCCAAAAGACGTCGACCAATTCACAGCCCCCTCCCCGCGACCTGCGCAAAACTCGCCCTCCTCCCCTCCCCCTTAGACCCCACATCCAACGCCCTTGCATGACTCTCGCTCCCAGTCCTGATGCCCCCCTTCCCCATCCCCACGCCCACCCCCGGGACCTCATCCCCCGGCGACGTATCAACCCCAAACGGGCTCTCCTCGTACGCCCGTCCCCCAAGCGACATCCTCTCCAACAATCCCCCCACGCCCGCCGTCTCGCGTTCTTCCGCGGAAGAACGCGGCTGCGCGGGCGCCGCGGCATCGTTGTTCGCGCGCAGGATCTGGCCCGCGATGGACGTAGGCGGCGGCGCGCCCGTGAAATAATCCGGCTCGCCCGCCGGCGGCGCGCCCGCGAAATAATCCTGCGGCTCCCCTCCTGCCGCCCCACCGCCCACAGCAACGCCTTGCCCATCGTTCGACCCGTTCCTCACGGGCGCACCAGGCGCCGCCTCCCACCCCTGCCCGCCCCTCACCGGCCGCCCAAAGAACGCCCCCGGGCTCATCGCGACGCCCGGACTAAACATCGCATGCGGCACCATCTGCGGCGGCGGGCTCTGCATCGCGCCCCCTCCCCCTGCCCCTCCCGCTTGCAGATGCGGATGGAACTGGAATGAGGGCATGGACGGCGTCATGGGCGGGAGCCCGTGCGGCGTCATGAGCATGCCGCCGTTGTACATCCCCATGAGGTGCTGCGCGTACGCGGGGTGGTGCATGGGACTGCCGTGCATCATCGGCACGGGCGTGTGCGCGGCGTGCATGGGCGAGGGCGGGACCATCATGGGGTGGTGTAGGGGTGAGGGGACGAGGCCGGGGATCATGTATGGTACCATGTACGGCGAGGCGGGCGACATGTGCGGCGGGGGCACGGTCGCGAATGCGCTTTGTGGAGGCAAAGAGATGGGGCCCGGGTGCGGGCCGTTCGTTTTGGTCGACGAGCGGGGGGAGAGTTTGGGCGGCTGGGCGGTTTGGGGCGATTGGGAGGTCGCTTCGAGCGGGCTCCGCGAAGATGTCGATGCGACTCTTTGCCTTGATTCACCGGCAGTGGGAGGCGACACGGACGAGTTCAACAGGTCTCTCAATCCCGCGTACCCCAGATTCGTAGGCTGCGGCTGCACGGGCACAGTATCCATCAACGGACTGGCGCCCGTGCCCGAACTGCTCGGCGGCGTCGGCAACTCGCTCTTCTGGCCCATCGACCCGATCGTGCTCGTCTGTCCGCTTCCGACCAGACCATTGATCTGCGGTATAGCACCCGTCGACCGTGCGTGCAAAGGCGGAGGCGCCATGGCAGACGTAGGCGAATCATAAGCATTCCCACGCTGCTGTACCGAGGAAGATTGGGAGAACGATAGCGAGTGGCCGTGCGCGGGCCGTAAGCCAGGCATAGACCTGGCCGCTTGTGCGAGCGGAATAGACGCCAGCCGCGCTTCAAGCGAGCGCGGGTTCGGCGCCTCGCCCCCCGTCGTGGGCCTGAAACTCTGCTGCTGCGCCTGCTGCATGCTCGACGACGACGACGTCGACCTGAACGCATTGAGCGCCGCAGATGACGACGACGGTCTAAACGCGGAATTGCCCGACGACGACGTCGGCCTGAACGCGTTCACGTTGCGCGCTTGAGCCTGGGACGAGGAGGACATGGGCCTGAACGCGCTCGTGCCGTCCTCGTACGGGTCGTGCGTCGAAGCGCCCAGGCCGTCATACATGAACGCGAAGTCAGGGTCGAACTCTGCTTGGGCGCCCGCGCCGGCGCTCATCTGTCTCAGGCCCAGCAGCCGCGACGCGAGCGCTGCGTTGCTCTCCGTAATCGGGCTGTTCGAGAGCGGACTGAGAGGCTGGCTCGACAAGCCGTGTGCAGAACTGAGAAGACTTCGTGCGGCCGATGATCCCGCCGCGGCATTCAGAGCAGCATACGATGCGAGCGCCGCGTTTGGCATAGGCGAAGACGGCAGCATCGGCGAGCCCGTCAACGGATTATGCGGTGTAAACTTGTCGTAGTGCACTTTGAGCGCCCGCCCGTTATACTCGTAGCTGCATATACACAGTTTATCCGTCAGTGCTCCGTCTCGAGGGTGGTGAAAAGCGAAGCGAAGCTTACCCGTTGAATACGCGTACCGCGCGCTCGGCGTCCGATTCGGTCGCATAGACCACCGTTCCAAAGCCGCGGGAGCGGCCGTCTGCGCCGAGGGCGACGTCGGCACGGAGGATGGTGCCGGCCTGGCGGAAGAGATCTTTGAGGTCCTGCCACTGGACGTGGAATGGAAGCTGGATGGCGGCGTGAGTCGAGGTACAAGCGATCAAAAAGAAGCAGGCGCTCACGTTCCCTACGAAGAGTGTTTTGGATACCAATCGGTCGTGGCCGAACAGGGAGGGAGATGGGTTTGCCGAAAGCGATTGGCCGAGGGCGGCTGCGAGGTGCTCGTCCAGGGCTGCGGTGGATTGGGGGAAGGGCGGGCGGGGACTGAGGGATCCTGTTCCTGGGCGGGAGGAGGTGATGGGATGGGGCATGTTCATTGGCGGAGGGGCGAGTGTGGCCTGCACGGGAGGCGGAGGGGGCGGGTACGGCACCGGCATCTGGTACTGCTGCTCGTGCTGCTGCAGCTCTGACGGCAATCTGTCCAGTCTGACTTCGAGCACGCGCGTCTGCCACGAGTATCCGTTGAACATGTCCACCGCGCGCCCCGCATCCTCCGCAGTGGCGAGCAGGACAGTGCCATAGCCACGCGACCGGTTGTCCGGGCCCAGCGCGACGTCAGCTCTGAGTACTGTGCCGGCCTTGCGGAATAGATCCTTCAGATCCTGCCAGCGCACTCGGTACGGGAGCTGTAACGGCCCATCAGTACACTGCGAGCACGGGGCACAGTCCAGCTACGCACATTCCCGACAAACAGCTGCGTCCTGGTGTCCTTGAGCGGGATGATCTTCCCATCCGGCTCGGACCGCTGCGACGTCGCTGCCTGGATCACCGCCTCGACCTCCTCGCTCGTAGGATTCAACACGGCCGGCCTCTGCTGCTGCTTCTGCTCCTCCTGCGGCTCTGACGGCGAGGCGGCTGGCGTGGGCGTTGGCGGCTTGTCCGGTGCAGATTCCGCCATTATAGTCAGGAGATGGTAGTCGCGGACAGACCGGGCTCGAGGACTTGTATCCGGACGGCGGGCATGGCCAGGTGGAGCGCGACCGCGAATTGGGGTCGGAACTCTCGACGCGCGGATACGTCACGGCCTGCTCTGCAAGAGTCCCCATCACCCCGCAGCCGCCTTCGCCACCCCCGTCCCTGCGCAACGGACGCGAATTAAACTCCACCTTTCCGTCTCCGGGCCCCGCTGCTGTTGCGATCGCTATGGGCACGTTGTCCGAGACATTACCGAGGGCGGGTGTGGATTGCTATGGATCCTTGCGGGCAGTTGAGTACGGTTGTGTGTTGGTCTGCGCGTCATGGGCAAGGGAATACAAGCGTGTGTGTATAGTCTGTACGGTACAAGATCGTTCGTCATCGTCAATCACTTCCCCGACGTCCTTCCCCCAATCCGCCTGTCTATCGTACTTTACGTTCTCCCCGATCCTCCTGTGAGCCTATGACGACGTCCAAAGCAACTCGAATGCTTCTCATCATCTCCGGGGCACATGCCTCGATCAACGGACGTCCGGCCGGGGATCATCAAAACCCGCGGGCGTCCCAATTCGCACTTGCTCGCGACGGCGGGGGGCAGGATGTGGAAGGCACTTCGCCCCCTTCGGGGTGGCATACGAAAAAATTGGAACGATACAGAGAAGATTAGCATGGCCCCTGCACAAGGATGACACGCTTCTCCAGAGTGGTAGACCTACGGGTCTCAATATTTATTTTGCTTCTTATTTCCTTTCACGCTATCAGGCTATTATTGGTTTAGCAGATCATTCGATGAAATATGCATGTATGCATTGCGATAGATTATATGAACATAGTGATGCGAAGGGTATAGGACTAAAGCCAGTAGCGCCAGCGCTACCAAACTCGTCGGGTATCATCGAAATTATCCAAGTACTACAGTCCTTCAGAAAGGAAAGCCCGCAGGCAACCCAACAGTACTGTTCTGTGCGCCCTTCGTAACAGTGAACCCGAACGGCAGAGTGCCCTCAACAGGCAGCTGGTTGGGCAGAGTAAAGTTGAACTGCCGCGCCTCAACACCGTCATCATCGCGCTTGAACGGGAAACCCTCAGGGAGACCGACGGTGCTGTTTTGCGCGCCGGGCGTGACGGTCAAGCCAAAAGGGAGGGTGCCGGCGACAGGCAGTTGGTTGGGTAGGGTGAAGTTGAACTGCCGCGCCTCAACACCGTCTTCACGCTTGAACGGGAAGCCCGACGATAATCCGATAGTGCTGTTTTGCACGCCCTGCGAGACGGTCAAGCCGAAGGGCAGTGTACCCTCGACGGGGAGCTGGTTGGGCAGGGTGAAGTTGAACTGGCGCTTGAATGGGAAGCCTGCGGGAAGGCCGAGGGTGCTGTTCTGCGTTCCCTGGGTAACGGTGAGGCCGAAGGGGAGAGTGCCCTCCACAGGAAGCTGGTTTGGTAGGGTGAAGTTGAACTGGCGAGCCTCAACGCCGCGCTTGAACGGAAAGCCTGAGGGAAGGCCAACGGTGCTGTTCTGCATGCCCTGAGTGACGGTGAGGCCGAATGGGAGGGTACCCTCGACGGGGAGTTGGTTGGGTAGGGTGGAGTTGAACTGCCTCGCTTCAACACCCTCCTCGCGCTTGAAGCCAAACGCGCCAAAGAGCGTCGAGTTGTTGCTGCCCGTGACGATGCTGCCCGAGGGCGTCTGGGGCGTAACGGTGATGCCGTTCGGGAATGCGCCGCTGACGGGGATGGTGTTGGGGATGTTGACTGAGAACTGGGGCGCCCGTGCTGCCAGAGCCGGGGTCGCGTCGTTGCGCTTCATCCTGTATTGATGTCAGTACCGAGTCACGTAGAGGAAGGGAAGTAGCCTACGGTGCGGGAACAGCTTCAACAGCGACGCCAACGGCGAGGAAGACGAGAGTGTAGAAACGAGTAGAGAACATGGTTTGTAGAAGTTGAAGAAGAGTAGTTGTGGAGTAGAAGTGTAGAAGTGTGGATGATAGAGATATGAGTAGGTACACGGTAGCTTATATAGTCAGCAGTGTAGGGGTTGAAGGCTTCCCGAGACAGAACATGAACAGGAGGTTGACTCGGAAGAGCCCCTTTAAGAGTGGCTTCCGCTCCGAGACAGTGTACGCCCGGAGGCGCGAGTCGAGAGATGAAGAAGAGTTGAAGCACTGTAGAGTTCGTCGCTCTGTATGGGACTTCGTTACGATCGTATTTAGCCCTTTCCGGATCAGCCACGACCACAAGGTTATCGAGCGTATTCGTCAATGTCAACGCGAGATCGCAAACTGTTTGCCTATGTATAGGTTCGAGATGAACATGAAGCCCAGATGGGATGTAAACCAGCTATCATATTCGGACTAGCGATGGTGGTGAAAGTCAAGGCGCGCGTCGCGTTAACTAGTCGCGCGCGTCTTGATCCTGTTCTCCCATCAGATCTCTGCCTCAAGTGCAGACATGACGCGATCTGTCGATTTGGACATCAAAGGAGTATGGGCTGCCGTCCTGGTGTCAAAGGAACAAGTCGATGGTCGCATCTCGCGGGAGTGAGGGTTATGAATCACATCGATTATAGCGAGCAGGACTAGTCTATTACATGATTACAGAAAACATGGTATACAAATACGATAGAGATGTCCAAGTCAGAGCCCATCAACCACAGCTAACACTCTACTCATCGCGCTTGAGGCCGAAAGGGAATATCGAGCCGAGCTGGCCGAACAGCGTCGAGTTCTGGTTGCCCGTGATGATGCTGCCACCACCAAGCTTGGGCGTGACGGTAAGGCCGTTACGGAAGGCACCGGAGACAGGGATGCTGTTCGGGATGTTCAGCGAGAACTGAGGCTCGCGAGCGGCGAGAGCGGGCGTGGGTAGCTGCTCGATCTCCTGCTCGATGACCTGCTCGACACCATCCTCATCGCGCTTAAGGCCGAAGGGGAAGAAGCTGCTGAGCTGACCGAGCAGGGTCGAGTTGCGGTTGCCAGTCACGATGGAGCCACCACCGAGCTTGGGCGTGACGGTCAAACCGTTACGGAAGGCGCCGCTGACGGGAATAGAGTTGGGAATGTTCAGTGAGAACTGGGGCTCGCGCGCCTCGAGGGTCTGCGTCGCCTCAACCTCCTCGCCGTCCTCGCGCTTGAAGCCGAACTGTCCGAACAGCGTCGAGTTGCGGTTGCCGGTGACGATGGAGCCTCCTCCGACCTTGGGCGTCACGGTCAAGCCGTTGCGGAATGCGCCTGAGACAGGGATGGAGTTGGGAATATTGAGCGAGAACTGGGGCTCGCGCGCCTCGAGGGTCTGCGTGGCCTCAACATCCTCCTCGCCGTCCTCGCGCTTGAAGCCGAACTGTCCGAACAGCGTCGAGTTGCGGTTACCCGTGACGATTGATCCGCCGCCAAGCTTGGGCGTCACGGTAAGACCGTTGCGGAAAGCGCCGGAGACCGGGATCGAGTTGGGAATGTTGAGCGAGAACTGGGGCTCGCGAGCCTCGAGCGTGTGCGACGCCTCGACGTCAACAATCGCTTCGACATCTCCATCACGCTTGAAGCCGAAGGGGAAGAGGCTGCTAAGCTGACCGAAAAGGGTGCTGTTCTGGTTGCCAGTGACGATGGACCCGCCGCCGACCTTGGGCGTGACAGTAAGGCCGTTGCGGAAGGCACCACTGACGGGGATGCCGTTCGGGATGTTCAGGCTGAACTGAGGCTCACGGGCCTGGAGAGCGGGAGTAGCATCCTCGCGCTTAAGACTGTAGAAGCTACGTCAGTGCTTCATCTAGTGCACTTCGGGAGAAGGGGGCTTACCCAGTAGGCGAAGCGTCCATGCCAACGGCAAGGGCGACGAGAACGGTGAGAGCAGAGGTGGAGCGCATGGCTATGAGGGAGGACGAGTGGAAATGAGGAGTAGGTATTGAGTTGAGTAGTAAGAGGTGTTGCTGTCGTTTAGAGCAGTGGGCTGGGCAGGTTATATAGCCCATAAATTACTCCTGGGCTCCTGTAACTGGCGTAAAACGACTCGGTTAGACAAGGCCTGGAGCGACGTCCTAGTACACAGCATCAAACCGGCTGGAAGGGAGCGTCTCGGATATGATGCGTGGACAAAGGGCTGGCACAGCCGCCGTGTAGAGACGAGGGGGATGTATCGGCTATGAGCTCAACCTCCCCTGATGAGCCTGACAGCAGAGCCCCTCCTGCTATATCGCGCAGGGCGCGACGCAGTTCCAGTACATATCGTGCATTCTTCTTCGTCTCATAAATATTTGTGTGATGCTATTCGATGTGGTATATCGCGGGAGATAGGAAACGAAGAGATCATGGCGGCAGGAGGAAACGAGCAACGCGTCGCCGCCGCGTCAAGACTTTCGCGCATTGACGCGTGACGTCACGCGCTGGATCCTCCGTATAAGCGCAAGTTTATTGCTTTCCCTGGGGACACGACGGACGCTCATTTAAAGTGACGAGTCCAGGTTACACCCAAGCTTCAGAGCCTTGCCTGTACGTCGCTTCCGGGCGCGACAATTCATGAGGTAGGCAATTATCGATGTTATATAGAGCAGTCTATACATTATACACAAGAAAGCTCATACAGGGTTATATCAGAGTCGGTATACAGGATTCACAGCAGTCTAATGTCCGAGCACCATCTCCAAGCAAGGGACACAATCATCTACTCGTCGCGCTTAAGGCCGAAAGGGAAGATCGAGCCAAGCTGGCCGAAAAGCGTCGAGTTCTGGTTGCCCGTGACGATGCTACCGCCGCCAAGCTTGGGTGTCACGGTCAGACCGTTGCGGAAAGCGCCGGAAACGGGGATGCTGTTCGGGATGTTGAGCGAGAACTGGGGCTCGCGCGCCTCGAGCGTCTGCGTGGCCTCAAGCTCCTCGCCGTCCTCGCGCTTGAAGCCGAACTGGCCGAAGAGCGTCGAGTTGCGGTTGCCGGTGACGATAGATCCGCCGCCAACCTTGGGCGTAACGGTCAGACCGTTGCGGAAAGCGCCGGAAACGGGAATGGAGTTGGGGATGTTGAGCGAGAACTGGGGCTCGCGCGCCTCAAGCGTCTGTGTGGCCTCGACCTCCTCGCCATCCTCGCGCTTGAAGCCGAACTGGCCGAAAAGCGTCGAGTTACGGTTGCCGGTGACGATGGATCCGCCGCCGAGCTTGGGCGTCACGGTGAGGCCGTTGCGGAACGCGCCAGAGACAGGGATGGAGTTGGGAATGTTCAGCGAGAACTGGGGTTCGCGGGCAGCAAGCGCGGGGGTTGCGTGCTCGAGCTCATCGTCGCGCTTGAAGCCAAAGCCGCCAAAGAGCTGACCGAGGAGCGTGCTGTTCTGCTGGCCAGTGACAATGGAGCCGCCGCCGACCTTCGGGGTGACAGTCAGGCCGTTGCGGAAGGCTCCGGAAACAGGGATCGAGTTCGGAATGTTGAGCGAGAACTGCGGCTCGCGGGCATCGAGCGTGTGTGTAGCCTCGACGTCAACAATCGCCTCAACATCTCCGTCGCGCTTGAAGCCGAACGGGAAGATGCTGCTAAGCTGACCGAAGAGAGTGCTGTTCTGGTTGCCGGTGACGATGGAGCCGCCGCCGACCTTGGGCGTGACGGTCAGACCGTTGCGGAAGGCGCCGCTGACGGGGATGCCGTTCGGAATGTTCAGACTGAACTGAGGCTCGCGGGCCTGGAGAGCGGGAGTAGCATCCTCGCGCTTGAGGCTGTGAAAGGCACGTCAGTACCCTGTTAGGTGCGCATTGGGTGAATGCGGCTTACCCAGTCGGCGAAGCGTCCATGCCAACGGCGAGGGCAACGAGAACGGTAAGAGCAGAGGTGGAACGCATCGTAGTAGAGGTGGGATATGAGAAGGTAAGATGTGTGGAAGAGAAGTGAGTGGCTGATGAGGTGATCTGCTGCTGAAGTTGAAAGCCGTTGACCGGAGGGTTTATATAGCCTTGAAGAACGCTCCTGTAGGCGCAGGAGATCGAGATAGACAACGTCCAGAACGTGCAGCGACATAGCGTCAGAGTGCACGTTTCTTATTCTGTTTCGGCTGGAGCTGCACAGCACAGAAAGGCTGTACGCGTGAGTGGCAAACTGTCCAGGAGATGTTTCGGTTGTATGCATGCTTGCCGATGGTGAAGTTCAAGGTCGCCCTCAGTATAGGGTACGGTAAACAGAGGAGATCAACATTCCTCAGCTGTCAAGTCGGCGGAGTTTCATCTTCGTTGAACTCGGGGGTGAGTGCCATCAGGGTGCCATTGGCAGGCTCATGGTCGCAGGAAGAAAATCGTCCACGTCGACGCGCGCGACGCGAGGAGCGCTGACGCGTGACGTCACGCGTGCCGACGCTCACAACCGCAACGTCGGCCTGCTTTCGACGAGACGACCAGGTCGTAGACAGCTTGTTGAACGACATACTTTTCCTCAATTCGAAATCCCCACCGTCTGTGCTATGCAGCGACACAGGCGCACTGAGCGCCCTCCTCTGCTCTGTCGCAGGGGTGAGGCTCGTAAGGGGCTAGGGGTGACTCGCGGCTATCCCAATGATTCGGCTACGGTTTCGGATATGTCGAACACAAAATGACCTATAAAACGCTCACAGCTAGACCCCAGCGCGCCTCACCAAGACCACCACTCTAAACCACTCAACCTAAACCTACCAAACCAAACCTACCTTACCAATGCCTTCTTTCCGCACCATCCACCTCGCGGTCCTCCTCGCGGCCGCATTCATCCTCTCCGCGACCGCCGCGCCTGCGCCCGCACCATACCTGTACGTTTTATCCCTCTGCTCTCATACCTTATCCCTTGCTCACAGTCTGCGCTTACAGTGACACCTCCGACCCACCCCTCCGCACAACGAGCATCGCGAAGAAGCGCGCCTTCACGGAGGAAGACATGCTACGCATCGCTCGCTCGCTCAGTGCTCCCGTCCAGCGGTACGGCGAGTACGGCTATGCGCCGGCGGATATGGCTACGAGGGAGGCATTGCAGCAGATTATGGACGTGCCGCAGGCTGTTGGGGGACCTATGGGCTGCTAGAGCTTGAGCGCCCCTGACTCCTGAGTCTTGCATACCTGCCGTAGATTGCTTGTTGTATACCTACATCCGCTGGTCGGATCTATATCCATATTATATCTTGCAAACAACAACCTCTCGAGCGAGAGAACTGCATACGCAGTCATGAACACGCCGAAAACAACGTCAATCGTGTTTGAACAAAACTCCAATAAAAACATGATAAAACTCAAAAATCGCTCAAAAAGTACAAAATAATCCGTATAATCGTAATCGTATCAAAGTCCACACCAATACGCAAACCGAGATAGACTGTGCAACTCCCCTTACCCCCCACCATCCGTCCCCAGACTAAGCGCTCGCAGCGACGACCGGACTATGCGCAACAGTCGCATTCTTCGGCGGCCTGCCCCTCTTCTTCGGCAGCCCATTATCCTGCGTCGCAGCGGCCTTCTTCTTCTTGGGCGCAGGCGGCTTCTCTTTCTCTTTCTCCTTGGCCTCGTCTCCGCCAGCGCCGCCAGCCTTTGCACCTCCTGCGTCCTTACTCGCGCCTGCATCGCCCTTCCCGCCCGGTCCTCCTTGACCCGAATCTTTCTTCGCGATCACGCTCGGTCCCGGGACAGCATTCGCATTAGACGCAGCATTAGCAGCAGCGGCCTTCGCAGCGGCCTCCTCAGCCTTCTTCGCGTCCGCCTTGGCCTTCTTCGCCGTCGGCGGCTTCGCACTGACGATCTGTCCCAGCGGGCCGACTTTAGACCGTGCGGTAGGGATCGGGTCGTCGGGGATGAACGCGGGTGGAGGGATAGCGAGTGGCACAAAGGATACGCCTGGTATCGGTGCTTGTGCTGGAGGCTGAGGTGGTAGGACACCGGGTATATTCATGGGTATGCTCGGAGGTGGGAGTACGCCCGGTATATTCGCCACGCCCGGTATAGGTTGCGGTGGAAGTTGCGGTAGAGGCTGCCCGGCCATACCGGGATCGACGACGCCCATTTCTGGTAGAGGTGCTCCGGGTGGTGGGCCCATAAGCCTTGCGACCTTCTCCTGATAAAAGCCCTGCAGCAATCCAATCTGCTCCTCGATTTCCCCCGTCGCGAGCGGCTCGAACGGCTCGGGGAGCGGATACGGCAGCGGCGGCGGCCCGTCCTTCTTATCCTTGTCCTTCTCCGCCGCCGCCCTCCTTCTCTTGAGCAGCTTCGCCGGGATCCTGTTGCTCTGCAGATTAAACTCGCTGGCAATCCCCAGCTCGCGGAAGCCGAGGAAGTCCTCGCCGAGCTCGTCGAACGTGTCGCCCATGACGTACGCGCCGTCCTCCTCCTCCTCCGCGCCTTCCTCCCCGAACAGCCCCACATCGTCCAGCGCCTCGCCCCCGCCCAGCTCGCCGAACGCACTATGCACCTTCTTCTCCAGCTCGCCCAGCCTCGTCCCATGCCGAATGACATCCTCCCTCACATACCCCTCCAGCTCGCCCGGACTCCGCACCCCGCCCTCGAACAGCGCATGCAGAATGATCTCCTCGCCGCTCATCTGCCCAGAGTACTTGTCCGCGTAAAACACGAGCGTGCGCCCGAGATTGGATATGTACTCGCCCATCACGCTGCCGAGCGTGTCGAGCGCGGACTTGGACGTGCCCTCGAAGCCGACGTGTTCGAGCACTTTGCTGGATGTCCACCGCATGCAGCTTTCCGCGGCCGTCGATCCAATGTCGACGCCGTGCGGACCTGACGGGCCACCCGGTAACGTCCAGTTCCCGCCCTCGACCTCCATAGGCGCGTCGATCCCTGCGCCTCCACCACCGATCGCCCCACCACCTCCGCCGCCGCCACCAGCCTCGTCCTCGCCCGCTTCGACGATCTGGGCGAACCGTGCGTGGGCTGCACGTACGCGGCGGATAGAGTTGATGTTCGCGTTCATGCGCGCCAGAAGACTCGTTTCGCGCGGTGGAGGAACAGCACGCGCGCGCGGCCGTTTGCGTTTCTTGCCCGCAAGTTGGGCTGGTGCTGCTGTAGCCGATGAAGTAGGTGTACCCTGCGAGGCGGCCGGTGTCGGAAGCGATGCAGCAGCCGCTGCAGATCCAGATGCAGAAGCGGTGGGGAGAGGTGGTAAAGCCGAAACGACAGATTGCGGCGGAAACGGCGACGGCCGCGGAAAAGGCGTGCTGTCGGCCAACAACCGCGACGGCGGCATCGCGTTCCCGAGAAACAGATCGCTGCTCTGAGCCGCCCACCACAGATCCAACGGATCCGGGCCCTCCGTCTTGCTCGCAAACCCAACGCTCACATCCGGCGAATCCGTGCGCTGCCGTTTGACAGGCCGTTCAGGCTCGAGCATTCCATTCGCTTTCCGCTTCTCGCCGACCTCTCCAGAGTCCGACTCTACGTCCATAGGCGAATGCGCCGCAGAGTTTATCAACAGATGCGCGTGCGAAGGCGGGATGTAGTCGCGTAGAGCTTCGATGGCGCGTGCGCGTGCGTCGGGGCCGGACTCTGCGTCGTCGACGAGCATCTCGAGCGCGCGCACGTGCGCCATGCCTTCCGCGCTCCGCCTCAGCGCCGGACTCGCGATCCACGCGTCGTAGCTCAGACTGTCCTTCTCCGCTTTCTTTCCGACGACAGTCGCCACCGGCCCGCTCCCCGCCCTGCTCCTCGGCATCGCGCTCGGCGTCCGCGTCCGCGTCCTCGCCACAACGGGCACAGCATGCGCCACGCCGTTCACCTTCGCCCTGCCCAATCCACTCGACGGCGAATGCGGGAACACCGCGTCCAGATCCGGGTTCTGCCGTTCGCGGATGTCGGTGATGGATTGTAGTAGTTTGTCTGCTTTCCGTTTGAGGCGCA
The DNA here is from genome assembly GCA_900536885.1 of Peniophora sp. CBMAI 1063. Classification (NCBI taxonomy): domain Eukaryota; kingdom Fungi; phylum Basidiomycota; class Agaricomycetes; order Russulales; family Peniophoraceae; genus Peniophora; species Peniophora sp. CBMAI 1063. The sequence continues at coordinate 280,779 of UWZB01000068.1, forward strand.
GGGCGCAGGCGCGGAGCGGGTGGTTCTCGGCGCTGTTGTATTCCAGGCAGTTGGACCAGATCAGGTCCAGGTCGTCTTGGAACATTCGTTTGGTCGGGTAGTCGCCTTTCTTCAGGTTCTTCAGCATCGTGCCGAGGTCCATTGGTTTCGATATCTCTGTGTGCTTGGTTAGCTCTGGGGAGTGGGTAGGCTGTGGTTGAGACTTACTGGCGTAGTAGTCTGGGTAGTCTATTCTTGATACTTGCTTCAAGAACGCGTCCGCGTCGTGATTGTCCTAGACCGCAAATTCAGTACGAGATTCACTCAGTGAACGATAACCACAGACCATAGTCACGCTCCTAAGCTCGAGCAACACTCCCTCCAGACTATGCTGAAACTCCTCCTTGAGCTTACTATCCGCGCCCTTGCCCGCCTATACACACTCGTCAGCCACATACCAATACTCTAAATCACGAACACCAACGCACAGTGCGCGCGCTCTGCATCTGCTCAAGCAAAGCCCGGAGATCTCCATCTCCCTCCCCGCCTTTCTTCTGGCTGCTCGCCAGCGCCTTCAATAAGTTCTGCATCACAATTCAGTCAAAAGTCCGAGGGTGGATGGCATGAATCAAGAGCCGTACGTTCATCACGACGCCGAGCGAGGTCGCGGTTCGGAGGCAAGGAGCGCGCGAGCGGTCCGGGCCACCGTGTGACGCGCGTGGTTGGGTTCGCACGGGGGTTGATCAATGCTGTTCGTTGATCTTTCGTTCTCGGACTATGTCAGAGGTATTGCGATTATGGTAGGGTAGTGTACAACAAGCATCGTGTGGTAAAGAGTACAGTTCATCGTTCAAAGTTCGTCACAAGTCCATGAAAGAGCATCCAAGCATCGTGTATGCACATCTCATCCATCCAATCTCCCTCAAGCAAGCGCAACACCAACAACAGCCGCCACCAGCCCCACCACCAGACTAACCCCTTGCCTCCTCGCAGAAGCCGCATTCCCCAGCACACCGCCCTGCTCGCTAAACGTCACATTCTGCGGCACGCTCGAGTTCACACACTGTCCGCCCGCCACGTCCAGGTTGACGATATCGTCGGCCGTGCGGTAGAAGAAGTACTGGGACGAGTTGACGTTTTGGAATTCTTTGGTGCTGTAGGGGATCTTGTCGGAGGAGTCGGTCGAGGAGGTGTTGCGGATGAAGATGCATTGTGTCTGCGGCGCAAGTCAGTATATGTTGGGAAGATGGGGAAAGGGAGACGAACCTGGTTGGGGAAGGTCTGCGTGATGTTCGGGTACGCTGAGAGCAGCGTCGAAGACGACGTATCGCCAACAAGCACAAACTTCCTCTGCGGGAAACTCTCATACAACCTCTTCAGACTATCCAACCTCGCATCCAAAATCTGGCTAGGATCGCTCAAGTTCACCGGGCGCATCTCAAGACTGCCCAGCGGGTAGTTGCTGAACAGATAGTCCACATACGTCCGCGTGAGCTCGAGCGGCGTCGTGGTGTCGTAGTGGAACGACACGTTCGGCAGGGACTGGTTCCACGTGTTGAAGAGCTCGGGAATGCCGGGCACGTTGACGTAGGGCTGGACGAAGGAGTTGTAAAGGCCTTGGTTCGGGACGTAGACTTTGGTTATGCGGAGGACGTCGTCGATGTCGGATATGACTGAGATGCCGGAGGTGGGGACGAGGATCGTGGTGCCGTTTCCAGGTCCTGGGCACAAGGTCAGCTTTGTAAGAAAGGAAGGATGAAGGCAGGAGACAGACCTTCGACATCCAACAACCCAACCTCCGCAACCTTCGTCCCATCAACCTCCTTATCCCCATTCAACCCCTGCACAACCCTAAACTCATCCAACTCCCCGCTCTCATCCGCCGAGTTCAACCCCACGCCCGTCTCGGGCGTAACAAAGTCGCCGTTGAACTTGACGATCGCCGAGACGTTCGCTTTGGATATGGGGATGGCGGCGAGGGCGGAGGTGCGGTTCTGTAGGAGGGACTGTTGGGTCGTGTTGAGGTTGTCGGTTTTGAGGCCGTCGATTATGGAGTCGAGGTCGGAGGTGGAGACGTTGGGTTGTTTGTAGACGAGGCCGTAGAAGCGGACGTTCCACCTGCGTACAGTATGCATCAGCTACGCGGCTACGCAGAAAGTAATCGGAGAATCACACACCCGCTCGACGTGAAGTTCGAGTATGACGGCACCATAATCGCCGACGGCGGCAAGCTATTCAGGTACGTGTCGTTCAAGTTCAGCTTCTTCTCAATGTCGTCCAAGCTCGGCCAGCTCCCGAGTACCGCTATGCGCCCAAGTCAGTCATCTCACCCACTCCACACAACAATGTGAACACTTACTCGACAGAGCAGAAGCAGCTGCAGCAGTAGCAGACGACACCTCAGACCCTCCAGCACTGGTGGCACTCGCGCCAGCAGAGGCAGCCGCAGAAGTCAACGACGACCCCGCCTGAGGCGCCGCATACGCGCCCGACGCAATAAGAGCCACAACAAAGCTTGAAGACAACATTGTCTCAGTCGAAACGAGGACGAGCAAGTGATCCAGTCACTACTCAGCAGTGAAAGAATATATAAGAAACGGAAGGAAATGACGTCGACGTTGAGCGCGATGGGCGCTTAGGTGGGTCTTGTGCGGCCGTTGTTACTACTGACGGCGAGACTGCACGTTGCCTTGGTGCCGGTGAAACGATGCATTGGGAGGGCTATATTTGGGATCAGAATGGGCTTGGCAGGGAGGATGCATGTCGTTGGTGGAGCGGTGGGGTGACGCGCGCGCGGTGATGTGGGGAGCGAAAACGCGCGTGACCGTGTCGTGTTGTTCGCAGAGATGCAAAGAAAGAAACACTATATTTCCTGCTATGCGATACACATAGGAGCTAGTGTTTGACCGTCTGGGCTGTATGAGCCACGTATAGCGCTCTCAATGATGATAAGGATCGCTGCTGGATGCAATAGCATGGTTGATGTGGCATGGGAGTCCGTAGTTGCGATGACGAGCGCGCCTGGACTTGACGGCGAGGAACCTGCGCTCGCGTCACCGGAGCTCATTGATGAAATGTCGTATACGAATGAAGCAGTCCAGAACACTCGTTGAATACAGAAGAGAATGCAAAGTGCGATCAGCCCTTTGAGTACGTGTGACGGGCCTCCATTTCGCCGCAAGGTGATGATGGCGAGCGTTCACGACCGCCACACGCGTGCGCCCGCCTTGTCCAGCACCTTCCGCACGGCCTTGTCCCCGCGTCTGCTGGGTGCAAGCGCGAGGCAGCTCGGCTCGTTTTCGGGCTGCTCGATCCAGAGGTGGAAGGGTGGGAGCGGAGCGGGTGGTGTGGATGCGGGCGCGCCTTTGGTTGGTACTGGTGGTGTGGACAGTTTGTCTGCGAGTGCGAGAATGGCGGACGCTGATGAGACCTGCGGAAGTATGGTATTTTAGTTACAGTATGCCGCTTAGGGAGTATAGTGGTGCTCACCTGTAGGACTACCTGCACTCCGCGTTGGTCTATCGGCTAGTCTCTGAGACTACAAGCGAACGTACCGTATGCATGTACCTCAAATCACTCAGATACTCGATCGTATCCGGTCTCTCCCTCGTCTCATGCAGCACCTTCCAACGGACATATGCATTGTATTCCACGCGAACGACAACTGAATGTACACACTGCGGCAGTCGCATGAGATACCTGCGCCATCAACGGCCCGATACCCCAGCTCTCCGTCTGCAGGATCATCTCAGTTGACATAGAACGACTACAGAGATAAGAGAGAACACACACGTCCAATAAATCACTCCGTACAACTATTTGCATAATCAACGGCTGCTGTTCCTCCGCGCGCTCCGTCCCTTCCGCAGCTTCTGCCGCACCGGAAGAAGCCATCGAGCTGCTATGTAGCCTTGAACGGTGTAGACGAAAGTAAGTCGGACAGCTGTGAGACAGAGATCTGATATCGAGATCGAGCCGGAGACCGAGGGAAGTGGAAGCGCGAAGACAAGTTGCCACACGCATGGAAGCGCCTGTCAAGCCGCGCCGCGGCATCCGAGGAAGGTTCTGTCAACATGGCACACGACCAAGTCTTATCTCCGTTTCGTTTGACTCTGAGCTTTCTGGTACTCCAAGTACATACACAGTAGCATTACGAGGACCCCAAAACCAAATACGTCTATGGTCTACTTCTTCGCGTTCTGCCAGCCGTCGGGCGGCGAGTTGATGCCCGCCTGAACGGCCGGACGCGCCGCGATCCTCTCAATCCACGCCTTCAAGCCCGGCAGATCGTCATCCAGCTCCACGCCTATGAAAGCGTGTGCGCGGATCCTACGAAAGCAAAAAGGTCATGAGCGTTCCTGTTTGTGTAGATGTTGGAAGGAGACGCGACGTACCAGGGCCAGACGTTGAGGTCCGCGATCGAGTACTTGCCTTTGCCCGGTCCAGCGAGGTATTCGCGGTCCTTGAGCCTGATCTCGAGGACGTGGAAGAGCCGCTGCGTCTCGTCTTGGTACCGCTTGATTGCGTAGGGGATCTTCTCGGACGTGAACTTGAAATGCGCCGCTTGGCCCATCATCGGTCCCACGCCTACACGTCCACACTTATCAGCCTCCAGTCGCACAGATACTACAGAAGAGATGAAGAGATACGAACCACCATGCGCCCAGAACACCCACTGCACCATCTCACTCCAATCATCCGCCTCCTTCTCAACGTCGAACGTGAACTTCTTCTCCTTATCGAAATGGTGCGCGAGGTACAGCAAGATCGCCGCGCTCTCGAAGACTTTGAACCCTCCGCGCGAGCGGTCTACGAGAGCGGGCATGCGGCCGTTCGGGTTGATGTCGATGAACCAGGGCTCTTTCTGGATGTTCGTGCTGATGTCAATGGGGAAGATCCTGCGGAAGTACAGAGTCAGCGCGGCTGAAAGGGAAGAGAGAAGGAAGGGGACGTACTCGACGTCTGGGCCCGCGGCGCCGTACGCGGCTTTGAGCTCTTCGACCAAGATGGTGGTCTTGAACCCGTTCGGCGAGCGACCGGTGTACAAGATAAGAGGCTTCTCGGGAGACGAGGACATGATACTAGCGATTCTCGGAGCGGTAAAGGCAAAGGCAGGCGCAGAGAGCGGAGGTGGTACTTGCGAGGGTGTCGACCCACCGCTAAACCGCCGCCCTTAAGAACCAAGCCTCCTCGTCATAGCACATACGCGTACAGTCCTTAGAAGCGAAATTGTACTGTCATCCTATGGTCAGGATATAGCAAAGTTCTGTCAGCGTACGAACGCTTTGGTGTAGACCGGCGCAAGGACCGACGTCGGCTCGGGGTTATGCGAGGCACCGCGTTCGCCGACAGGCTTATGTTAGCAACCTACAAGAGTAGCGCGGGTGTACGCCCGCTTGTTCATATGTACTTTGACCATCGCGAGAAGATATGTAGCCACAGATCTGATTCATACCAGCGAGTACTGTCAAAGTCATGACGGCAGGAAGCAGACCGTGAGGATTGTCTTCAGCTCGAGCGCGACGCGTCACGGTTGAACTTGCTCTGAACCACCACGGTGACGCTGCATGTACGCCACAAGTCTTTGGTGCTTACCAATGAGTATGGGAACGCTACCGTCTTGTGCAGACCTATTTGCTATCGGACTCATACACATGACCGTCAACGCTTCTGCCCATTCCTCTAGTGATACATCTAAGTAATCATACAGTACACGGCTGTTATACACCGACATTCGTGGAGCGATACAAGAGGTATGCTATGCTATGCTAGTACGTGTGCTTCTATAGTATGTGGGGTATGATCCAAGAGAAAGTCTAATGATGTCTACAACAAACGTCCATTGTCCCGATCCAAATATCCAGTCGAGAGGTGTCCGTCCAAGTCACTCAACCGTCAAGCTCAACCAGATCCTCCCTAGTAATAAACTCGAACTTCCCAAACTCGCCCGCAGGCGTACCAGGCGTCTGCGCCCCAGGACCGAGCCTCCACTCGTCCCTCACGCGCTGGAACAACGCCCTCAGCGTCCTCTCCGCGCCCTTCTCATGCACAAGCGCAACCGTGCACGACGCTCCGCGCCTCTGCGGGCCCATCATCTCCACGCGGAACCGCACGGCTTTGCTAAGGAGCGCACCAGTGCGCGGGTCGTACGTGTCCGGGACGGAGCACTGCAACGTCGAAGGGTCCATGTCGCCTTCGTTGGCGGGGAGAACTTCCGCGCCGAACCAAGTCAACAGACGCGCAACCTCGTCGCGGGAGGTGCTCGGCGGTGCGGCGGACGGAAGAGCGTACGCGTGCGCTTTCCAGTGGAAGAGGTTCGAGAACCAGCCTTTGACTTCTCCCAGAGGCGGCGACTGCAAGATCGAGCTCTTCGCAGTCGAGAGCGGCGGAGGCGGGGGCGAGGTCATGGAATCCATAGTCGGCGCTAAAGCGTTTCCATCAGCATACCACAACGAGAAGTCAACATCAAATCCAAACGTACTCTTCGACTTGCGCGCGTCCTTCTGCCCCATCGAGCGTGTAACGATCCTGTCCGCGCGCGTATCGAGGTCCGACGTGAGCGTCTGGTCAAGACCGAGACCAGCGGGCCCCTCGCTCGTGACATACGAAGACTGCCGCGAGCGCTTGTGGTCGCGCCCGAAGACTTCCTCATCATCCTCGTATCCCCGGCCAGAGGTCGCCGCTGCCGCCCGTTGCGCCTGAGCCTGAGCCTGGGCACGCGCAGCGACCTGAGCCCGTGCATGTTCAACGTGAGAGAGTACACGCGGGGCAGTCATAGGCGCCGGAGCGCTTGCAGCATACTGTGGAGGCGGCGCATGGGGCGGCATGAAGCTCGTGCGGTTCGACGGTGCGGACATTGGCTGGGCGCTGCGTGCGTGGCCGGTGCGTGGCGGAGTGCGCGGGTCATTGCGCGAGTGGCGGCGGGATGTGCGCGAGCCGGCGGGAGGCTCGTCGACGTCCATAGGCGCATAGTTGAAGTTCACAGCCGATCCGGGGGCCGTCGGAGGAACTGCGAAGGGCAACGTCGACTGCTGGCTTGTGACGGGAATCGACATGGGGCGCATGCGAGCAACGCGAGGTGATTGCGGGCGCGCGCGGGGCGTCATCGGGCTGAACGGCTCGATCGGCGATGTCTGCTCAACGCGGGCGGGCGCAGACAATCCACGCTCAAGCTCGGGTATCTGCAGCAGCGTCGGTGGCTCCGCAGTCGAAGAGTCCAGGCTGAGAGGGCGGTTCTTCCGTGACAGAGGCGACATGTATAAGCGCGTAATGGCCTTGACCGGAGGAGCCTCCGGCAGTCCGTGCGACATGAAGGAGCTGTGCTCCTCAAGTGCGGTCTCGCGGTGCTTGCAGAGAAGGAAGTAGAAGGCCTTGGCGAGAACACCCTCACCCGGCGGGCTTAGAAGATCCTGCTTGACTGCGGCTGGAACGGCGGCCTGGCCCATGATCACGCACAAGGAGTCGAAGACATCGCGAAGAATGTGCTGAACAGAAGCGACGGGACGGGCGAGCTCCTCGATGGACGGCGCGGGAACGTAGAGGATCTGCGGCGTAGCCTGAGAAAACCAAGGGTGGGCTAGGATCTCTGGGATCTGTTGAACAGTGAGTATCGAAGTCTGTAGATCGAGTGCAAGACACCTACCGTGATACGCCTGTTCACATCGACGACGAGAAGACGCGTCAACAGATCCCTAGCCAGCGGGTCGACGTACGCCGGGATCTCGTACCGACCACGCTTCACCTTGCTCAGAAGCGTGCGGACATCCTTGTCGTCGAAGGGAAGACGACCAGTGAGAAGCGCAAAGAGGATAACGCCGCAGCTCCAGATGTCCGTCGCGTTGCCTTCGTACTTATGCCCGTTGACGACTTCTGGGCTGGCGTAGTGAGGGCTACCGCAGCTCGTCTCAAGCTCAAGCGCAGGCGGAGCGAAGGTCGCCATACCCCAGTCAGCGATCTTGACCAACGGGGGGTTGAGAGAAGCGATGAGGATGTTCTCAGGCTTCAAGTCGCGATGGATGATCGAGAAGGCGTGCGCGTAGCTGAGACCATAGATGATCTGCTTGAAGTACGCCAGCGCCTCGAGCGGAGCAAGCTTGCCGCGGTTGACAAGGAAGTCGAAGAGCTCGCCGCCAGGAACGTACTCGAGAACGATGTAGAGCTCGGTCTCAGCCTCATAGACGTCGTAGATGCGCAAGATGTTAGGATGGTTCATGAGCTTCATCATGATGATCTCGCGGTCGATACCGAGCTTCTGCTTGTCAGACTTGGCTGCACGCGTGTCGAGCGAGAGATGCGAGCCAAAGACAAAGTCAAGCGGGAGGATCTTGACAGCGGCAAGCTCGCCAGTCTTGCGGTGCTTGGCGATCTTGACGTGACCGCTGGCGCCCTTGCCGACGGTCTCGCCGATAACCCAGGGACCGACGAACTTGGCGTCGTTCGGGTACTCAAAAGCGCCCTTGCCAGCGGCGGCCTTCTCTTTTTCCCAGCGAGTGCCGTGGCGAGCGTTGTACTGGGGCGGTGCGGGACGGGGGACGTCAATGTTCATGGGGGTGCCGTCGTTCGTACCAGCGGGGACGGCGGGCATAGTGTGAAGAATAAAAGTGTTAGACTAGATGAGATGTAGAGTAATGATATGCGTGGCGGGCGTGATCGTGAAGGAAAGGTCGTGAGGGAGATGGCGGTACGAGACGAAGGAACGGAACACGACGAACGCGAAGTTCAAGTAGATGACGGTATGTATGCGAGTACCCACGTGAGCGCGTGTCAAGTCGTGCGATGCGATCAAAAGTCTCGCCCGTGGCCGCCTGCGGGCTTTCAGCTGAAACGGTCGGCATCGCCTCGCCGCGTCGATTATATTCGTGCTCAGTCCATCCTCTCGTCTTCGTGTCTCTTTACCTGTCACATCGACCTCGCCAGCAAGCGCCAAGACGGAAAACAGCGATATTCAATTTGAGCGATAATTACGCGGATTGAACGTCACGACCCTCCCACCAGCTGAGCTCCACCTGGGCCCTGCTTCTCGCAACAGAGTCCGCTCGTCTGCGCCGCTCCTTGCTCTCTGACGGCCATCATGGCGCGATACGCTCTACTTGCCCTCCTCCTGCCCGCTCTCGCACAGGCTGCTGTGAAATGGAGTTTCCAGAATAGCCCGAGGTCGTGCGAGACGCTCTCCCTCCAGGCGTCCGGAGGCACCCCGCCCTACAGCTTCCTCATGATACCCAGCGGTCCCTCGCTCCTGGGCGGAGGCGGCATCGAAGTCCGCAGGGTGATGAACATCACCTTTAACGACACCGACACAACATCACACCTCAACTTCACCCTCCCCTACCCTGCGAACGAGTCCTTCATCGGCGTCGTGAGTGTTATTCTATTCATATCGCGTGCTTTCATTCTATCTCCATGTGTGAAGCTCTCAAAAGCTTGTTTTTGCCTCGCTCTGTTCGTAACTCGGGACGCATGACACTGACAGCTTCGCGTGTACAGGTCTCTGATGCATCAGGATTCGGCTCGGGTGGCGTCTCCGCCTCGGTCACCGTGCTTACGGGCGACAACACGAACTGCTACGATTCTACACAGAGCGTAACGGCGCGCTGGACTATCAGCTCGACCCCACAACAAATGGTTTCATGTGAATCTATTCGCTTCTGGTGGCAGCAGGAATCGGTATCAGGGTACGTTCTCGAACCCGAAGCATGAACTGCGCAGTTCGCGAGCACATTCTCATCTTTTGACCCTGCACAGGACGGTTAAGTTCAACGGTGTCATCCCCGGCGGCGATGCGTTCGACATCCCTGTGGGGACAACAACGAAAGATAACAACGGAACTGGATTCAGCTGGATCGCCGACGTCAGCGCGCAAACAACCGTCTACATCGTAGCTGGTGATGACCAAGGTCCGGCCAGCAGTGCACCTTATACCGTCGCAGCATCCACCAACAGCTCGTGCTTGAACGACGATTCGCCGCAGTCAACCGCAGGCAGCCCGGCAGGTGGCTCATATCCCACGAGCACCGACGGATCGACAACTGGCGGCGGAAACGCCAATAGCAGTGGCTCTAGGTATACAATCCTCAATCTGAGAATCAATATCATTACTCACAATGCCTTACAGCAGCGGCGGTAGCAGTACTAACGTTGGTGCCATTGTCGGTGGTGTAGTAGGCGGCATTGGCGGTCTCATCGCCGTCGTCCTCTTGGCCTGGTTCCTCCTCTTCCGCAAGCGCAAGCAACAAGCAAACTACAATAAGGAGCGCCCCATCAACATCCTCCAAGACGACGACGAAGACAACCAGCCGCGCGGCGACCTCCCACAGTACTACGAGCCTCAGCCCTTCACTGTCCCCGATCCGACGGTGGCAAGCACGACTGACGCCGCGTCCACGCGTGGAGATAACATGAGCGAGCGCGGCGCTTTGATGCGGCCAGGGACGCCCGGTGGCATGACAGATGTCACGAGCAGCTCGCGCAAGACCGCCATGCCCCGTATGCGGCCCGTCAACATCGTCCAGCATGAGGACGCTGGCCCTAGCGCTGCGCCTGCTGCAGAGGAGCAGCCGGAGACGGTCGAGCTCCCTCCTGCGTATACGAACTTGCGTGCTGCACCGGGCGCATCGGCTGCCGCCGAGGCACAGGCGTAAAGACACAAACGCTACTGCTGGACTGGATACCCCCACCATCCACAACTCCGCTCCTACCCGCTATGCTCACTACGATCCCTCGCTTGCTCTCTCCGTTCTCGATTGCTGTCGACTATTACTATGCCACGACGGTCAGGCCTTCCGCAGCGTACCCAGCCCCCGTCTTTAAAGTCCATCCTCTCCGATCCCCTTCTTGAATCTCAGAAGAATCTGCATTGTATACAGTTTCGGTATCGTCCTACGAATCTATCTACAATATTCAAACTACAGAGCTCGGTACATCGAGCCACAGTGCGGATATCGACTCGGATACGACGTCAACAAATTCCTATGACCCCTACAACTGTCGATCCACGCCACACACACATTCCTACCCCACAACCGTCAGACTCCATTGCTCCACCCCACTCCACCGTTGTTGGTTTTCATCAGAACTCTAGCCCCGTCGCACGCGATTTATTCTCTTTCTTTATACGTTTTTTTATCGGACAGACATTTGACTGCCGTTTTGTGTCATTCTCTTACCTTGGACGTTTGTCGGTGTTGCGCGCAGAGACGTTTGGTTTCTCGTTACGATGTTCGTGTGCTATACGGCGTTGTTTTTCTTTCATTTTTGTCATTGCGTCATCTGTCATTACACTATATCTCTCAGGCTACTCGAGTTATTCCGCTTTGCCCATGAGGATTGTATGGGTGAAGGCGCCTGTAACACGCTCTAAAGATATCGCTGACGTTGACAGACGTTTCTCGCAGCGACCAGGGAAATCAGAGTGTATACAGACAGTACAACGTATGTACGCTAACTGATAAGTGCTTGATAAGACTCTGATAAGGCCTAGTGGTTACGCGAGAGTGCATACGTATCCGACTGCGGTTCGAGTTCGGGTAGCGGCACTGACCCCGAAGAGATAAATTGCGGATTTCATTAGATTTCATTGTGCAGATATTGAGATGGGTCCGTGTGGGCGTTAAACCCCTAATTAGACTCCTCCCGCTGCCATCTCTCCTTCGGCCCACCACTACCTCTCCGAATATAAGCATCCGGGACCTCTCCCGTACAATCACTGCTCACCTAATACTATAATCATGCCGGCGGAACATCGAAACTGTGCCAACTCCGAGTACGCCCATGTGGATTGGATGAGAGAGGTGACAAAGCGGTTGCCCGCAGGTTGGACCTCGCGAAAGCTGACAGAGCTCGCTGCCCTTCTGACGAGCGGATGACACCACGCGCGCGTTCTTAACGGGTATCGTGTACAACTGTAGGGAATATGTCCCGCTTCTTAAGCTCTGCTGCATCTCGTCGGCTGGCTGCACTCTCAAGCACTCTTACCCCTCCTACAACTGCATCTGCTGCTCAATTGAGGTTCACCAGCAACATGTCTTCTGAGAAGCCGCTCGTCTTGTACACTGGTCGCACGCCGAATGGGTTCAAGACCACCATTTACATTGAAGAGCTCAAAGCCGCGTATGGCGCCGCAGCTCCGGACGTCGAGTGCGCACTTTTCCATGCGCATGCGCCGTGTCCCCTTCTAACTACTTCTACCGCAGGATCTTCCCCATTGACATTGGCACGAACGTCCAAAAAGAGCCCTGGTTCATCGATATCAACCCGAACGGCCGTATCCCAGCCTTGACCGACCGCTCGCGGGGCAACTTCAAAGTCTTCGAGAGCGCCGCGATCTTGTTGTACTTGGCGCAGCACTTCGACAAGGAGAAGAAGTTCACGTTCGATGCGGAGAAGGAGGCGGATGACTACAGCGAGATGCTGCAGTGGGTGTTCTTCGCGCATGGTGGTATGTGCCCCTTCGCCCTCTTACTTGACTACTGGTGTACTGACCAACGTCGTCGTCGATAGGTGTTGGACCGATGATGGGTCAAGCCGCACACTTCTACAAGTTCGCACCTGAGAAGATCCCCTACGGTATCAAGCGCTACCAAGACGAGACGAAGCGTCTGCTTGGCGTGCTCGAGATCCGGCTCAAGGACAGGGAGTACCTCGCTGGACCGGGTAAGGGCAAGTACTCGATCGCTGACTTCAACGTGTGGCCTTGGTACGTCCCTTCCCACCTTTCCCGCACGAATAGAATATTGATATGGTTCACACTGCAGGGCGCGCAACTACGCTTTCCTTGGTGTCGAGGCTGATGATCTGCCTAACTTCAAGGCGTGGGTTGAGAGGATCAAGGCGCGTCCGGCCGTTGAGGCTGGTCTCAACTCGCCTCCGGACGGCTGGCAAAACGCGAAGAAGTAAATAACATGTGCAGACTTACATGCTCACTCTATCATATGTACGAATATGAGTACCCTTAAAAGACCTACTGTGTTGAACGTCACTGAAAGAGATCTTCTATCACCGCGCAACAAATGAGCAGTGTGAGGGCCATAGGTTACCCTATACTTATGATGGACCTCGATGTTTAATTGTGACGAGACTGGCCACGCGCCGATGCTCGGCACAATGAATCAATGGACGATAGGGGCAAGTCGGACTTTGCGGCCGAAGTCAAATCGAACCGTGTGCACAACTTGCTCCTTACGGTCGTCCTCCCATGACGGTGTTGGTTTGTCTCTTTCAACCACCCATCCACTGCACAACACCAGCCTCGCTCCCGCTCCATCATATGGCCACTAAGAGCCAGCACCACTGTAGAGTGAAGGGCATAGGCTCGAGTCAGTGCACTTCTCCGACCGTCGTCGGTGTTCGACTCGATGTGTAAACTGTCTGAGACTGTCCCGGCAAGACGCATCTGGCAGCTCCGCCTCCGCGCGCGGCGGCTCAAGTAGCCGCCCTAGGAGAGGAATCATTGTACTTTCTGAGGTCTGAGTCCAGCCATACGCGGTTGTTGTCCTTCTCCGATTCGCTCGAGCCTTCTCGTTGCCGTTTGAGACGATGACGCCAATCGCAACGTCTCAGCTGGAGAGTCGTCGATCTCCACCCGCGCTGACGAGCGTCGGGCCTCACAAAGATGTGTCATGCCGCCTTCGCTCTCTGCTGTGGCTCGAGCGAATGTGGGTACTGTGCTTATATGTCGGCGCGTCGCGTATGAGAGACGCGAAACATCTCGACCCGGCGCCCGCCTCCCATTCACAATGGCGCTTAAACAACATACACGCGACGCCGTTCGTGATACCACGCTTGGCTATCTGCTTCGGGCCGCCTTTGGCTCTAGCATCCTTCCGCATCCTGATGAGGAGAACTTCGAGGAGATCTGGCGAAAGAGCGTACATCGGGCCCATCACGTTCCACCTCAGCACGATCAACATGGCGACCCTAAACATGCTCACGACGATATTCGCGAGGAGACGCGTGATGAGGTGCGCGTGGAGAAGAAAGGCGACATTCGCGAAGAGAGGCGTGAAGTTGATGAGCGCTCGCCTTCACATCGCCGGTCGCGAGCCTCGGACGACGCGACGCTGATCGACGAAGCCGAGCCGCACCCTTCCGAAGATAAGCCCGGTCAAACAAAGGTGGACGACGGACCACCTCCGGCACCTCAGCGTGACGCCGAACTGCATTGGGGCAGTCAGTCTCCAGACGTGACGCGCGATACCGCGGAGAATGGCGTGGACTTCCTGCTTGTGGACTGGTACTGCGATGAGGACCCGGACGTATGGCCATTTCTCTAACGTGGCCATACTCGCCGCTAACCGTACTCGTCAGAATCCGCAAAACTGGAGTGACCGCAAGAAGGCTTGGGTCATGTTCCAGACATGCTTCCTGACCTTCTCTGTCTACATCGGCTCGTCAATCTACACATCCGGCCTTCCAGGCGTCGAGCAGGACTTTGGCGTGAGCCAAGTCGCCGCGGTATTGGGCCTAACGCTCTTTGTGCTTGGGTACGGGATTGGTACGTCGGCCGGTCTCCCCGAGCGCCGACTGAGTTCATACTCACGTATCGGTTGTTTGCGCAGGACCTATGCTTTGGGCACCCTTGAGTGCGTGATTGAACGCCATCCTGTCTTCTGTCACGCGCTGATGACTATATAGGCGAGGTCCCCCAGATCGGTCGCATGCCCATATATGTTGGCACCCTCCTGCTCTTTGTCCTACTTCAGATCCCGACAGCGCTTTCAGTCAACTATGGCATGCTCATGGCTTTCCGATTCATCACTGGCTTCGTCGGCTCGCCGATCCTCGCTACTGGAGGTGCGACAATTGCGGATATGTACACGCCGCGTGCCCGCTCATACTGGATGGCCCTCTGGGGCGTCTTCGCTGTACGCCGCCCAACACCCTTTCCATGCATGTGTGGTAATCTTACACTTCCTCACAGACTATGGGTCCAAGCATGGGTCCTCTCGTCGGAGGCTACGCTGCCGTCTTCGTCGGCTGGCGCTTCACCATCTGGACTCTCATGATATTTTCCGGCACTGCGCTGATCATCCTTGTTCTTTTCTACCCCGAGACGTCGGGCTCGAACATCCTGTACCGCCGGGCCCTTCGCCTTCGCAAAGCTACGGGCGATCGCCGTCTCAGGGCTCAGTCGGAAATAGACTCGGCTGAGATGACCGCGAAGGACATAGCGCTCATGGGTGCGAAACATATTCGCTTGTGGCTGAATGCTGAACTGACGGTGCGCATAGTGATTGTGCGACCCATCACCTTGAATTTCCAAGAGCCGATCATCCTCTGCCTCAACGTATACATCGGCCTCGTCTATGCCTTGCTCTACTGCTGGTTCGAGAGCTTCCCTCTCGTATTCGGGGGAATCTATGGCTGGCCGGAGCAAAATATAGGTTTGGCGTTCCTCGGAATATTCGTTGGCTGTCTGGTCGTCTTGCCATTATACTACGCCTTCCTCTACTGTGAGTATGCTTGTCTGTCTTCAAGCGTGGGTGGTCGCTGATTTTTCTATCAGTCTACCAGGGTCCGCGGTACAACGAGAAAGGCGAGATCCGACCAGAAGACCGCCTTCCAGCCGCCATCATCGGCGCTTTCCTGCTTCCAGTGTGTCTATTCTTTTTCGGCTGGAGCGCAAGACCGAGCGTTCCCTGGATTGTGCCCATCATTGGTTCAAGCTTCTTCAGCATCGGCGCAATGCTCCTCTTCGTGCGCTCTCTCCGTGTGTTGTCCTCGCAGCCGACCATCTGACTTCATCTCGCAGAATGCCGTGCTCAACTACCTCGCCGACGCATACCCGGTCTACGCCGCCTCCGTTCTTGCGGGCAATGACCTCGTGCGGTCTTCAATGGGCGCGGCATTTCCTCTGTTTGCCACGGCCATGTACAGGAACCTCGGCATTGGTTGGGCGAGCAGCTTACTCGGCTTCCTCGCGGTGGCATTTATCCCCATCCCCATCTTGCTGTGGGTCTATGGCCAGCGCATCCGTCTCGCCAGCCGGCGCGCACGTCACGACCTCATCTCATAGAGATGCCCTCAGTACAGTCTCGCCGTCTGTTGAGCTCCGAACTGTATTTCTAGAACCACACGGTGTCATGTACCCCAGATCTTTTCATGTAGCCATACGCAGAACGGTTTTACTCGCAATTCATGTAGATGAGATCGCCAAGTATAGTTGCGGAACAGACTTGAATTGTACACGGAGAAGTCGTCTTCTCCCTTGTCCGAGTCGGCACTTGTATAGACGCGCAGACCGAATTTGAAAGTGGGTTCGGCGTCTGTACCGTGGGCACGTACTTGGGAACGAAGCTGTAATGTCCGTGGACCGAAGCTTTCCACGGTGAGCGGCGAGCTTACAGAGCCAGAGTGCGGGACCCCACCCAGGGTCTTCAAGAAAGACCCCGAAGAACACTGATAGATGCAGGCGCTGTCACCAGATCTAGATTCCTCAAGATCCCTTGCTGTGGTCGTAACGATAGCTGTCACAAGCTTCTTGACGTAGCTTGTCAGATAGGGTATTAGTGGTTAACAAGTTAACAATGACTTCCATCAGGGCCGATTTGAATGGCCGAGATTGCGGTCATTGCGCGCACTGTACGCTCGGAAATCTCAAGGTATCGGAGCCATCTTCGCTTGAAGTTGACGCCTCGGCTGGTAGCGGGCATACCTTGGGACGATGTTTGCCGATGCCAAAGGTTAAAGCAGCACGATCACAACAGCTCTCACGCATGCAGACTGAATAGATCGGATTCCATTGACAGACGACATGTCGCGTAGTAGGGCTCGTTGGGATTATGTAGTTAGACATGTAGTGGGTTACAATGTCTGGGCAAGCCCGCATGATGCGTCCCCATGAGAATCGAGGGTGGAGATTCGTAGTATCAAGCATCGTAATTGGGCCAAGAATATGCATTTCGTCGCCGGCTTCATGGCTGAACCTTGAACAGGAATAAACAACGCTCCCGAATGAGCACGATGAGCAGATTTGTCGGATAGTTGTGGAGCATCTGTCCTCGAGACCGTGTCCAGAGCCAATTGAGGGCTCGATCGTCGAGGATGAAAGCGCACACGGAGCGCGCGGGTTGGGCGGCCATATGCGGCGACGCAGGCGCATTTTGATGGTATGATTTCATTGAACGAGGAAAAGAACAACGTACCGGGTGGTGACGGTCATTTCGGAGTTGAAACCGCATTCACAGCGGCCGTGGAGAAGCGGTATGTTCCTGCCGCCCATCGAGCGCGCGACCCGCCGAACGAGATGCACGACGCATCGTTGACGCATACGGTACAGTTAGGTGCCCATGATCCCTTGACTGCATCTCGTAGTCTCTTTGGAAGTAGATTGTGAGGAGTATCTGCTAGTCGATACGCCTAAGTGTTGCGACCGTGAGGGTCGAAGGCAAGAATCCTGCCACGCGGCGCGGAGGAGGAATGTCACATCTACGGACACCCATAAGTGTCCCTAACGCAAGGACATCCATCGGGCTTCCACGGCCTTGATCCTGACCATCACCATCGCCCGCCGTCGACCCCATCCTCACACGACATCAAAATGGAAACGTACAACTTGTGCATACTGTATAACGCCCTCTCGGCTATCGGCCACTGGGAGACCACATGCGCTTGGCTGGATGAGCGCGCCTAACGCCACTGAGAATATACTGGAGCGGTCGTTTGATCGTCTTTCTCCGTCTTCCCCGGGGCCTCCCGTGACCAGATACTCACTTCTCAACTTGATATCCTACTAATCAGCGCTGTTGACTCGAAGGTCGCCCGTGAACTTATTACGGCTGTAGCAAGACTTGCCGCCGGACCGTGGCATCCGGCCAAGACCTCGCCAACTTCAGACTTGAGTTTGTGCCCAGCGTTCAATCAAGGATTGAAGCATCATTAGCGGCGCTCGAGTGACGCTGCTGAGCACACACGCACAAGCGTCGCTGAAGACTCACACTCTTCTGATGTTCTCAATCTGGCCGAATGTTTGCTTTCAACATTCGCGTAGTCTTCTGACAAAGGACCGCCAGAGCCACGTACAATCGCATGCGCTTCAGGCCAGCATCTCCACTGAACGGGTGCCTTGTCCGTTCATATCCCACACGACCAAGCCACTTGACATCGACGGCCATTCAGTCCTTCATAGGGCTTCCTTGGGGTGATGGCGACCCGACGGCCAGGCTCTTTTCAGCACGAGCGGTGCTTCGGCGCTCCTCGGCGGCCACTTCAAGTCGGTATAATGCGAACATCCGAGCACAAAGAAGCGTTTCAACTGGTAGTCTGGAACCTTCGCAGAGCTGATGCCAGGTAAGTAACACTGTGTAGAAGCATCTTCGCTCCTGATCCAATGCCGATGATCTGGTAAAAATGTTAGTCGGGCGAGCCGAGGCGGCATCGTCCTCAGTGACACAGACGGGCGACAAAGGTATATAAGATACTCAGAAGTGGGCCGTCAATCCTCAGCCCCAGGGTTACCCGAGCTCCACCAACCGCACCTCAGTCCTCACCGGCCGCTCCTCGCTCCTCTCCAAGTCGCCATGTTCTCCTTCATGAAGATCGCTACCTTCGCTGCCCTCGCGTTTGGCACCCTCGCGTCGGCCATTCCCGCTCCTGCGCCTCTCCCCGTCGCTGAAGCTGGCGCTCTCATGGCTCGCGACGCCGCAGCGAACCAGGACGTCACCACGATCCTCACCAACCTGAACAACGATCTTCAAGCTCCCACCGGCCAGCTCAGTATGTTCATCTTTCTGGCTGTCCGATTCATGACACTGATACATCGACAGATGGCCTCACGGCGGACACTGCCACACCTGACAAGGTCAACGAGATCGTGGTCAGCATCAAGGTACTCATCGAGGCCGCCACCGCAGCGTGCGGAAAGGCTTCTGGTGTCGGCTCCGGCAACATCCTCGTCCTCATCTCCATCACGATCAACGTATGTGTGTTTCACGATGTCGGTCTCTATGATATCTAAGCAACTCCTATAGTTGGTCATCTCGGCTTGCAACCACTGCTACAGCGTCTGCACGGACAAAGTGACCATCCTTGTCATCCTCCAGCTCCTCGAGTAAGCTGAGCCTATCCGTCCGCGTCCGAATGCAAGCTCACAGACGCCCAGTGTTGTTCTCGCTGCGCTCTTGACCATCGTCTTCAAGCTCGTCGGCGGCCTCCTCACCATTGTCATCGGTCTCCTTGTTGCCCTCCTCGGTGGCCTCGTCCAGATCATCCTTGGACTCAAGTTCACCGCTTGCGCGAAGGTCTTGCTCCTGCTCTGAGCGACCATCTGAGCGGAGATGGAAGCTGTTGTCCTGACATCGAGTTTGCATTGAGTAGCTCCTCATACGCCTCATACGCTATTCATACGGTGGCTCGTCTACAAATACCATCCCTGCGGACTATATCCCGTTCCTAAATCTCTAATACATTCTTTTATTGACTCGAACCACAATCGGCGCCTGCACCGCCTGTCATCCGGACGTGGATTGAAAGATACTCAGTCCCATGTTGGGAACGTAATCTAATCATCAATACGCGCATCAGTCTTCACAGTTGAGCAACACATAATTTTGAACCGAACCGAACGGATCGTCATTTCTCGCAAAGTTGTGGATACTGTGCGATACAGAAGTGGACGTGACAACAACCGGCAATAAGTGCACGGTGGAGATGTTGCCGTGTGCGACGCGATGGCGTCCTCAAGGTCACTTTGCGCCCACGCTGACAGTGGGCGATCAAGCAATGCATGTCTGTCTCCTGGTTTGGCGGAGCGCAAAGACGCAATCCAGCCTGGCACAGGATGGGTATTCCGTGTAATCGTCGTTTTACACCCCTGGATAGCCCCGGGAGATCCGAGGGCATCCCATAATGCGTTGTGAAGGATGTCATCGTTCGTGGCAAGAGTTTGTATAGTTTCCTGGCATCGGTCTCGGTAGCTGAGAAGTAACTGGAGAGCATCTGCGCTGAGATAGCAGATGTTATTTTTGTAGTGTTCAATCGTCATTGGACAGGCGAGGAGCTCCTTCGCGGCTGAAAGGGCCTCTTCTCGTAGGCGTAAATGTGACGCGATGCCGTAGACCAGGCAAGGATCACTGGGCTTCACCCCAGTAGATGCACCGGCGCGTAGCGTGACAAGGGCGTAATCCATGTCAAACTTCTGAGCAGCTGCTAGGACAAGGAGGTACTCGGGGTAGTTGTCGGGAATCACTGTTGTGATGGGTAATATCACAGACAGTAACGACTCAAGGGTCGTAGCGCTTTCTGTCATCTGCACCATATCGGGCGATATGGGAGCGCTAGCAGAGGATACCTTGGGCAGACTGAACATGTCCTCAAAAAAAGCCGACGATATGGACAAGATGATCTTGTGAGTCCTGAATAGAACACCGTCACAAGAACGCAAGATGACGTCTGCATCAGCGCGCGAGTGGTTCGGATGAACTTTGTCCAGCGAGCCCGGCTCGCTCTTGATACAGGACATGAACGCGTAGGGATCGGGCTTCCATGACAAGGGAATCTATTCGGCAGCTTGAGCGAGACTACTCTTTCAATATGTATAGGAGGACATTACCCATCGGAAGCCATGCGAAGCTGACTCTTCTAGTTCAGTGCAGAATGCTTCAAGCTTTCCGAGGTCAATCTTCGAACAATGTGGACAGCGGCGGGATGATATAAGCTCGCAATGAGCCAGATTGAGGCCCAGCATCGTGCGGTTGATCCTCAAGGGAGTCTTCAAAGCCTCAGAAATCCAAGACGAAAGTAACGTAGGCCATGATGGCTGTAAAAACACGCATCCGTCTATTGTCTGCGGGTGTTCCTCGGTCCAGAAAGGAGTTCGCGAGTAGCGAAGGTTGAACGTCGTGAGGATGATGCTTGATTGTGGCACCCACGCTTGCCGATAAGTGTAGAGTCTGTAGAAGAAGTCGCCGGGTACATTGTGATCTTCGAGACGTAGGTCGTGTCCTAAAGAGTACTTCGCCGCGCGGAGCATCTCTTCAGGGAGATCGTGCTGAGAAGCAGTGAAGTATGCGCCAATAGGATCTGAGAGTATAAGATCGTCAAGCCGCAGAACATGTTTCATGATATCAGCACAGCGCGTGATACCAAGTTCTCTTGCAGCAGACAAAACAAGTGCGGCGTCATTGAATGTCTTGGGTAGTACCAAAGGAACAGGTAGAAGGGTCGACAGCAGATAAGCCACGATGGGTGACGGATAAGATAAGGAAAGCACGGCGCGATCTCCAATCAGTGTAGAGTATGGGCAATCGTTTTCACCGCCTTCTGAAGTCGCAAGGCGATCACGAAGGGACGGTGCCAATGTAACCAATAACTTGGGTACTAAGAAGAACACGTTATCGGAGGCGCGTACAGCCAGGTCTCCGCTGGCGGCGTCGTAGGGTGATCCGTATAGCACGGCGGTAATTGCATTTTCACCCTCGTCTGAGTTTGTTCGAGACATGGGGGAGACAGGTAGGATGATGGTGGTGGACAGAACACAGGATGGGACGAGAGGCGAGTCAGCGACTCGACCCGTGGCTAACTCGAAGCTGATCGGATCACGGCGAAGTGTGTGCGTGACACGTCGTTAGCACTGGCAGCCTTTGAGCAGGCTTCTGAGTTGCTAACGACGTTCATGGCTAGGACGCATCTTGCTCCATAGAGTGTTTCTCGAGGGACGGCTTTTACCATCAAATCCACTTCCGAGACACTGTATACAAAATATAATCGGTGAAATCACGGCCTCCTCCGATTTCAAGCGTCAAGATGAAAATATTTGCGTCGGCTTACTTAACTCTCTCTTTTCGGATGCTACATCGCGGTCGAGACAATACCGTCTCGATCGACCGTTAGGAGACGAGAAACACCTTCGAACAGGACGTTGTCGGAGGCCCGCACGGCTCCGTTACAGTGACTCAGAGCACAATTCAACGGGATGACGTTAGTAATCGACCCTACAGCTACTGCGTGCGGGACCGACTGCAGGCCTGTGGGCAACGTCCAAGGGCAGGGAGCTTTGCTCCGTGAAGTAAACCCAAATCGTGTTCTCTTTCCTTGCGTGAGCTTGTTGACGTCCAGCTCCGCGAGTAACCCGAGTCTTTCCATCCGCATCCGAACGCAAGCTCCAAGACGGTCAGTCTCGTTCTCACGGCGCTCTTGACCGTCGTCTTCGAGCTCGTCAGCGGCTTCCTCGCCGTTGTGATCGGCCTCTTTACTGCCATTCTCGATAGGCTCTCCCTGATTATCCTTGGGCTCAAGTTCACCACTTGTACAAAGGTCTTGCTCTTGCTTTGATAAGGGAGTAAGTGAGTGAACTTGAACACGGACGCCGTCTCTTGACATGGAGTAGCCCATCATACTTGATTCTTGCTTGGCTCGTCTACAAGGACCATCCATGAGGGCTATATACTCCTTATCTATCTCCTGATACACTCTTTCATATGTAACTTATGCAGAAGGACCTCCCTGGCTCTTCAACGTATGGATAACACCCCATCAATTCCAAGCTGGAAAAGCAATCTAGTCTGCGTGAGCAACAGCGCTGACGACTACATGTGTAGACGGCTACTCACCGACGCAGTGGCCATGTTATGCAAAGACCGGCATACTGCTCGATAGAGGGCCGATGTATTGATCGACATGCAGAAGGTGCATGGCGGTTTTGTTCGTTGGGTGTGCGAGGCTATGGCGCCCTCGAAGAAGCTCCGGGACCATGGCGAAAGCCTGCGTTCCAATTCGGCACCATCTCCTCCTGCCTCGACGGTGAGAAGTGACGAAGACCATCCAGGGACGAAGTGGTCGGTGTATGGGGTTTTGACCTTGCAGCCTATCTCTCGTGGCGAGCCCAGAGCTTCCCATAGCACTTTCATCAAGGTGTCTTCCTTTGAAAGAGCGTCCCATACGAACTGCTGACATGCGATGCGATACGTCAACAGTTGCTGTAGTGAAGTTTCACTGAGATAGCATATCTCTGTGCCAAAATACTCTATCGTCATCGGGGATGTCAGAAGTTCATCCGCCGCAGCGAGGGCTTCGGGTCGTAGATGCAGCCTAGAGGCGATACCATATCGCACATGAGCGGAAGTTGCTTCTACACGGGCTGTTGCTCCGACGCGGAGGGTGTCGAGGGCATATTCCATATCAAACTTTTGCGCTGCAGCTAGGACAAGCGCGTATGAATGGAAGTCGTCGGGGATATTTGTTTTGATGGGAAGGATGGATGACAACAAGCATTCAAGTGTTTTGGCGCTCTCTGCCATCTGCACGATTTGGGGTGTCTTATCAGCCTCAGAAGAGACCGGCAAGCTGAACATGTCTTTGAAAAAGGCGGATGTCATTGCCAATATGCACTTGTAGGTCCTGAAAAGGACGCCATCGCGCGATCGCAAAACAACGTCGGCGTCAGGGAGATCGTGCTTGTCACGGGCCTTCTCCTTCAGATCGGGAGGTACGATGTCTTCTTCAATCGACGCATATGGGTCAGTCACTTTGACAAGTTTTATCTATTTCGGTGGAGGAACATCAGTCAGACCATCTGAGGCATTCAAACAAGGCAAGCTCACCGACGCTAGCGCCTGTGCAGCCGACGTCTCCACATCCAGCATAATCTCGTCAAGTTTTCCGACATCTATGATCTTGTAGTCGGGACTCGAGATAGACGCGAACAAGGTCGGCCGCATGAACTCTGTAAGGTCCAGACACAGCCGCGTGCGATTGATCGCCGTAGGGGTATCGAGTACTAATGTGAGGGAAGAGTACAAGGTATCCCGCCACCCTGACCTGTTGAAGCTGCATCGCACACTCGAAGCCTTGTCGTCCGTGTGCTCATGGAGCAGGAGACACTCTTTCTCATACTTCTTCGTCAAAGCATCGGCAAGTGCGCGCGATCGCTGAGACCAAGTTCGATGGAACGTGTGCAAGTTGAAGAAGAGATCACCGGAAGAGACTAAGTCTTTCAGCTTCAAACGACGACCCAAGGAGTGCTCCGCAGCGCGTTGCATTTCCGTAGAAAGACCATGCCGACTGGCAACGAAGTAGGCAGTGATGGGGTCTGATTGTATAAGTTGCTTCAATGTAGGCAAGTGCCGTATAGTAGCGGCGGTATACTCCATGCCGAGCTCTTCAGCTGCTGCAAGCAGAGAGGCTGTTTGCTCGAAATCATCTGGGAGCTCCAGAGTAACAGGAAGAATGGTCGAGAGCAGATGGGCCACAATCGTCGACGCATATGGCAACGAAAGTACGCGGCGCCGTCCATCCGCATCGGTTGTATGGGAGCCGTCGTGGTTTTGATCCATGATGGCGAGTCGTTCTCGAAGCACTGAAGATGCCATCTCAAGCGAGAGCCTGGAGATGAGGAAGAAAGTGTCGTCGGAGGCGCGCACAACAAGGTCGGCACGAGCATTATCGAACGGTGGTCCATAGCTATGATCTCTATTCAAACTAGCATTATCGGTTGACGTGGGAGACATGTTGAGCACAGATACCGCCCGGTGGCAGGCGATGGTGGCCGTGGTGGACAGATATACGAGGGCACGAGGTGGGCCGGTTCTTTCATGTTAACCGTGCTTGATCGGATCACGGACCAGCCGTGCTAAACGCGAGATGACGTCATCGTCAATGCATCTAGGTCCTGCGCGACGGCAACTAACAGTATCTTGTCGACGACGTTCATGGCCGGCTGAGAGCCCGCACCCCTATAAAGTCAACTTCATTCGGCAACTTTGTATCACGTCGTGCCGCGCTTGAATCCAGCAGAACCGACATTTACGTCTGAGCGCCGCCAGCATGGGAGTCGCATCGGCTTTACTCGCCACATTCTCCTTCAGGACCTTGCCAGTCACCGTATTCGCATTCTTGCTTTACGCCGCTGTATTCATCACCCTCGAAGTAACGGACCAGCTCGCGCCTATTCCGGATGCAGGGAAACAACGTGACTTCGGGCTAAGCCTTACTGAAGCCTACGATGATCTACACGCGGTACGTTTCCTCCGAAGTTTGCACACATAGCTGTTATGTTGAGACAATCGGACCAAAGATCACATCGAGACCTCACCCGTTCAACTCGCGTCAAAACGATCAAGTGCGGTCATATCTTTATCAGCGTCTGAACGACATCGCCCGCGATCACGACTTCATCCACGTTGTCGACGACCATACTACCTCTACACACGTCGACGGACTTCAAGCTGTATATTTCCAAGGAAACAATATCATCGTGAAGGTCGATGGTTCTGAAGGGTATGCGGATGGTGAGCTTCAACTCAGGATCTTGAGTCTGTAGCTGACGCCTCGTGCGCAAGGCAACGCCATACTCTTCTCAGCACATTTCGACTCTGTGGCAACTTCTCCCGGAGCTACAGATGATGGGATGAGTGTCGTATCACTCGTACAGATGGTCGATCACTTGTCGAAGAACCGTCCACGCCGTACGTTCATCGCCAACATCAACAACGGCGAAGAGGACGGCTTAAACGGAGCGCACTCGTATGTCTCGAAGCGACCGACTGGGTGGTGTCACTAATACCCAGCGTAGTTATCTGGCCCATCCGTGGGCAAACTTGACCAAAACGTTCGTCAACTTCGAAGGCGCCGGCTCCGGAGGGTGAGTGATGTCAATATACTGTACGAACTATTTCTAATCACGAATGCAGACGGCCGTTCCTCTTCCGAGCAAACTCTTTACCTATACTACGGGCATTTACGAATGTAAACGTCCCACATCCACACGCCTACGCACTCTCTGCAGATGCCTTCGCCCAAGGCGTCATTCGGTCGGAGACCGACTACGCGGTCTACTCAGGTCCTCGCAAACCCTCTCTCTCAGGAGAGGTGGGCGCCGCGGACCATACAGGCTACCGTGGCTTGGGCGGCGGGATGAGAGGCGCAGACGTCGCTTTCTACCAGAACCGCGCCCGCTACCATACCCCAGAAGACTCTATCCGCGCCATGGGCCGCGAAGGTTCTCAACGCGCTCTATGGGCTATGATGGAAGTGGTCCGCGGCGCAGGGTCGGCACTGCTAGGTGCCTCTGAGAACTCATTGGGGGAGGACGTCGTGGGCAACGCCGAGCCGTCGACGTACTTTGAGCGTAGGTTGCATTTATCCGGGGTTTGAACTATATCGAATGACTTGACTGATGTGCCTTCGTACTTGCTAGTGTTTGCGGCCTACCTCATCGCATTCCCACTACGGACACTGATGGCGATCTTCATCGTGCTTCTGGTCGTGGGACCCGTCATCGCCGTCATCCTTGGCTTCTTCATGTACCGTCAAACGCACACGCAGAACGCAAGATGGGCGACGAACCTTAAGGGCTATGGCCGCTTTTGGCTGGCGTTACTGATCACCATCGGGCTTCATGTCGCGCTGGTCGTAGGCTACCTGAAACTCAACCCCTACGTAAGTCATCGAACGCCCATACCTCAGCTGAGCTCTAACGCTCCACCAGACCATCCACGCGAACTCTATAGCAGTCGTCTTGTCCGTTTTGTCACTCTCGTACCTGACGTTCACACTCTCGCTCTCCCTGGCACAATATCTCCGCCCTGTGCCTCCCGCGAAGCAGAAGTTCGCTGTGCTTCTGGAGGTCTACCTTCTTACATGGGCACTTCTCGTCGCTTCCACCGTCGTCACAGGCGGTATGAACGTCACCGGGCTGTATTGGGTTGGGGCTTGGAACGCTTCTGCGTTCATAGCTCTGGTCTGGGGCTCGATTGAGAGTCTCGCGGGCAAGGGTCACGGCGGACGCGAGATCATCCTGCCGCCGCCCAATGGACCAGATGACGAGGCCGCTCATAGTGCGCCCCCTCCCGCTGAGGACCCGCACCGCCCGGATCGTGATGATGACGAAGATCCAACTGAGCGCACGCCACTAATTGGACGCTGGAGGCGGCGCAAGGCTGCTCCCGCTGCAGTAGTTGCCGATGAGAAGGCGCAGGACCGAGCGGTTCTATGGTGGATCTTGGAGATGTTGTTCTCGATACCCGTACCAGTGTACCTGATCGGCTGCATCGCTCGGCTGTGGGTACAGTCCATGGCTCAAACTGTGCCCGACGGCGGCTGGGCTGGAATCAGTGAGTGTCCACCCCGGTTTCGAATGTTCATGTCACTGACAGCGCTCTATGAACAGTCTACATCCCGCTCTCCCTTCTGAGCATCTTGGTTCTTCTCCCGCTGGCTCCATTCGCATACAAGCTCCCCGGGAAGCTGAACACGCTGATCCTCGTCATCTTCATCGCGAGCACGGCATACGCATGGCTCATCTGGCCCTTCAACACCAGCGACTCACGCTTGAAGGTTTTCTTCCAGTCGCGCGTCAAGCTCTCGAACATCACGGACACTGCTGGAGCTCCGGCCTTTGTGCGCGCTACGACACAGCTCACAGGCGTACCGGGCTACATCGAGCGCGTTGTCAGAGAGCTCCCATCTACGTCGGGGAAGGGAGTCCTGTGGCATGGGGCTTCGCGTCCGGGGCTTATAACGCAGAGCTGGGAAGTTGAGCCTCGCTATGTGCCCTCCGTCAAGGGCGAGTGGCTCAACGCCAGTGCTACGCGCGTCAACGCTACCACGGCACACTTCCACATCAGCGGCTCTGATACACGGGCATGCAGGATCTACTTCGACAATCTCGATGTCTCTAGCTTCCGCGCGCGCTCGACGGAGGAGAAAGAGTGGAAAGAGCTCGAGGTGTCTCAGGAGGGCGTGCGGACCGTTGCGCTCTGGAGCCGGTTCTGGGGCGACGCTTTCGATGTCGACGTCACGTTTGCCGGCGAGGGGTTGGGGGAGAAGCATGTGCAGGGGCGCGTCGCGTGCATGTGGGCTGAAGTCGACGGCGTATGGGCTGGCAAGGGCAAGGGCGGAGTGAGGATTCCTGCGCTCGAGGAGCTGTTGGCATTCATGCCTGAGTGGGCGATTGTGACGAAGTGGGATACGGGGCTTGTCGAGGCGCAGAGTGATTTCTTGCTCTGAGCCCGAGTATCGCCTCGTATCGATCATCTGTCTCCCGACTGACCTTCCCTCATACTATGCTCCGATCCCATTCACGACTACTTCACGATCTGCCTCATCTAGCAACACTGTACAATAGCGCATCGAAACTGTAATATCAGTAGCAAATACACGCACCGCACCCTTACTACTTATGACGAACGACGTCAGCCTCGACCTCTCGAATGGAGAACATTTGGAGCACACGACCAAAGCGCGATGGCGGCCCTGCAAACATTACAATGCGTACAGCATACTGTACAAATGGTACAGCAGGCTGCACAATGATATTCCCAAGAAAGTATGTTATAGGGTGAAACAGTCGTAACATATGTAGCGGTCGGTCGTAGTCACGTAGACTGGGTGTGATAAGCATGGTCATGGTCATGAGCAGTATGTATATGTATCATGAAGAATGTCCAGTCGTGAATCACTCGTCCTCCTCCTCAGCCTCCTCGTCCATGACGATGACTAGGTAGCTGTTGTTGCGTACACCAGCAGAGATCATCGTCTGGTGCCTGTCGCACTCGGAACTCATCTCGATACCGTCGACCTCTTCCTCGAGAATGAGACGCGCGCTATGGAGAGCATTAGTACTTGGGGGAGGATAAGCCCGTAGTCACAACACTCACTAGTTCATATCAAGCCCGAACGCCTGGCAAGCCGGCTTCAAGATCTTCTCGACGGTATGCTTGCCCTTGATCTTGAACTTGCTCTCCTGCTGCGAGTCTGGGTGCGCAATTGTAACGAGGATCTTCTCATCAGGAAGAGGCTCCGCCTCGCGCAAGGGCGCAATGGGCTCAACCTTGCGAGACTTCTGCGACTCTTCGGCGTCGAAGTTGAGCGTCGATTGACGGAGGGCTGAGCGCTGGACCGGGGCGTGTCCACTGCTGCTGCCACTAGCGGTGGGTTGGGGACTGCGAGCGGGACGAAACTTCGGTTTCGGGCTGGGTGAGACCTCTGAAATGAACATGAGCGGACATTCATACATGAGGCGGCACATTCTTACCATCCTGAGCGGCGTAGTTGTTCGTCTTGTGAGGTGTCTTCTTTACGGAGCGGACTTCGGGGTTGGCTAAACACGAAAGTCAGACATAGCACATGGAGTTGACAGTATTTGATGCTTACTGGACGTGCTGATCCTGGCCTCGGACCTGGCGATAGACTGACGAAGAGGGGAGGGCGCAGTGTTCTCGTCAATCTCGTCTTCCTCTTCGAAGGCAATTGGTGTAACGCGACGCGCCGCCGAAAGCCTAATACGAGGCGGTGCCAGGTTCTCGTCGTTCTCCTCCGAGCTATCGTTCGACATAACGGGAGCCTTCTTGCTACGAACCGGACGCGCAGGGGAGAACATATCGTCGACGTCACGAGGTGTAGGGCGTGCGCTGGCTGCAGACGGCCGAGGGCTAACAAAGCGGTTGACGGTGTGTTTGACGCTCAGAGTCGAAGTAGCAGGCTCGTTAAGTTCGTCTTCGTCGTCAGACAGGATCCGGTTACGAGCGCGTCCTTTGCCTTTGACCGGAGAAAGGAGAATGTCTTCCTCCTCCTCCTCTTCGGCCGTCTCTCCGAAAAGCTCGTCCTCGACTTGAGTCTCCACGTCGCCATCAAGACTGGAAGGCAAAACGTTCTCTTGTTCTTCCTTGAGCGTAATTTGTTTCTCGGTCAAAACGCGTGAAGACACGCTGACGCGGGAAGACGTGGACATGGGTTTGACGTCTTGTTCGTTCAGACCCTGTTGGATGGAGGTGGATACGCGGATACGGCGAGAACCTGAGGAACATCATTAGTACGTGCGTGAAGTCAAAGGTTCAAAGAGACCTACTTGTGGCAGCATCGCCCTTCACGACCACGACGCTAACAGTGCCAACCACTGAGCGCACAGCCTCCCAGCTGCTCTTGTGGATCTCCACGGAACTGCCACGGCATATGTTCAAGTCGTCCGTCTCGAATACAAGTGCGTCGGTATCAAAGTTGAATGTATCCTTCGTGAGCGTGACAAGTTCCTGTACAACTTGATTAATTTTCATATTTCCCTTTGTGCATTTACTTCGTGAACTTACCCCATACGAAGCCGGAACTGGAACCAGCACGCGCTTCAAGCCACTGCTAAGCACTAGCACATCTCCACCAGAGGGCGAAGTAGCCGAAGTAGTAGACGTGAACACGGCAGACTGGGGCAGCATGACTGGATGGATGCAGACCCGAAGTGGTGGTGGCTTGAAACAAGCTCCGTGGGCGCTCTGCCACGCCGATGACCCCGCGCGGTTATGATTCCAACTTGCACGTGCACGACGCGTCGCGACGCGTCGCGTCCGACGGTAGCCGACGGTTCGCGTTCGGTTCGCGTTGACTCGCCTGAGACAGACAGTAGTAGGGTCGTCAATCAGCAGCGAGGCTTTCGCGTACGGTAGTTCAAGTAGCACATATGGAGAGTACATGAACACACGACACACACTAGTTACAGGAATCAAGCCTAAGCAGTCTACAAGATCTTGATACGTTCTCTTCTACGCGGTCTTCGACTTCGGCTTCAACTGAAGATACCATTTGCTGAAGATCCACCTCACCCACGCAGTGGGTAGCCAACTAAGCACCTTGAACAAAAACGCCGCAGGCGCGAAACTAACAAAGTAAGGTGGGCTCCTCCTCAACGCTTTGTCCACCAAGGGCTTAGCGAACTGCTTTGGTGTAAGTGCCTTGATGCGCTGCACCGCCGTCAACCGTTCACGGATGCTCTCAGCGTAATCGGTATAGACAGAGCCCTCGGGGAGCGACCATGTTTCGGAGGTGTGGCTCACAATCCCAGTGCGAACCGCGCCGGGCGCTACGAGCATGACATTGACGTTGAAGGGACTGAGCTCCATCTTGAGGGAGTTCGTGATCATGTGGGCGGCCGCTTTGGAAGAGCCGTATACGGAAGACCACGGTGGCGCGCTGTCAGAGTGGTGAGACGGGATCGTCGCAGAAGGAGGGTGCATAGCTCACAATGTACCGAAAATGGATCCGACGTTGATGATGAGCCCGCTTCTTCTTTGGCACATGGAGGGCGCGATAGCCTTGACGGTACGAATAATGGAGAAGATATTGGCGTCATAGACGGTCTGTATGTCTTCAAACGGTATATCAAGCAAAGGTCCTCCTCGTGACACGCCGGCATTATTCACGAGCTGTAACGTAGGGATCAGTCAAGCGGCTGGTAGGTAAGACAGAGCGATGACATACAATGTCTATCCTGCCCTGCTCTTCCGTGATCTGCTTCACCGCGGCGCTAATAGACTCTTCACTCGTCACGTTCAGCGCTATCCGGTGTACACTCGGAGCTATGCTCGCCATCTTGGCTACATTCCTTGCGCTGCCGTAGACGATGCATCCGCGAGCCGCGAACTCTTCTGCGCTGATGGAAAACGTCAGTCATTGGCCCTAGAGCGAAGCACAGTACACGTACAGAGCAAATCCTATGCCTCCCTCAGAGCATCCGGTAACAAGCACGACCTTGGAGGGTGAAGACATGTCAGAAGAGGCTGGGTAAGCGTTTACTCTCGACAGGTCGCCCTCTACCGGCTTATATCCCGAGAGCAAATTGGCGGACCGGCACAGATCAAGCAGGATTGCCGGTCGGCGCAGACATGCAATATCGCTGTGATATCATATCCCTGTTGAAGATCGTCCGCAGAGCTTTGGCAACAGGCGGGAGCATCGTAACGGTGATGGGGGCCCTGAGGAATAGTATGCTGGTACCAATTGATTCACGCGCTAGATCATTCAGGGAGCATATAGTCCACAAGTCGGTTTCAGGACGTGCAAGCACTGAAAGCTCTGACCAAGAGGTGGCAGTCAAGCACAAGCGTGAGCGAAGTGGACATGGCGGCACGGATGATCGCAGAGGATTATTGATGGGATCAACCTCTACCCCGCCCCCATCTCGGAGTTTCGGCTTCCGACCATCACTGCAGCTTGCCAGTTCATACATCATACTGGTTGCTCGGTCGGCCGTTGCAATTGGCGGAGGCGGGGCACGACCCAGGACGATAGGACGAATCTATTATTGCATGCGCGGATGTACAAGAGATAGTATGGACGACAACAAGCACGACAGTGTACACTTTCTACAGAGCCCAAGAAAGAGAGAAATATCACTAGACGGTTGCCTATACCTTGTACCCGCCCGCAAGACCCATAACATTCTTCGGATCGACCGTCTTCTTGATCTGCGCCAACCTCGCAGCATTGCTTCCCCAAAGCTGCTCCGGCGTCAACTCCTCGAGACCATAGTTCGAGTACTGGAACGCAGAGCCGACGTCCTGCCCCTCGGCATCAGCGGCAGCGCGGATGGTGTTGGTAGCCTCGTTCTGCTTGTCGTGGAAGAAGTCGTAGAGGGTGGTGTCGGTGAAGTAGAAGAAGACGTTGCTGGGGCGGAGAGGGCGCGAGCGGTCGGGAGGGTAGGCCGAGTCTGAGCCGTGGGAGTAGAGAGTCTCGTCGAAGGGTTCGACGTAGAAGGAGCAGAGGAAGGTCGAGTCGTTGGCGGCGAGGGAAGAGCCGTAGTACTGCGGAAGATATGAGTGACTGGAAACTTCGATAGGAAAAGGGGAGGCTCACGGTGGTCAAGTTCCTGAAGGTCTCGAGAAGCGTTGGGGTGTACTGCAACACGTTCACACTCGCGAACTTGGCCGTCACACCAGGAGCAATGGGCGCGATGGGTGACTGCGCCTCGAGCAGGTCGTAGTACGAGCGTGTACCCATATCCGAGTACGTCGTGGGGATATCAAGCAGACCGAAGAATGCATCCGCGGGAGGTTCAGGCGCGTCATAGAACACGGTGATAGTTGAGTATGCCTTCCCGTTGCTGTACTGGTACGCGGGCAGGATGGAGGCCTTGCCGTCGGTGTTGTTGACGGAGAAATCAGCGATCGCCTTGGTCAACTCGTCGAAGTATTGGCCGTCGATCTGGATCAGACCGCCGTAGACCTCCGTCTGAGGGTGAGTCTTGAAGGTGAAGCTGGTGACGATGCCGTAATTGTTGAATGTGCCCTAGACACAGTGTGAGACTACATATTGCGTGATGGCTGCGATATGATGCTTACGCGAACCGCGAACCACAAGTCCTTGTCTTTGGATGTGACGGTCTTGATCTCGCCAGTGGGGAGAACAAGATCGAACGAGACAAGGTTGTCAAGCGCGAGGCCGTATTGGCTAGTCTGGAAAGTGTATCCTGAGACGAACGTCAACGCCGAGTTGTCACAAGAGAAACATATCAAGGCCCACCTCCACCGAGGGTAAAGCCAGGAATGCCGACCCCGGGAACACGAGCACCCGGTGCGTTGACACCCGTCCCGTTAAGGGCCAAGTAGACGTTGTCCCAGACGTTGCCGGCGCCGACCTTGACCGTCGCCTTATCGTCGCTGAGGGTGATGTCTGAGAACTTGGTCATAGCAATCTGGACGCCAGTTGTGGAGGAGAAGCCCTGGTTGGTGATGTGACCTCCGCCCTTGACGGCGAAGGGAGTCTTCGTCGATCCAACGATCTTCAGCTGTAGGGACGACCCTCGTCAGTTCATGCGACTCGTGGGGCTCAAGGATCAAGTGCAGTACATACGATAGCGGATACATCCTCTGCAGAAGCAGGCTCGACGGAGCAAGTTGAATTCTGCTCGCTGGACGTTGCCCAATGTTCAATATCGGCGTCGTATGTGGCAGAACCTGACACACGCTGGCGTCAGAAAAAGTGCCTCAGACAGTGAACGGCGTGGCAAGCGTACCAGGATACGAGACGGTAGCGGACTTCAACACGGCGCCAGCGATCTGCGAGCAGGCATCTGCCTTGGGTGCCGCCGAAACGGACACCGATGCGAGGAGAAGGACGAGGCCGTAGGCGAGCATAGTGAAGCTGCTGTAAAGAACCGACTGTAGACCGCAACCGGAACGACGAGACATGGCTCAAGCCCAACTGTCTTTATACGCTCTCAGTGACTGCGTACCATACCACTAGCCAACCGCCACTGTCGTGCTGGAGCACGGCATCCCAGAGGCTCTGCGGCCCTCCCCGAGATGGCGAGTCGTATTGATTACCAACGCCCGGAACGCGCTTGACAGCATCTTGCAGGCCAGTATGAGCTTGTGTGCAGGGCCGTAGGTGTAAAGGGCTTACGGATGCGTACTTGTTGCACTCGTTCGGCGTGCTGACCGAGAGTCGTTCAGGGAGGCAACCGAGCATCATGGGACAACTTCGTGCCCGACGTATGTCCTTGTTGGGATGGCCGCTGCTGTGCGACGTAAATGACCTGTGATGCATCAATACAATGCAAACTCTAAGCCGTCTCCGCTTCTTGCTGCTCGCCCAGATACCAGGCGGCGAGGAAGAACAGAGAAAGCTCAGTTTGTGGCGTATCTTTGACTGCATCCCAAGTATAGCCCGCGCGAGACTCTGTTGAGCCGTCGAATTGAGACAACATACTTACCAGTAAGTACAAGAGTCGGACACGTCGACGCAGGGTTTGACAATCGTGGGTACGACCGTGAGGCTTAGAGGATGAGGTAAGATCCGGTAGCAGTGAAGTCAGAAAGACAGGGTTGCCGGAAGGAATGCAGGCCCGGAGTTGTGCCTCCAGAGCGTAGACTTCGTTCTCGGGGCAGTCGGTCGGCAGTGAGGCTGGAGAGAAAGTGGCAGCCACCGCCGACGCGGACGTCCTCCCCCGGACCGAGCTAGTACTTCGGCGAGCTCTGCCGGTGCCATGGGATGCGAGTGCGTCATGGGTACCGCACGCGGCGTTGCAGCAAGGGCGGCCATCAGCGCATCAGCCACGAGGTTCATAAGTGGCGTTGCGCCCTCGGCGGGATTACATGAGCAATTTGATATGTTGTTGAAGTTCAGAAGTGCTGCGTGCTGTGTCACAAAACATAATGTGAAGGTCGGTAGAGTCATATTCTGTCAGCGAAGGGCCTACAGTTCACGCCCAACGCCATCCTCCAGCTTGAACCTCTTCACTCCGTCTTCAACTCCCCAAGGCACCTCGTTTTCCCAGTGGCTAATGACAATGACGGCCTGTTGCCGACTAACGCCGCCATTGCGCAAGAACCCACGAACGGCGGTGACCATCCGTTCGTCCATCCCTGACCAAACTGCCATTTCTTGTTTAGAACACGATTCGCGCGCTACATACACTGGTTAACTGACCTTCGTCGAGCATCACTACGGGCGGTGCACCAACAAGCGCCCGCATGACCAACACCACTGCCTGCTCCCCGACACCCAGATTAGAGAACGTGCGATCCGCCCACGCGCCGAGCTCCTCGTGAGAGACATCGTCAGACCACCGGTGGGGGCCAAGGCCATTGAGCATCTCCTCGACACGTTGCTCGCGCCACGCCTGGTCTTCGGGCGAAAGAGAGCCGCTGAGACCGATGCCAACACCATTCTTGCCCATAGGTACGAAGCCACCATCAAAGCCCGTTCCTATAGCTTCGCGCACCGATATCTTGCGTGCGCGAGGCCAGGCGTTATTGAGTTCCGGCGAAACAACGCCGATCTTCGTGCGCAGAGCTGGTGTAGCGTGTCTCCGCCGAGGTGCACCGAAGAGCGTCAGGCCTTGTTGGGTATACGACTGAGGATGATCACCGGTCAGCATGGAGCAAAGAGTGGTTTTTCCGGATCCGTTCGCGCCCTGCAAGTGCCAGCGGTCGCCGGCTCGCACAGTCCAATTGATGTCCTTCAGCACCTGGCATCACAAACGGAATCTTCAGTATACATGAACAACCAAAGCGATAAGAGCCGTACATGGCGCTCATGATACTTGACGTTTAGGTTGACCATCTCGATATGAGCTTCTCCAGGTACGCTCGAGTCAGATGGCGTCTTTGACTGTACATCCGCGGGGGTCGGAACGGCATGTACAAGTTTGATGGCTTCCTCCAGAATCTCCTCCTTGGGACCAGCATGAACCCGGCCTTCGTTCACCAGCGCGAGATGGGTGATCCAGTCCGGAACGGGGTCGTGTGCACGCAGGCCCATGATGATACGAGGACTGTGTGACGCGTGAAGCGCATGCAGTAGATCCAGCAACTTTGGCCGCATTTGTACGTCTAGACCAGCTATAGACTCATGAGTACCAGTCGATAAGCGGAAAAGCACCCCATACTCAGAGGTTCGTCAAGAATCAGGATGGCAGGTTCCCGGAGCAACGCTTGTACGATCCTAGCCCTACGCGTCTGGCCATTACTGAGTGCAATGAGCGGCAAGTCAAGTAGCCCACCGAGCCCCAGCTTCGTGATCCACTCTTCGAATTGAGCATTCGGCACCGAGGCAGACGTGTGCGAGAACATGCTCTCTCGTAAAGTGACGCGGTCTTCTTCACGTACGGCGCCATATCGAGCCGTATAATCGTAGAATGCCCCACCGCCTGCTCTTGGACGGTGTGAGAACGCGACGTGCGCTATCTGTTCGTAGACCGGTCGTCTAGAGTCTAAAGCCGGAAATATGCCGCTCGGAGGCGGCGGTGAGACGCGCATCTCACCCAGCAGGGTCTATGATCAAGTCAACATGGCGTACTCAGCCGGCATCGGGCATCAAGAGGAACCTACATCCAACAGAGCATTCTTGCCGTCTACACTTGAGCCGGCGCCAACAATAGCCCAACTTTCATCCTCATGCACAGTCAAGTCCACGTCACGCAGGACTGGTTTACGCGCTTCACCGAAGCGAAATATATCTGCTTGAGGAATGCGGATGAGTGGCTTGGTGGACTGGGACGACGCAATTCTATGTGTAGGCCTTCGATAGGAAGTTGCTAGAAACCCGATGCGCCGCTGAGCGCGTAGAGGCATAATGGTGTACAATTCTGAGCCTTAGGGACCAATGTCTGGAGAGAATCGATAGTGGTGGTGGTGGTTCAAGCTCATGATGCGCGGGGCAGCTGAAGGCTTCGCGCGGCTTGACTCAGGGACTTTTCGGCCGAAGGATTCGAAACGACAACATTCATTTCTACTACAAGATATGTTACACAAGATGATGAGAGCGAGATAGTTGAGTGATGAGATACAGTGTCAAGTAGTTGTACGTAGAGGTCTTGTGCGAAAGTGACAAGAACACCAGACAGCGAGGGTCAAAACACACTGAGAGTTTGAGACGACGATAGGGGATGATGTACATGGTAAGAGCGAGATCATACAAGATAGAGATTGTTCGATACATGTCTACTTGTTGCGAAGAGAGTCCATCACCACGGGTCAGAAGCTTGAATGGGTGGGCCCCAATCATCCTCACCCACGGGTGCCGCCCATTGAGTCTTCGGCTTTACAACTGGGGTCTGAGGTGCTGCTGGAGGCCCACCGGGCTGCGCGTTCCCTTCACGACCTCCACGACCAGTACCGCGGCCGCGACCGCCCCAGGCATCCCCTCCTCGGCCACCACGAGCGTTACCCCGCCCACCTCCACGAGCAAAACCGCGCGCAGGTGCGTTGTTCGATGCCGCGCCACCCCACGGCATACTACCGACATCGACGCTGCTCCAGCCAGTGGTCGACTGCGATCGTGCAGTAGCCACACTCGCAACACTGCGAGCATCGTCGTCTTCAACAGGACCACCACGAGCGGATGCATTCTTCGCAGAAGAAGCCGCTTGACCCCAAGGCATGCCCGAAACGCTGACCTTTCCCCAGCCAGATGTGGATTGCGTACGCTGGGTAGCCGCGCTGGCCACACTGCGAGCATCATCATCATCTTGCCCGCCACTGTTACCCCATGCAGTATGTGCTGAGCTTGCAACGGACTTATCGTCGCCGTCGCCTGCATCCCAATCTCCCCATCCATCTGGAACTTCGTTGCCCCAGCCAGAAGCGCCCGGAAGCTTGGATGGTCGCGCAGCATCAGCAGCCAGTGCAGGGTTTGTAGATGTCGAACGACTGGGTATGGGCGACGGCCCAGATGAATGACTCTGCGAACGATCTATATCCGCGACCAATGTTATAACCTCGACGATTGAAGACGCGTGAAGAAGGCTTACCTTGGGGGCGAACTTGAGGACGAATCCAGTTCTCGCGTTCGCTAGGCTTCGGCTTCTTGTCGCGGGGCTTGCCGCGACCATTACCACCGCGCGTCGAAGTCCCATTCTTCGCCTCTATTGCCTCCCTCTCCTCCCTCTCCTTCTGCTTCTTCATCGCCTTGTACACCTTGCATATACCTTTCGGGCACACGGGTCCATGCTCAGGGCAGTTCCCCCTCCACCACAGAACCTGCGTCTTGGGCTCGTTCGCATCGGCCCAAAGGTTCTCTGGTGGATCTTCATCGTCGTCCGGAGCGCCAATCGGGGTTTGAATGAGGCTGGAGGCAACCGGTGCGGCAGAGCCGAGACTCAATCCACGCATCGCCCGCGAGACATTGGCGACTTTGGGCATATCATCATCCTCTTCATATTCGTCGATGTAGTCGGCTTCGTCCGCTGCGTCGGGAGAAGTGACATAGCTGCTGTGGGAAACCGCGCGGGACGACGGAGCGTAGCCAGTTATCAAGGAATCTCCATATGATGCAGGTCCGTACTTCGATTCGTTTTCCATCTCTTCAGCCCAGTCGAACTTGCTGTCCGCAGCTTTCGGTACGAGCTGCTTTGCACCGGAGGAGGCGGTGCGACCGCCAGAAGATGTGCTGCTTCCAGAGCTAAGCTCTGGAGTAGGCGTCTTGTGAGACTGGGTGTTCAGACCAGGAGGAGGTCCAAGTGGCGAGGCAAGCCCGGGAGGTGCCGAGGTGCTCCCTAATACACGTATGAGATAAAAACTATATGTCTCCGAATCATACTCACATGGATCATTAGGAGGAGATGCCACTGAAGACACGGAGGGAGTGGACGCCGTGGTCGCAGTTACACGCGGCTTTCCTTGACCCCAAGCACCCGAGAGGATGGGAGCGGCTGCCTGCTTCTGTTTTGGACCAGCGGGAAGGACACCTGTCTTCTTCCACTCATGCCATGCGGGAGATCCAACTATGCGATGGTAAGTATAATATACTACCTGTAGATGAACATACCTACCTGCCGGTATCGCGGCTTTGGGTGGGGGCTTAAAGTCCTTCGCGGGAAGCGGGCGGCATAGTTGAGGCTGATTAGGATCGTTCATGTTTGCTTTTGGGAGTTCACACCATCCAGTTTTCGGATACGGCCATCGGATCTTCCTGGGAACGACATCATTGAGTAAAGTCGTAATGGCAGGTTTCCTATCACGTACTGGTTGTGCGCAGACCATCCGTTGTACCAACCCGGCTGGACATCAATCCGCTTCCAACCTGCATGAGATATCAGTGAGGTTGATACCTAACCCGAGTCCAAGAATCTCACCTGCTTTCTGCACATCTCGCCCACGGTTGTACGTACAGTAGAAGATGCTCGAGTACTTGTCCCGCTCTTCGGTAGTGGGCTCCATCACGAAGTCACTCCACTGGTGCTTTCCGAGTAGACCGTTCCAGTTTTCAAAGTCTCGACTGACTTCAATGATGAGGATGCCTCCAGACTAAGAGCCGGATCAGTTGGTATATCCCTGGTGGCATCACACGGGCATAGGAGAGATAGCACACGTATACTGTGACCAAGACGTGCAGGCGAGAGGGAAGAGACCAATTCGTACCTTCGGTCTATAGTAGAGGGCCCGTAAAGGGTAGTCGTGAAGCCGAGGATTTCCCCCGATGCAACACGCCAGCCAAAAGCAGACTCGAATCTGGTCGTGCTCAAGCTCCATGTTCGGATGCGTCTTGGGATATGGGTGAACGACGCTCAGATATTTTGGCTCGTCATCCGCAGGAGGTGGCGTCTTTGGGCGTTTCGGCATGATGTGAGCACGGTGAAGTAGATATCGCTGTGTGACCCGACGATGGTGGTTCGAAAGCAAGCCGCGAGACGCGACAGATGCCACTGAACCACGCGCGACCGGACGCCAATCGCCGTACCAATCGAGGCTTTGATTTCTCCTTAGTTGTCGGTCAAAGGATCGCTACCGTACGTATACAGGCCATCGACATCGATGATAGCGCGTGACGGCCTGTGTTCAGTCGTTTGCTAGCCACGACGCGTCGGACGCGTTGTTTGGCCTGGTGTGGGACGCGTTATGGGTCCATGTTTCGCGTGCCACAATGCGATCGCAAAAGAGGGGAATTCTTTGCCCACAGTCGGGACTCATACGGATCATACTCATCGCACTGGACCCAATTTTGATTCACATACTCTTTCCAAGTCTGCAAGTATGGATCAGCCTGTATATCAGATGAACGCGCAGGTTGAAACGCGACTCGCTTGGGCGCGGAAGGACTGTAACCGGGCCGCTAGTGCCGTCCCTTGATGCTGCAAAATTGACGTTCGACTCGTGCATCCATCAAGCTTGACATCGTCAATCGCAGGCCCTTTGTTCAGTGAACTTGGATCAACCAGATTTGCGCCAGGACACAATCTTGGCAACAGTATCCATGCAGCTGAAACGTTGGTGCCAGGGGATGCACTCCTTGGCCTTGTTTTCTGCGTGAAGAACAAAGGCCATGCACGACTCTCCGCTGTGTCGTTGTTCCGGACGTGTCGCCTCTCGCTTACAAGTTTCCATGCAATATGGCATGCGTCCCAATTCTGCATGACCCTTGTTCTCTCGGCTCAGTAGATATATTCCGCCCCGTCTCTTGCCTTCCTTCAGCGCTTGAACTTGAACCGTCAACGCTTCACCAAGATGTCCCTCGTCTGCTCATCACCCGGCGAGTCTTCCCTGCTCGAGACCCTCCACAGCGTACTCGACGACGTACAGGACATCTTCGACTACACGACACTGTACGAGCCGGAGTCGCGCGCCCGCGAGTTGTTCTGCGCGTTGGGCTTGCGCTTCCTCAACATGCCCGTGCGACGTCCTCTGGACAAATGTCACGCCCGCCCACCTCCTGGGTACGTATAGTCCATACCACTTCCTGTGATCGATACTCTAGCTTGCTTCACCTGGCTTTCTGTCTTACAGATGCGTTCGTTTGCGCCTGTTCTCCGCTGAGCGGCGCCGCGCGGGCTTCGCGCTGGACCAAGCCGACTTCCGCCTTGAACGTAACGGTGAGCTCGATGTGGACTCCGTGCGCGCTTATTGGGGAATACAACGCCTCCGCGTAAGATTCTTCATAACCGGCCACGTATCGATAGCTTACAATCATGACAGCCCTGCTCAAGCAGCACCGGGATGGTGTTCGCACCAGCGCGGGAGGACCGCTGGTCTGCACTCGCGCTTCATAACTTGACGGACGGGAAACAGCCGTTGTTGAACGTGATATGTACGTCCCCTCATTGTAACAGGACACGCTCAGCTGCTGACATCGACAACTGTCCGCAGACTTGCCCACGCCAGAAGACGCTACACAATCCCACTTCCCGCCAAGCAGGCTAGCGCGCGTTGCACGACACGCAGCAACCAACCCCGCCCTCTATGTGCACGCTGCACTCGCCTTTTACGCACTGCCCTATCTCTGGGTCGCGTTGCTATGGCTCCTCTCGCTCATGCGTTGGGCCGTGTGCTGAACGCCGCCTACCGCTTCTTGTCGCATGCTTTGTTCTGCTTTCGTCCTGTGCTTTGTTCACTTGTTCCGGATTTGTCTGCACGTGCTCTTGATTAGGCCTCAAAGCCATTATGCCTCATGCCCCCATGCCTTATGCCCTATATGCTTACCGTATGCCACTCCCCATTCACATCGTCTTGCATCATCTTCACGCTCTCTTTCACGTACCCGTCTCTTGAATATCTTTGTCGCATGTCTATCGCTTGTAATTGTATCAAGAATGACTCGGGGCCTGCTTTCAGTTTGTGCTCACCTCTATATGTGTTTTCGAGTGCTTTCATCGCGCATGAGCCTGGAGGATGTAGCGCCAGTGACCAGTCTTTGCGCATTGGGACATATTGTCTTCATTTTGAAAAGAGTACAAGGTGGTATAGTGTAGTGGTTATCACCCTGGATTTTGACGTGCTGCAATTTCCAGAGACCCAGGTTCGAACCCTGGTACTACCTTGGCATCTGCTCAGGCTGGTTTCCTTTTTCTTCCTCACACCAAAGCCCTTTGCTAAATACTTGAACGCATTATACTAACGTGACGATTGAATATTGATGGCTTATCCGAGATACGGGCTTCTGTCGTGTCGATGGGCGCGACACAATTTTTGAAGAGTACGGCATGTATTGCCTGCGCGCACTGGGTAGACGGGTTCGGCCACTATAGGTAAGTTATCCTCCCGCTACAAGCTAAACCTGTGGGACGCAAGACATAGTCTCCGAGACGGAACAGCAGGCAATGTATATTCCGCTAGGTACACGGGAGCCCGCGAGGGGGACGAGAGTAGGTAGGCGGACTGTAGACGATAGTCTACGCGGCGCGGATGGGAGTAACAGTACAGAGATACCAAGCAACAAAGCTCTTTACTACTGAGGTGTCTCGATTGTATTAGTATCAGGGGGGACAGGGGAGATATATCGAGAGGCGCGCTTCAAAAAGGGAAACAAACGAAATGAAAATGGGGGTTCGCATAGGACAAGAAATTCGGTCGGTCGCGTCGTCGACCTTCAGAGAAAGGAAGTTGTATTTCGAAGAGAAGTAAGAGAGAGGGAGAAGACGAAGAGAAAGGAGACAAGCAACGGAGTATCAGGCGGCGAATGTTGACTGGGGAATAAGGATCACGCGCAACCAAGGGCCCAAGGGGTGGTGTGCCGCGCCGTCCGTACAACCCGATCGCGCACCATGGCTCGCGGTATCTGATGATGATAGTTGTGGTTTTTATCCGTTTATTTTCGCAAGACGAGTCCGGGCAAGGCAGAGCAACGAGCGTCAGGAAGTCCTCAGGGTATCGGTATCTTCAGCAATCGGGCGCGGGTTTCATTTACGCCTCAGTGGCGACCTCCTGCGCGGGCGTGACCGGCACCTCGTCGACGGCCATACCCTCCTCAGCCGCAATGGCGGCGGCGTTGAGCACGCCGGGGTCGATCGGAGTCGGGTCAATGGGCGTCGGACCTCCACCGGCCGAACGGCCGCGACCGCCCTGAGGACCGGAGCGCGGCGGGTTGGCGCAGCGGTCCTTGCCGTGCGCGATGCGCAGGTTGGCATAATCGGGCTTGGACTTGATGCCGTCGATGGCCTTGATAGCGTTGGAGATGTTCGTGAAGTTGACGAACGCGCAGTTCCTACGAGCGAGGGTTAGTGTCGGATCAATGTGTATCAAGCTGGTAGGTGACAAACTTCTCCTTGAGGAAGTTGACGAGCTCGATGTCGCCATACTCGCCGAAGTCGCGCTTGAGGCGGTCCTCAGAGAACGCCTCGAAGTCCTCGATGTTGCCAACGTAGACGTTGCGCGTAGCACCGGAGTGAACGGCAAGGGCGAGCGCGGGCGGGAGCGGACCGCTGTTCTTGCCCCAGCCGATCTTGAGACGGCGGTTATTGAGAGTCAGACCCTGGTAGCTTGCGACCTGGAAGAAGGTGAAGGCGGCCGCCGGGTCGACGAACGTGACGAAAGCGATGTGCTTGTCTTGCATGTAGCGGATGCTCTGGAGGACACCGCCGCGAATGGCGTTGCAGAGGTCCTCGGGGCTAGTCTCGGGGTGGATGTTGCCGAGGTAGACCGTGCGGTTGAGCGCCTGAGCACCGAGCGCCATGCCCTCGGGAGAGAAGGGCGTGAAAGGCGAGAACGGAGACATGCCGCCGTTCAGGTTGGTGTTGATCGGCGAGAGGGCAGCGCTCTGTGCAACGAGGGACTGGGCAGCCGCGGCTTGGGCAGCCTGAGCGGCGGCCTGCTGGCTCTTAGGGATGTACGCGCAGCGGTCCTTGCCGTAGTTCACACGCTTGCCGGCCCAAGCGGGCTCGGTGGGGAGCGTGTTCACGACCTTCGTAGCGACGGAAATGGACAGGAAGTGGACGAAGCCGATAGCCTTGTCGCGGACGATCTTGACCTGGTCAATGAGACCGAAGCGGGAGAGATCATCGCGGAGTTGTTCCTCGGTAACGTTCTCGTCGAGGCCGCCGAGGTAGACGTTACGGCTAGCGTTGCTCTGCGAAATAGCGAGAGCGACCTGCGAGGGGACGGGCGAGGGCTTTCCCCATCCGATCTTAAGCTCCTGGTTGTGGAGAGCGAGCTTCTTGATCGTGGCGTCCGCGTGGAAGGCGGCAGCAGTCTGGGCGTCAAGGAAGGAAATGAAGACACAGGACTTCTCCGGGAGAATGCGAACGCTCTCGAGGGGACCGAAGTGGACGAGGTTCAGAAGCTCGTCGACGGAAGCAGATGCGGGCAGGTTGCCGACATAGACCGTGCGACCGGTTGCCGCGCCGTTAGCGCCAAGAGCAGCAGCGAGAGCGGCGCCGCTGTAGCCTCCAAGCGAAGGCGTGAGGGGCGAGGCGAGACCGTTGAGGTTAGGCAGGCGCTAAACACAAAACAAGCAATCAGCATCTGTACAGCAAAGAAGACGGGCGATCAAGATGGCGGCAGGGTTGAACGGATACCCGTGATGGCTGCGCACGGAACCGGTAATGTGACTGCTCTGGAAATAATCGCTTACCGTGTTGAGGGACATCTGGCCAGCCTGGTAAGGGAAGCCGTTGAGCATACCGGGCATGCCCATGCCGAGCATGTTGAAGTTGCCGAACGCGAAGTTGTTCTGGCCGTTCGCCTGGGTCGGGCTCTGCGCCTGAGCCTGAGCAGCTTGCTGGGCAGCAGCGAATGCAGTCGCGGTGTTGGGGCTCATCTGCGGGTTGATCGGCGTAGACGGCGTCTGGAGGGACGTCGAGTACAGGGGAGAAGCCGGCGGCGCGAAAGACG
This sequence comes from Peniophora sp. CBMAI 1063, assembly GCA_900536885.1. Lineage (NCBI taxonomy): Eukaryota > Fungi > Basidiomycota > Agaricomycetes > Russulales > Peniophoraceae > Peniophora > Peniophora sp. CBMAI 1063. The sequence goes on from UWZB01000068.1 coordinate 325,496, forward strand.
AGGGAGATGCAGCGGCAAGTGCCGCGGCGGCCTGAGGACCGTAACCGTAGTTGGCGAACAGGTTCAGGTTGTCCCTCGGCGAGGTCGCGCCCGCGCTGGGCAGGGCACCGTTCTGAGCAGCACCGTTGCCGTTCCCGGGGAACGAGTTGGGCGACCAGCGTGCCTTTTTCGAGCCAGGGCCCACGTCCGTGTCAATGGGTCGCTGAACAGTCTACTTCTCAGCTTTTGGTTGTTAAAGAAATCAGATAAAAGCTCACCTTCATCATATCGATATCGAAACCGTAGGCGGAGGCGGAAGGGTATTGGGAGGCGAAAGCGGCCTGCTCTGGGTCCATATCCAGAGTAGGGGAGGGGGTATAGAAATGGGAGGGTTTAAAGATGAGGGTGGGGTCGTCTAAAGAGCGGCTTTACACGCACAAAGAAAGAGGATGTGCTGTGAAGTTATAGATAACCAAAGGTTAAGAAGGGGCAAACGACGCCGACCAACGAACGACTCAAAACGACGTCGAGGAGAAGAAGGAGAGGGTGGCCAGCGCATCTTCTGCTAATATGCCCGCGGATACACCCGGACGATAAGCCGGTCCGCGGCGCTCCCATCACTTCATGATCTTCATCCATCCACCAACGCCCATCGCGCACAGCTCTCTCCCTCTCATCCATCATTGTGGCTTCTAGCTGTTCCGCTCATGGCCGCTAGAGCCGGCTGACCCTACGTCCGACTGGCAACCCTCTTCTCATGCTCAAAGCATCTACACAAATCCTCTATCGAGTTCAAGCTTTGGGTTCCAAGCTTCTCGGTAGCGCTCGCACCAATGGCGCCATCGACCCGCATTTGATCGTAGGACGCTCTGGGACGCTAGCGCGCCTTCCGCTCATATATCGTGTCGCAACCGGGCCCTGGAAGATATCGTCCGCAGCAGGCCAGCGGGAGCACGTCGCGCGCGCCCATTGGATCCGTGTTCCACTTCGTTCCTTATTCCATGTGAATACACACGGACACACAATGCTTCGATGTATACTTGTACTCCAGCTGTACTTGATATAACGCCCTCTGGGTCTTCCATCTCAGCCTATCGCTTGCCATTGCTGGTCACGGGAACGTAATCCGCTTCCGTCCCCTGTAGGTCTGGGAGCGTAACTTGCTTCACTGAATGGTCCGCGTCAGCGCTTGAGAACGTAGCATGCCGACACGGCGCGATCTACAGTAATGCCTGATTCGTGCTGAGAATAGACGTATACTCGATCTTTGCCTCTGGCTGATCCATAGAACTCGTCGGCTTGTCTGTTTAAGTACACTTGGAACGCCCAGCTTCACACATTTACCACACCTGCTGCTATCGAAGCTGCAAGCCTCTTCAGTGTGCAGAGCGATCGGTCTGTCGCAGCTACACATGGGCCGGTTCTCTTGCAAGTTTGAACGGACACGACGTGTCGTACGACACCTTCACCAGCGTCTCTTAGTAAGTATATGAATTCCGGAGCATCTCCACATGCATGAGGTCCGGAAGTCAGCGTGTTCAGAGGTCGGAACACCGTTACCGGTGAAAGACAGCACATTTGGTATACGTGGAGTATCATCCTGTACCCAGCGTAAGTGGGTTAACGTATACGTCACATACCATATCACGATACGTATGATATATCCGCATGATGGCAATCACCTCAATTGTCGCATAACGGAGACCCAACTCGCAACCCGTGCAACCCGTGCAACCCGGGACCGATGCGATTCGCATTTTGATGCGCGCACTGCCGGTTGACCCCGAGGGATTTCCGCCCCCTTCGGGGTGGCATACGAAAAAATTGGAACGATACAGAGAAGATTAGCATGGCCCCTGCACAAGGATGACACGCTTCTCCAGAGTGGTAGACCTACGGGTCTCAATATTTATTTTGCTTCTTGCTCTTATCCACACTACGAGCCTGAGACCGCTCCTCAGTCACTCTTTCTAAGCAGATTGTTGAAAGAAAAGTTTATGCATTGTGTGTAGTACTTTGTGCGAGATATGAACAGGATCGTGCGTGGGTATATTACAAGAGCCGAGAGCGCCAGCGCTGTCAAACTCGATGGGTATCATACAAGAAGTACATGGTTCAGAACGGGAAACCCGCGGGCAAGCCGACCGTGCTGTTCTGCGCGCCCTTCGTGACAGTGAAGCCGAACGGCAGAGTCCCCTCAACAGGGAGCTGGTTCGGGAGTGTGAAGTTGAACTGCCGCGCCTCGACACCGACCTCACGCTTGAAGGGGAAGCCCGAAGGGAGCTCAACGGTGCTGTTCTGCGCGCCCTGGGTCACAGTCAAGCCAAAGGGCAGCGTGCCCTCGACGGGCAGCTGGTTGGGCAAGGTGAAGTTGAACTGCCTCGCCTCCACGCCGTCGCGCTTGAACGGGAGGAAGCCGAACAGCGTCGAGTTGTCGTTGCCGGTGACGATGCTGCCCGAAGGCGTACCGGGCGTCACGGTGATCCCGTTCGGGAAGGTGCCACTGACAGGAATGGTGTTGGGAATGTTCGCGGAGAACTGAGGCTCACGCGCTGCCAGAGCGGGAGTCGCGTCCTCGCGTTTGAACGGGAAGCCCGACGGGAGGCCGACGGTGCTGTTCTGAGCGCCTTGAGTGACGGTGAGGCCGAAGGGAAGGGTACCATCGACGGGGAGTTGGTTAGGTAGGGTGAAGTTGAATTGGCGCCTGAATGGGAAGCCCGACGGGAGACCGACTGTGCTGTTCTGTGCACCTTGCGTGACGGTCAGGCCGAAGGGGAGCGTTCCCTCAACAGGCAGTTGGTTGGGAAGGGTAAAGTTGAATTGGCGAGCCTCGACGCCGCGTTTGAACGGGAAGCCCGAGGGAAGCCCGACGGTGCTGTTCTGCGCGCCCTGGGTCACCGTGAGACCGAAGGGGAGCGTGCCCTCGACCGGGAGCTGGTTCGGAAGAGTGAAGTTGAACTGGCGAGAGTCTATGTCGTCGCGCTTGAAGCCGAACGCGCCGAAGAGCGTCGAGTTGTTGTTGCCCGTAACGATGCTGCCAGACGGCGTCTGGGGAGTGACGGTGATGCCGTTCGGGAAAGCACCGCTGACGGGGATGTTGTTGGGGATGTTGACCGAGAACTGAGGCGCCCGTGCTGCCAGAGCGGGGGTCGCGTCGTTGCGCTTCATCCTATATCGATGTCAGTATCGAGTTCAGTAGGTGAATGGAGGCAACGTACGGTGCAGGAACTGCCTCAACTGCCACGCCGACGGCGAGGAAGACGAGAGTGTAGAAACGAGTAGAGAACATGATTGAAGTTGATGAAGAGTGGTTGAGTGATTGAAGAGTAGACGAGTAGTGGATGATGAGTATGGAGGGTAGTATGCGGGCGCTTATATAGTCAGTTGTACAGGAGACTCGCGTATCCGAAACGATAGACGAGGGGGCAGTCGTCTCGGAAGCGCCCCTGTTGAGAGTATCGACAGGAGGCATGCGCCGTAGTGAAGAATCGAATGGCCGGGGTGACCCACCATAATCCTGGTGTAGCAAGTTTGATATCACTATTCGACAATATCGTGAGCACTCTTCCGAGACTGTCAAGGTTCTAAGCTGAGAGAGCTTCAGCACTTTCCTGCGCCTAGCGCCGCGAGTCGACGACGCCTTGCGTCCCGAGACACCATTGCGCTCCGAGACACTAAGAAGCGGTCAACCGTCTCTGCACTTGGCCAGTCTGCCGTTCTGAGAAGCGACAAGGTTCACGGAAGGATGCACTATGGGGACACTTGTTAAATCAAGCGGCAACGGCTCTTCAGTGGCGCAGATTGAGTTTAGAAACGACGATCGTGTCACCATTGTCTACGTGGCACCGTATCCGGTACGGCCACGTATGTACATGTCCCAAAACAGCATAAAGTCTGGATATGAGGGCGACTTATGATGGTGGTGAGAGCCAAGCCGCAACTTGACCACGCGCGTCGCGCACTCCTCCGTATCTTGAACCTCAACTTCGACGATGAACTCCCTATATACCCTCGGCGTCCGGCAGACGTCGTCCATCCAGGCAGACTTGGAGCGTCTACGGTCTGGCGATGCGTCGGCCTCACTATTAGGTCCCAGGTCCGCCCTTACCTGCGCCTGCGCCGCCTACTCATGTGCGAGCTACCAGGCCAGATCTCCGCCTCTTTAGCGGGTATGGCGCGTACGATTGAAGATTATGACTCAATGGCGCGTCGTGAAATGATCAAGGCCAAGCAAGAGAAAGCAGCCGCGTGCGTATTTTCGCATATGTGCATATGTCGGGCAGTTGGGATACTGAAGGTGCGATAGGCGCGTGCAGAAGTTCAGGAACGACTATCAGGAGCTCAAGAAGGAATTTGAGAAGTTGAAGAATGAGGTATACTGCATTTCCTCTCGGATACCACAGACAACGTGCTGACCTCCGTGGCAGCATACGGACACGCAGCGTGCGGCGCTACTTTCCTCGGGTGCTGCAGCTTCAACATCTGGGCCACACGATGCAGCACGGCGACGGGCGCCTATGTCTGCCTCGTTACCACCTTCGGATGCCGACAACCCCTTCCGACCGAATCCCTCCCGGGGTGCTTTCATGGGCGACTCACGGGAGGCATACGCGTTGCGAGAGCATTCTTTCGCTCAACAAACACATGACCGACTTGATGAGATGCTAGCACAAGGCCGCGCAGCCCTCGACGATCTGGTTGACCAGCGGAGTATGCTGAAAGGGACACAACGTCGACTATTGGACGCTGCCAACACCCTGGGACTGTCCAGGGACGTCATTGGATGGATCGAGAGGAGAAGGTGTGTTCATGTCGTTTTCTGCCTACGTGACACCAGCTGACTGTACTCCGACTCAAGTACGCAGGATATGTATATCTTCTGGGCTGGAGCAATCTTCACGTTCTTTTGTTTCTACATGATTTGGAAGTATCTTGGTTGACATCTATCCCTACTGCTCGGAATCTGCGTTTACATGTACTTACTCGACCTTCATACCCTGATATCCCAGACATTCTTAAGTCCCCGACGGAGAATATCTACATTCTGCGACACGTGGCATGCGCGGTATCACTATTACAGCAACTGACCTCTCCTGTAGATCTCCCTCGGTGGACGCGTCTCGGACGGCGACTGTCTCGGAATGGAAATCTCCTACCAACGTTTCCGGCCATTCGGGACTGTCCATGGATAGGGGTGCTTCCGAGACGGCCGCCACCTCGTCTGTCGTTTCGGATATGCGAGCCTCCTGTACATCTGACTATATAAGCCCTTGCATACTGCTCTTCATCCTCATCATCCACTACTCGTCTACTCTTCAATCACTCAACCACTCTTCATCAACTTCAATCATGTTCTCTACTCGTTTCTACAC
>UWZB01000069.1:0-85443 GCA_900536885.1 Peniophora sp. CBMAI 1063
CTCCTATGCATCGCCCACCGCCTCAACACCATCATCGGCTACGACCGCATCCTTGTCATGGACGCCGGCCAAGTCGCCGAGTTCGACACGCCGGAGTCGCTCTTCGCCAGGGAGGACTCGATCTTCCGTAGTATGTGTGACCGCTCGCGGATTGGGATCGAGGACATTCGGGCGGCGAGGAAGGCTCGTTTGCTTGGGAAGCGCGCGTAGGTTAGGTGATTGTATGCGCCACGAAATTGTTCACAAAGTATGTATAAGCGCTCTGTAGAGCATAATGCTGTCATAGACATTTACCGGTACTTCGTCCAGATGCTCCTATCACTGCGTGAGGCTTAACCTAGATGCGCCGAGTGTCTGCAAGCGTCTGAAGTAAGTAGGTAAACAGCGCGAAGCCACCTGTGGCGCTCTCCCGTCGGATCTGACGCAAGCTTGATGACATATCTAACCCGCGCTGTCCCGCGGGCCAACCGCGGCTTGCTTTGACACCACCACCACCACCACCTCAACGATGTCCTTTTGAGAGCATCGGGGTTCTCGATATACGAGAACATCTATACGCGTGCGGCTAGTCACAGGCTACGATCACTCCAAATCCCCGTGACCATCATCTCTGCCTCTTCTGTGCCGCTCAAAACGCTGTGGTTGCTGTTTTGGACGAGTGCTCTTAGCGATACCGATGATCTGTATTGCCATTTAGACTCATATGGTTTCAAGTTCTGCGGTACTTCTGTGCGTGTACGGAACATCTTCAGCGCTGGAGGTCCTTCTTGGCAAGCCCAGTGCTTCGCGGCTTGTCATCATGAATCTGTCTAAACGAGCCTTCTCTAGTGCTGCACCGCAGGACTAAGATACTGAATGAAGGCTTATCGTCTTGCTTGAGTATGCACGCATAGTCATCTGCTGCACGCTGAAGACGGGTTTGCAAACTTACTTTCAGTGTTGAGCTCGATATGTACTTGTAGCGCGAATCGGCTAGTCTATCACCACACGCTGAAGCCGCGGGATGCTTGTGTCAAGACTCTAGATCATCTCGTGCGACATCCAAACAGCCGCGCCGTATTGGGTAGCTAGCGACGAACTGGTGACCTTAGCGACTGATACATAAGAGTTTCAGGCAACCCTCCATCCCCCACACTTACCCTACTTCGCCCTCCGCTGACTCTCCTAGCTTTCGCCACATCGCCAGGATGTCGCGCTTCTGGTCCCTCTTCCACGTCGGAACCCCCTTCGATCCCTACCACCGCTTCGAGACGTCCGCGACGTTCTCGCCCTATGTTCTCGGCTCTCTCCGCGCGCTCATCGCGCTCTACGGCGTCTTAACCATAATCGTTTCCATGTAAGCCTCTCTCTCCCACCACCTCACCTCCCACAGCCCACTCTTACTCACATACTTCATACAGGTCCATACGCTCCGACCCCTCCCCCGCCCAATCCTTCTCCTACTTCAGCAACATAACCTGGTGGGGCATAACCTTCTACCACATCTTCGCGTCCTTCCACACCCTCTCCTACGCCCGCACCGGCCGCGCGCCGCTCGATTCCTGGCCACGCACACTGCAGCTCCTGCACTCGCTGCTGTTCTCGACGGTCGTCACGTACCCGCTCATGGTCACGGTCGTGTTCTGGGGGCTGCAGTTCGGGCCGGACAAGTTCGACACGGCGGTGAACACATGGTCGAATGTGCGTGTTCCCGCTCGATATCGTAACTGAGATCGCTCTGCTGACCGGACGCACACAGATATCGCATCACGCGCTGAACACCGCCTTCGCGCTATTCGAGATCACGTTCTCCCGCACCGAACGCCCGCCGTTGATGTGTGCCCCCATTCTCTCTCGCTCCACAGTGTGGCACCCGCTAACATATATCACGCAGACACGTTATTCCCATAGCCCTGATGCTCGGCGGCTACGCCTGCATAGCATACATAACCCACGCGACCGAGGGCTTCTACACCTACGGCTTCCTCGACCCGACCAAGCACACGCACGGCGTCCTGGCGGGCATCATCGTAGGCATGGGTGCGCTCGGCGTGGCGATGTTTGTGGTGAGCTGGTGCGCGATCTGGGCGAGGCTGTGGGTTGTGGAGGTGAGGATGGGGTTGGCGGGGAGGTTCTCGGAGAGGGATATGAGGAGGATTGGGGTTGAGAGTGGTGAGAGTGCTGGAGGATTTGTGGAGAAGGAGGAAGGGAGGGAGGAGAGGATCGAGATGGTTGATAAGGGTGATGTGCAGACGAGAGTTGATATGGTTTGAGGAGGTAGTGCGGTAGAGGGCAACGTATCATGTGTATATGCTTGCGTTCTTTGACATGTACTCTTTCGATGACTTTCACTTTACGCTCGCTCGCTCATAGACGTCTGGGCTTCTCCCCCGTAATCACTTCGGCGTGTCGATGGTCATACGCACGCCGAATTGAAAGCAGGCTCTGTGTAGCCATATAACCTTCAGCTACGAGGCGAGTCGGTCAATGACTGTATATGTAGGCTTGCCTGGCGTGGCGAACCTCACCGAGGCAGTAGTGAACATCACGCGCAGAGATAAACAAGAATCTGCATAGGATTCGTGACGAAAGAAGAAAGTGTAGTACAACATGCGAACGCGAGATGCATATACAATGGTTGCTTACAGTAGACAGGAGACTGTAAGGCGACTGGCTGCACATATCACGCGACCCTGCGCGGAGGGCCCCGGGCTTGAAGGGCGCCTATCATTGACCATGTATGCGCTCCCAATCACGCTCATAGCCTTGATCATCCGTAAGGCTGGTCAAGGAGCGGTTGCGTAAGCGCGTCGTAGCTCTGTAGAGCCGATGAGGGACTGGCCCTCGAGATGTGGCGCGCCGAAGCGCTCGAGAGGACGAAGTCTAGATGTCGACCTCGGCTGCTCTGATGCAGCGCCAGACAACGCATATAGCGCGTCGAATGGAACAAATGATCGATATCCTCCTTCAGTGGCTGTTGAAACGCGCGGGAAGAGGCGGCATTGAATGGCAGAGAAAGACTAGACGCCCAGCAGCCAGCCGAGCGAAAACGACGCCGCTGACATGCTCGACAGTACAGAAGCTTTCACAGACATACAAGCGCTATGTATGCGTTTGAAATAGATGCCTCAGGTAGAAGGCCGTGCCCATGGTGGTCGTCGGCAGGTACCGGCGGCACCGGCGCGCAAGCTGTTCCCGTCGGATAGGGGCGCTGGGCGGGCGTCATTACCCTGATCGGACATGCTGTTCGTTGCCTACTTCCAGCGGGCTGTGAGTACGTTTCACAGGTCCTCTATCGCCGCGATACAAGGTGGCTCACCGTGCATATACTGGCCTGTTGCGGTCAAGTCAGCGCAAGAAGCGAAAGAGAGCAATGTGTCTTACCGCCTGTAGGCGTTGTTACGCGCGGTCGGCTGCGGCCGCCTTTTGTTGATGATGGAGACGGGGCACAAACAAGAGAAGGAAGGGCACGTACTCGAAAGCGCCGCCAAGATGGACCGTCGTATACAATCGTCGCCCGTCCTTTACACACGGCGGCCATGTCCTGCCTTGCCACCACCAACTAATACCCGCTCCCTCTGTTACTTACACTTACATCTCGCTCTGCTCTTCTGCTTTCGACCCTCTGTATCGTATCATTGTCATAACACACCACACTGCTACCACACAATGCCGCCCTTGCCGCGGCGCACGTTACTGCTGGCTCTGCTCGTCGGTCTCATCGTATTGGGGCTCTACACCTACAGCCCGGACACCGTCTTCCACGCCGACAGACCGGCCGTCGACATCCACCAACCCGTCCCAGTCCCCGATCACGACGCAACACACGACCCCAAGCCGCCCGCACACGACGCGAGGCCGCCTATCGTCGCCGCGCCACCACCCATAGACTCAAAGGTCGAAAGCGTTGAAGAATCGACATTCGGCACGGACCCGGTCCCCGTCGCGCCCCGCCTGACGCTCATCGCGCTCTGGTCGCCGCAAGACGACCGCCCGTCGATCCACATCCCCAACTTCATCGCCTCCGCCGCCGCGAACCCGTCTTTATCGCTCCTCCTCGTCAAGTTCGACAAGTACAAGCTCGGCAACGGGCAGTGTGAGCAGCCGCTCGTTAAGGGCGACGGGTACGCGAACGTGCGGGAGGTGTGCATGGGGCTGGACGAGTATTTTGAAAGGCATGTTGGGTGGCTGTGTGGAGAGTGGGGGTGTAGCGAGGCGCAGAGGAGGGAGACGCGGGATGTGCTCGAGGAGAGGCTCTTCTGGGATCGGGTACGTTCGTCAATGACTTGAGTACACTCAGGATTGTACTGATAGGGAGTAGGTGAACTCACACTACCGCCCCTTCCGCGCCGAGATCTTCGGCGACCTCCTGCACGCCGACACCCCGCTCTGGGCCTGGGTCGACCTCGACGTCTTCCTCGGCTCGTTCGAGCGCATGTTCCCGTGGGACCTCTCACCATATTACGATGTGATTCTCGCGGGGTGGCCCACGGGCGATAACAGCCGCGTGCAGGTCTTTATGCCGGGGCACTTTACTGCGTTTAGGAGGAGCAAGGAGGTGGCGCGGGAGTTTATGAAGCTCGAGAGGCTGAGCAGCTTCGAGAAGTGGAAGGCGCGCAAGTGGGAATGGGACTCGCCCGGTGCGCTTCCTTTGCCTTCGTGTGGCACTTCTGCCAAACTGACTTCACGACGACGACGCAGAGGAATCCGAGTACTCGTACCACCTCTTCACCTCCACCCCGCTCACCTTCCTCCGCCTCGGCACCGCCCTCGCCGACAGCGCGCACCACATCTCCGCCCTCGCGCCCGGCGGGATCTACGCGCTCGAGAACGCGTGGTGGGCCGACCGCGACCCGTCGAGCGCCGAGGCGGACCCGGCGCTGCGCGGGTCGACCGAGCGCGCGTTCGTGTCTTTGCGAGCGCAGATCAACGACGCGGTGGAAGGGAATGTCGATAAGCATGCAGAGGGCGCGGGATCGGGCGCGGCGGGGATGCAGACGTTCAGCGCGGACGGCGTCGAGCGCGAGGTGGAGATACGCGCCGGCGCCGACGCAGCAGCCGGGCTGGACCTCTGGTTCCCGCCTCAATTCTTCGTCGCGTACGAAAGCACACTGGGACCCAGTTTCGCCAACAACGGCGCCGACACGCGGAGATACCTCATGCGGCGCGCGCCCAACGGACCCGTGACGGAGCGCATCGAGCCCGAACGACCGCTGCTGGTCTCCGTCCCGCCGGGTAAGGTCGATGTGAATGCGCGGTATAGTACCGGGAACAGACCGTGGCTGAGGGAGGGGCTGTATAATCATTTTCAACATGAGAAGTACCGCGGTGCGTATTCTCGTACTGCTGAGCATAGGAATGACCGAAGCTGATGAGTCGAGTGTAGACTGGTGGGCGCTACCTCCAAATGCGTTAAAGGCTGGCGAGAGGATGTACGTCGATCGAGCGCACGGTGCGCACGTCTGGGACGCGCGGGGGAGGATCGTCTGGGAGTCGCCGCGCGTCCGAGTCGAGCGCCGATGAGGCAGATGCAGATGGGGGCAGACTGCGCTCCGCCCGCCATATACTTGACTTCTGGGTCGGTCTTACTGACGGATGACCGCTGGATATAGATTATAGAAGGAGGAGAACCTACATTGTATTTTTATTGTGCTCTTTTGCTCTGCTCGCCGGACGAGGCCAGCGCGGCCAGCCTAATGCCACATCCCCTATATATCCCCTTGGATTCAGATATTGTCAGTCGAATCGGTACCGATCCGCTTGACAGATGCTTTCGGTCGCTTTTGCGTTTTTCTTGACGTTGTCTCCACTGGGTTTAGCTCATAATGAAGTGCGCGTATCGGTACCTCTTGGATCTGGTATGCTTTATCTGCGTTCTTCTCGCACTCGCACACCAGGAGGCTGAAGCAGCGGAAGCTAAACATGTGTTCTTAGAACGAACTCGATCGCATTCGTTAACACAACAAGGCCACCCTCCGCTCTCGGAGTCTGGAGATCTCGATTCTACGTATCGGTACGCCCGCACTAATGCACCATAATTAAGCGCGGACAGTTGATGCAATGGCTCTTTGACAGGCAGTGCCCCTTTTACGCGCCCTTTCACGCTTTCAACCCCACCGTGTCTCCGCCAACAAGTCCCTCCGAATTCGTACCCTCTTCTCTCCGGATAACGCTCGATGGAGATGAGGCAGTTATAGAACGCTGCGCAGCGCGAGCGTCCGCAGTTGGACTCCTGTGCTTTCGTCGGCCATGGGGAGTCGGAACTTTGTGTGCTTGGTGCTGGTGTGCGGGGCGCTCTTGTCACTATGGTCGCTGTTTCGCTCGTCGAACCCATCTTCGCCTGCACTACACGAGGACACGACCGACGCTCGACCACCATACAAACATGAAACGGTACCCCATCATCCTCATGCGCCCGTACCCGTACCACCCACTCCCCCGAAAGAAGACCCCCCGCCACCAACAAACCCCGCGCCCGCCCTAACACTGATAGTCCTCTGGTCCCCGCACAAACGCAACGAAGACTACCTCCCCTCCTTCTTCGCCTCCGTCGGCGCGAACCCCGCGATCGACCTCCTCCTCATCAAGTTTGACAAGTACGGGTACGACGACGGGCAGTGCGAGCGGCTGCACGCGCAGGGCGTGCGGAATGTGAGGGAGGTGTGTTTGGATGTTGAGGAGTTCGTGGGGCTGCATGTGGATTATTTTTGTGGGGTGTGGGGGTGTGATCATAAGCAGAGGGAGGTTGTGGAAAGGGTTTTGGAGGAGAGGGTTCCGTTGGACCGGGTGCGCTCTCCACCATAAGACATGTTTGCGCATACATGGTTCGCTAACGCGCTTTTACGATACAGGTAAACTCGATGTACCGCCCCTTTCGCGCCGAGATCTTCAAGCAGTTCCTCCACCCCGACCTCAAGCTCTGGGGCTGGTGCGACCTCGACCAGATCTTCGGCTCCTTCGCGCGCATGTTCCCCTGGGACCTCGCCCCCTCCTACGACGTCCTCTTCGCCTCCTGGCCCGTGCACGGCTACACATCCCAACACCTCTTCGTGCCCGGCCACTTCGCCGTGTTCCGCCGCGCGCCGGACGTCGCGGCGGCGTTCCTGCAGGTGCACTTTCTGAAGAGCTACGAGGCGTTTGTGAGGCTGCCCGAGGGCATGCCGAGCGAGGCGGTCGAGGAGGCGGAGTTCAGCCATGTGCTGCTGATGCGGACGCCGCTGACGTTCGTGCGCTTCCCGGCGATGGCGGAGTCGATGTATCATCTCGACTCGCTGAACGGCGTGTTCGCGATCGAGAACGCCGCGGACGCACCGAATTTACCTATAGTCAATAACCCGGACAGCAGTATCGGCGACGCCATTGCCAGCGCACGACACCAGATCCTGCCTCTGCTCGTCCAACGCAAATCCGAGCCCGCACGCCCAACGTTCAGCGCTCAAGGCGTCGAATCGAACGTCGAGCTCCTCAGCGGCGCCAAACTCCCCAAAGACCTCGACCTGTGGTTCCCGCGCGGTTTCGGCGTTGCGTACCATTCCTCACTGTCGGCTTCCCAATCCGACATGGGACGCAACGCGCGGCGCTACGTTCTCCGGCGCGCGCGCGGCGGAGCCGTGTCCGAGCGTTTCGAGCCCGAGCGGCCTATCTCGCTCGTGCACCCGGAGTCCAACTCCAACTCCAACTCCAACGACGAAGACGGGATGGAAGCGGCGATGCACCGCGGCGAGCATGTGAAGGGCACGTGGTTGCGCGAGGGCCTGTACGTGCATCTGCAGCACGAGAAGTATCGGAAGTGGTGGGACGTGCCGGACCATGCGTTGGGGGAGGGGGAGGTGATGTTTGTGGATCGGGCACATGGGGCGCGGTTGTGGGATGGGGCTGGGAGAGAAGTGTGGAGGAGCTGGAGGGAGGAGGGGGAGGATTGGTGAGGGCGCGCGCTGCTATATTCGTTCGTTGTTGTTGTATAGAATATACACTACGTATGCTCTGACTCGGTGGATGTACTTTACTAGACTAGCTAGACTGGTATTGTGAGCGTCTGATAAGCTGTACACAAGGCAGAGGAAGACGAATCAAATGATAGAGGCAGCGAAGGAAACTACAAGGAGGCGGCGGGATCGGCTGTACAGCTGCATGAATCTGCGAAAACGCACGTGCACCGCGTAGCCAGTCGGCGCATCAAATCCCACGCACCTCAAAAGCCTCGACGTTGACGCGCAACGCGAGCCTGTTTCTGGCTGTCATGTACCATGCATCATGGTCTGCTTCTGCGACTCCAGAAGAGTACATCATGTGTGTACGCGCGTCTGTATGCAATGAACCTGAGCAAGGGTGCTACATCAAGCGTTCTTACTGCAGACCATGTCCGAGAAGTCCGCACCGCTTACAGCCGCTGTCGTGCCTATCTCCCATTGTACTCCCGATGCTATCGTCACCATGTCATTTTGCATCGAGTCTACTGGTTTCATTTGGAGCGATCGAGTGAGCAACGGCAAGCGGATTCAATCGGGCGCCAGACGAAGATGCGACTCGGTGGCGACGTCAAGGGCAGCCTGCACTTGGCCTGCAACCTGCACACGCACAGCCATCCTAGGACGCCCGAGCTCTTCTTTCCCAGCGCTACGCGACTCGAAGTGTCTGCGCAGCCTATCTATAACGACCCAATGACACGTCCTGTCATTCAGAAGCAGAACCCAAAACACCCACACGCACATCCGAGCAGTCTCGGTTCCTTTTCTGCGCGCTTTACACGGCGTGTTCCTGACGGAGCCGTCCATTTCGCGACAGAGCGTAGCCTTTCGCGTATCCGGCGCGCCAGAAAAGGATGGATGTTGGGCGTATGAAGAGCGTCAAGGATAGCGCCCCGTCAGCGATGCTCCCCCTTCTGTCCTCGACTCGCTGCGCCGCGATGTATAACCCTCCCGTGTATGATGAAGCGAAGCGGCTATTCTTGCTTGACCCATGCCTCGCCTGCGCTCTATCGGTATTCTGGCAGGGCTCGCTGGAGGTGTCTTCCTCCTTGTCCTGCTCGCGGAGTTGTACGCCATAGAATCCCAGCGATGGAAACACCGTGAACCTTCGCTTCCATCGAGTCGAGACTTCTCTTTGGGTGACGACTTTCGGCCGCATCCGCTCGACCTCGCCGTAGGCGCTGATCCCGTTGACCCCGCATACCCCGCGCCGGCTCTCACATTGATCGTCCTCTGGTACCCGCCAGCGATTCCCGACACACGTACGGAACTACTTCCCAACTTCCTCGCGAGCGCTGCCGCCAACCCGTCCGTCGACGTGCTCATCTTGAAGTTCGACAAAGATAACGTGGGATCTGCATGCGACCCACTTGCAACTGCGGTCGAGGCGCCTAATGTTCGCGAAGTTTGTCTAGAGATGGAGGAGTACTATACTCTACACGTGGATTACTTGTGCGGGCAATGGAGATGCGACGATGCGCAGAGGAGGCGGACGAGGCAGCTTGTAGAGCAACGTACAAGGTCAGATCGTGTACGTCTACAACTACATTCATGCGTCTATCTGCGTCTGATCTTCTCAGGTCAACTCGCTATATCGTCCATTCCGCGCGGAGATCTTCAAGAAGTATCTCCACCCCGATCTCAAGCTTTGGGGATGGGCTGATACCGATCTCTTCTTGGGCTCCTTCGAGCGAATGTGTACGCCTTTTCTTCTCCCTCCATCGGTACAGTGACAAATTGGTCCTCATCTATAGTCCCTTGGGACGTCGCCCACGACTTCGACGTGCTCTTCTCCGCTTGGCCATCGAACATGGACGACATACACGTCTTCGTTCCCGGCCACCTAGCCATATTCCGCCGCGACGCAGCTGTAGCTGCAGAATTCATGAAAGTCGACTGGCTATCGAGCTTCAGCAGCTTCGAGAACATGCCTTTCACGCCCACTGAAGCGACAGAAGAGGCAGAGTTCAGCCATCTGTTGTTCATGCGCACGGGCCTCTCTTTCCTTCGTTTCGACGCACTTGCCGACTCACAGTACCACGTCAGTACTCTTGGTGGCGTATTTGCGCTAGAGGACCCCACAGCTGCCATGCTTGCGCTGGACGACTATGATGCAGTAGCGCATATACCCATACCTGGGCGTGCTTACAACGAGAGCGCGCCGCCCACCGCGGGTGAAGTCCTGCTAGCCAGCCGCGCACATATCACGACTGTAGTCCGACAGCGCCTACGAGACGCGCATCGTCGCAGCACCTTCAGCCCCGAAGGTCGTGAAGTAGCGGTCGACCTTCTCAACGACAAGCACGCAGATCACGGCCTGGTGTACTGGTTCCCAGCAGACTTCGCAGTCTACTACCACAGCTCGCTCGGCCGCGACATGCTCATGCACGGCCGCGACACACGGCGCTTCCTCATGCGCCGCCAGCGCGGCGGTCCCGTAACAGAACGCTTCGAGCCCGAGGTGCGTCTCGCGTTTGGAAGCCATAGCACGCGTCCGCGCCCGTGGCTGCGCGAGGCGATCTACACGCACTTCCAGCGCGAGAAGAGCGCGGAGTGGTGGAGCATGCCGATGCGCGCGATTGCGCCGGGGGAGATGCTGTATGTTGATAGGGAGGCTAGCGCGCATTTGTGGGATGCGCGAGCGCATATAGTTTGGGAGAACTCGAAGGTATCGGTTGCGCACTGACCAAACGGTCACGATGTACTTTCCTTGCTTGTTCTCCGTTGTCAACGCTCTGTTCTTATGCCATTGCTTTCTATGTCTTTCTTCGGTGAGCATAGGGTCCTCACAGCTACGTACGGTGCTGCTGGTGGCGGGATCGGTCAAGTCTCCGGTACGTATCCCCTTGGATATAACTGCGGTTTGATCGCCGACCATCATTCCATCCGTTGCTGTGGCATCGCTATGCGCTCACTCATCCCTGTCTATCATGTACGCGCTGAACATTGCAGCGCTCCATATTCGACCTAGCATCCCACTGGCGTCTAACAAACAGCCGCATGTGTTCGACACGGCGAAGGGCGTCCGAAGAGCCTGTGGCCGGTGCATATAACACCGTCTCAATTCGGTTCATGATTTCCCGACAAGAGCCCCTGTCTAGGTCTTTATTGGAGGAATAGTCGGTAGTACTTCGAGATGTGAGTAGACTTCCAGAGCTTCGTATGGATGACCACTAACACATTCTCCAGGCAGTAGTGCAGGTATTCACACAGCGCCCACAGTGTGCGGGAGCTTGCCGCGGCCGGGTTCGTTTGATGCGATCAGCGGCGCGTTGTACTTGGGAAATATCCCTGCTGATTTCCTCTGCTTCCGTCCCTTGCGATCTACTGGGCACGGAGGTTTTGGCCGCGCTCAATAGCTATGGTCCTATCCCAGCGCGTCTTAGGATGAAACCGACTTGCTGCCGCCCGCCATGCACGGCCTCCGCCAACGCTCCCGTTCTGCCTCCTTGGCCCTCATAATGCGGGAGGTGGAACCGGATACGCCCTTGCGACCTGGTTTCCCTCGACGACAGTCTATGAAGCGAGGGACGAGGAGCTTGTTGGTTGCTGCGTGCGCCACGCTGGGGGCCGCGCTGCTGCTATGGATCGGACCGTGGACGTTACTACATATGCGGAAGGACGCGGCGTCTCTGGCGCCGCTTTTCGGTACAGAGGGATTATCGGAGACGAAAGCTGGCTTGCTGGCGGCGGCAGCTGTCAGGACATCATTGCAGGAGGGAGGCGTGCTCACTGGTGAGACGCCACAACAAGAAGCCATCCACACCCTCGCATTCGACCCGGCAAATCTACCGGATACACCCCCACCACCTGGGCCTCCCCCACCACCACTCATTACATTTGTCGTATTATGGAGCCCGGATCACCGCACGGCCAACTACCTCCCGAATTTCTTCGCGTCTGTCGGCGCGAACCCGCGCATCGAGATCCTACTCATCAAATTCGACAAATACAACATCGGGAAGGACGTATGCGAGCAGGAGCGCGCGCCGCACATCAAGAACATCCGGGAAGTCTGTCTTCCGTTGGAGGAGTACTACCGCTTGCATGCGGACTACCTGTGTCAAGAGTGGGGATGCACGGAGGAGCAGCAGAAGACCGTGCGAGAGGTCGTCAAGAAGCGTTTCGAGGATGGTGACCGGGTGCGCGCTACAGCTCTATGTCCGCATTACGCTCCTGCTCACATTGTTGCGTAGGTTAACTCGTCTTACCGCCCGTTCCGGGCCGAGGTGTTCAAGCAGTTCATCGACGATCGCGTCAAGCTATGGGGCTGGTGCGACTTGGACATGATGCTCGGCTCCTTGGATCGCACTTGTACGTTCGTCACGGCGTGTTTCTACCTTTCATCATTCTTACAATGATTCTTAGTCCCGTGGGATCTCGTCGATAACTACGACGTCTTCGTCGCGGGCGCGCCAACCGGCAACCCGAAGATGCAGCTCTTCATGCCGGGCCACATGACGGTCTTCCGGCGCACTCCCGAAGTCGCGCGCGAGTTTCTCAAACTTGAGGAGGTCTCGTCGTACGACAAGTTCATGACCATGGACTGGATCATCCGCCCGGAGTCCGACGGTTGCGGTAAGCGCCCACTTCTCACCATGGCGTTGTATAGCCGCTGATCTTGGCATACAGAGGAGGGCGAGTACTCGCACGCTCTACTGGTACTCTCGAACTTGAGATGGTTGCGCTTCGACGCAGTCATCGACTCCACGCACCATATCAGCACTCTGGACGGCGTCTACTCGATCGAGAACTGGAACTGGATCAAACATTCTCTAGTGGACGGCGTCGAGCTCCCCGCTGCCGACGAAGCGTTCTTGCGCCCTGAAATCAGAAGGCAGATCAACGCCGCTCTTCGCAGACACCGCGACAACGCTGTACGGGAGCCGTCATTCACGTCCGCAGGACTGGAAAGCGAGATCGCCGTTCGCACGGACGACGAGATCGTCGATGGCTGGTTCCTCTGGTTCCCTCGCCGCTACGCCGTGCTGTACATGTCAGAAATTGGGCCTACACTGGAAGGCGGCGGGCGCAACCACAAGCGGTATACAGGTCGCACGGATTCCGCAGGCCCAGTAACGGAGCGTTTCGAGCCCATACGGATGGACATGGTTCTCGAGCCGCTCGCGCCGATCGGCGACTGGTACTACAGCGAGCACAACCGGCCCTGGCTACGTGAGTCGCTGTACAATCACTTCCAGAACGAAAAGTACAACAGCTGGTGGACGTTGCCGGATCGGCCGCTCGCGCCTGGAGAGGTGCTGTATATCGATAAAGATACGGGCGCGCATATATGGAACGAGCACGCTGATATTATGTGGCAATCGTCTTGGCCGCATTCATGATCTTATTCTTCCACCTTCCTTGTCTGGGTGTATTGGGGTCGATGGGATCGGATACGTACGGTGTACAGTTGGAAGTCTTCCGGTATCCATCTGGTGTTTCGTTCTTTGTTGTCTGGCTTACATACCGATACCTCTCCTTATCTGCCACTAGATCACGTTGTGATACACGCACTATACCACCATCCACTATCTATTTCACCATCACTGTACAGCGCTGTATTACATGCTCCTATCTAATCATCTCCTTGACTATCTATACAATAGCTACGTTCATAGGATCGGCCTTATACGCGGTGCACGGGTATGGTCTTCCACGCGACGACATGCGCGCCACCAACTGTCGGTTTAGACTTCGACCACCACCATCGATCCCCGTCGCGACAGTGTCGCCGCCCTACAGCACTCCCCTTGAACGCTGTGACCCTGGAGAGGGCTGTGCTAAACCCGCTTTGAGCGCGAATATCCATTGATCGTTGCGGCGCACCCTTGACCCAGAGCCTGTGGCACACGATACCTGCGGTGCCTACTCACTTGCCCTGTACCCCGGTGAAAGGGCAAAGACGCGTACTACTAAGACTGCGACTCAAATCCCCAGCTGCCGATCTTCCGTGTATCGATCCCGACTATCCGTCATCGGTAGTCGCCCACAGTTCCCTGGCTCTCCTCGCGGCATCCTTCTAGCCTTCATCTCCGACTGCCATGTCTACTTCTGAGCTCGATACTGCACGCGAGGTCTTGGCGAAGTACTACACAGCTACCGAGCCATATGCTGGTGTTCATACCGTGACTTTCCAACCGCTTGCGGGCAAGTCGAGTCAAGATCGCGTCGTCACTCAGCAATGGGAGATCGCCGGCCAGAAGTGGCTCTTCCTTGCGGTCTTTGATGGTGGGTTCTTCGGGCGGTCACGATGTAACGTTTCACTTATGCCGTCAACTATTAGGCCATGCTGGCGAAGCGGCTGTAGACTATACTGTGCAAGAGTTGCCAGGCCACATACAGGCCGCCCTCTCGGCGCTTCCAGCGGATCAACTATCCCGCGAATCTGCTCTGGCGGACAGCAGTGTGGTGCATACTTTGCTCACGAGCGAGGTAGAGAAGTTCGACGCGTCGTTAGGGGACGCTCTGAAGGCTATCTGTCCGGACCCCGCTTCTCTCACTGAAGAAGAGGGTAAAGCGCTTGCGGAGAAGCATCGCGATATCATTCAACGTGCTCAGCATGGTACGACTGTCGCAATAGCGCTTGTGAACCCGGCAGCCCAGCTCTTGTGGAGTGTCGGTCTCGGCGACTCAACAGTTCGTGAGTCTTCGCTGAGTACGTACTGTTCGTACGTTCACAAACTGAGGCATTTCAGTTCTGGTGTCTAGCGGAGAGGACGGCAAACCCAAGTACGAGGCACTTAACGAACCGCACGGGGCTTCCAACGACGCCGAGGTTGCTCGCATCACGGCCGAGCACCCCGGCGAGCCCAACGCAATTGCATTCGCCAACGGCACCAATCGCGTCTTGGGTTCCATCATGGTCACTCGAGGTATACAGTCACATCTCTTACGCAAGTCCACAACATCGCTAACAAAAACCTTGACAGCGATCGGCGACTTCGCTCTCAAACTTGACAAGCATTATTTGGAGAAGATCATGCTTCACGTTCCCAACTCAGCCAATCCGAAGGGCTTGCTGCGAGTCCTGGAGCACAGTAAGACGCCGCCATACCTCTCGGGCACCCCGCATGTGCGCTTTGTCGACCTGTCTGGCTATACGGCTCCCAAGGTCGTCTTATTCTCGGACGGCGTAGAGGCAATCACCATGGCCGCTTTTCGGGACCCCGTTGACGAGAGCATTAACAGCGCTGAGATTCTCGCCGACCTGCTGTATCCAGAATCGAACTCGGCCAGGGCTGAGGCGGCACTAGGGAATGGCATTCAGCCACACTGGCACGCTAATGCCGCGGTAGATCTTCTCGGGAACCTCGCGGGCGGTACGGATGTTGGACGGCTGCACAGAATCACCAATCAGCAAGGACTGGAGGACATGGAGCCTTACATCGACGACACGTCGATCATCGTCTGTGACGTTGACGTCGCGCGCAGATGAGGATGAATGCACTATTCTCGTTTTGATCCGATATTACCATTGTGATAGTTATACATCGTCCACAGTGGCTACTGTACACGTTGATGCTGAGAATGAAACCCAAGTCCATGCATTAGGAAGAAAGACGAAGCGCTAGATTACTGCTTGTCCTTCACTGAAGACGCTTGCGCTTCTCTTCAGCTACGTAGTGTTGACGCTTCTCAAGGTCTGCGAATGGGGTCAGGTTTGTAATAGCGAACGGTCGCCCAAAGCCTTACCAAAAGCCCACATAGCCGCGCCGATCCTGTTCGACACGGAGAAGAACAGGCCGATGATAGGTAAACTTTCAACTAAAGCCGCAGCGAATCCGAACCCTGAAGAGAACAGCATCAGCGCACGCGGAGGCGAGCCGAAAAGGACAGCGTACCGCGGTAGTCCCATTTGTGTTCCGCAATGAATGTAGCGATCTCGTGCTTGCTCATCTTCTTCGCTTCAAAATACTACAGACGGCTCAGTTCTGTACCGTGTCAGCGCGAGAGATAAGTACATACAGGCCGGTGAAGGTAACTTGAGGTATCCATAGCCTTGAACCAAGCAGAAATAAGGAAGCCAGCGAATGGAACTGTATAGCGAACAGCCATGAGAACCGCTAAGAAGGCGCATGAGTCCGTGAAGCTGAATGCTGTTGGGGTACTACGCGCACCTTTCTTGACAGTTAGCCGAAGGATGTGTCCACGTGCGATGGCCAGAGCGGCCCATTCGTCTTCGTTCACAACGGGCGGGGTCTCCCACTCTTCGACGTAAGGTTGAAAGAAGTCGATGCCCTTATGCCTCGACTTCACTGTCTGGTCCCAGGCTCGGGTGCGCGCTACCTGAAGATTGCGGCGTAGAAAATAGGCGATGAGCGTTGATGCTTGTGTTGCGACGAATACTAAGGTTGCGACTGACAATAGTTTAGTGTGTGGGATACCAAGAGATACATCACGACTCACGTGTAGCCAGGTCGAATGGGGGCCGGTAGCCAAAGATAGTTTCAGATTGCAGTCCTAGGACTTTGGGCGATCTTGGTTCGTGATGAGGACATACGTATGCAGGCAGCAGAGGGCTTGTACTTACTTCATCCAGAAGAGCCTCACGAGTCCGCGTTGAATATTGAAGGTGAGAGCTGCCTATGGACACCGTCACAAAAATAGGGTTACTACTAGTTCGACTGTAGGTGCTGCGAAACTTGCTCACCCATGCCGCGCTAATACCCAGACCGCGCACAAACCCGTGCTGGCTCTTCTTCCATACGGGCACAAGTATTGACTTATCCGTGATCAAACGGTACGCGCCGACTACGACATATGATGGGGGGAAGCTTAGGCGGTTGGCAGCGCGCTCAAGTGTTGGAGGCACATGCTCGACAAACGGCGAGTTGATGGAAGGTCTATGGGCGAGATCTTCGTCCGAAAACGGTTGCACAGACATAGAGTATGCTATTTGGCGCGCTGGGCGCGAGACGATGGTGGTTGCTCGGGTACGTGCGGCAAGCTCGTTGCTGCAGCGCGTGAGCAGTGACGTCACGTGCGTCAACGCGGCCGGGATGCGAGCCAGGCAAGGTTTGGTTCTCAGGCAGACACGGCCACCACTGTGCGCCTGCGAATATGGATCGTGGCTTTCCTTCCTGAGTCCTGCATCGTGCTTCCATCATGTCCGCATCTACGACAGAGCTTGATACGCAGACGCTTGAGAAAGCCGCCCAGTTGGAGGTGTACAACGAGAAAGGCGAGAAGGTGAAGTTCGGCTCGATATTCAAGGACAAGAAGACGGTAGTCGTCTTCATACGTGGGTACCCTGACGCATCTCTCTCTTCGTCTGAGCTCATTCTGCACGCGCCATAAGGTCATTTCTTCTGCGGGGTATGTCTCGTTACGCGTCGTAGCGGGCTTAGCATCTGAAGGGTCGTGTTGCCTTGATTGATATTCGTCTCCAGATATGCAAGGTAAGACGAATCGCCGAGTCACATGCATCCCATGCTCACGATATGGAAGCAATACGTTTCTCAGATCTCCAGCACCGTGCGAGGCGAGGCCTTACAAGCGGCCAATACCGATATCGTGTTGGTCGGTTGTGGCGAGTGGGAGCTGATCAAAGAATACAAAGGCGGGAGCATCCCCACCTCACCACATGCTTCACCAGTGGCTGACATTCAGTACCAGAGGACACCGGATTTGAGGGTAACGTCTATGCCAACCCCGACCGAAGCCTGTACAGCGCTTTTGGGATGGTCGAGAACCTTAAGCAAACGCCGAGTGGGCAGCCCAAGGCTAGCTATATCACGCAAAGCGTCTGGAAGACCACGCTCGAAGCAACAAAGGTGTGCCTCATGTTAAGGATGGCCTGAGGGCCCTCCCCGATACTCAACGCCTTCCCATTGACAGCATACACTGTTCCATATCACGCAGTTCAGTAAGAGTGGTAATATTTCTCAGAACGGAGGTGAACTCGTGCTCGGGCCTGGCCTTGAGTGTAGCTTCTTTCACCGCATGGTACACACACAAGATCGTACGTATATCATTCTCTGGTGAAGGGCTGTGCTGTGTTTCTGACGCCCCATGCTATCGCAGACGCCGAGCTTACAGACATTATGAGAGCAGCAGGCGTTGCATACCCCTGAGACATGACATATTGTCGCCTTACACCGTCTTACCCCTGTTTATCTGACGGTGTACCTCCTTTACGAACATCCACGTTTGCTTGCTGTACCATGTGAGAGCCTATCCTTCTACCGAGCTGTCAGGAGGCTCCCTTGTAGAGCCGGCCGTGCTTGAATGTTCACGGTGCAACCTCTCAAGTTTCCCTGAACGCAAGATTGCCGTGTACGCTTCTTCTTTGGGAGTGCCTTCGACACCACCGTATGTGTCTGCTTGAGGTTTTGCGGGTACCGATTCTCTATGCGATGCCAGGCGATATCGCTGCGGTCGGCGCCCGTTCCCTTCTTCTATTCACTCAGTATCTTCTGTGGCTTGCGCCACGACTTGCAGAAGCCCGAGTCTGCGAACGTCTTCACAAAGCGAGCAGCGCGATCTCTGCTACTGGCATGATGCACCTGTCATCTTCAGAACCATCGGAGACTTGCTGAACTAGACGCTGGGCCGTTTGAAATATGGCGTGGTGCGCGCATGTAGGGGATCTTCCTATCTGCTGTTGGGCCTCCCAGTCAAACGTTAACATGGTTCGGGGGACCGGGTACGGCTTGACAGTTCGAATTGCTTCTCTTGAACCGCATCAGATTGCCATCGAGTATTCACGATGCCTGGTCCATCTTATTCTCTGTGACGGGCTCTGAGGATGAATCGAGTAAGAGAAGTGGCCTCCGATGACTGCACACAAACCAACATGCATAAACGATGTCAACTGATGTTAACCAGCACAGCCTTTGAACACGCTCGATAGCCTATAGGCACGCGCGGAATGATAGGAAACTCGGAAGCGAGGGGCCTTCTGTTGCTATGCCTCTCCGTGTACGAGGCGGCGAAGCATCGACGGTTTCGGCAATGCCCCTGATTTCACGGATGGGCGTGGTCAGATACGTACTACGCCACCTTGGGATCCGGTGTCGCTTCTTCTATGATGGCCGTACCTACTTCTTTTACTGCTGTGTCCACGTTGTTACCGCGAGGCGTATTGGGATCTGCGAGATCAGGAAGAGTTACAGGTCACCGGCACACGCGGCCGGACAACAAAACACCTTCTTTGTTTTCCGACAGGTAGCGCGTGAGATGCAGCTGAGGCTTCTGTTCGGGTTCTACCAGGCCATCCGTATAGCCAACTCTATCTCTACTGCATACCCATGCGAAAGTCGTTCTCGCAAGGCAGAGAATGTACGAGCTTCACAACTTTTAGCGCGATTCAGACGGCGTGACTGTTCGCCGCTCTAACGCCTCGCTCGCGAAATGATAATTCGCAATAATGCTTGCCGCTAATTTTCGCGTAATAACGGCCGTGATGGCCATAGTGAAGCAGATAGAAGTCAGCTGCAATATAAAAAGCTCAATTCAACCATGCATCTTCAGGGAGCTGGGCGGTAGAGCCAATAGGATCCGCGGCAAGTTGAACTTTCGGCGCAGTGTGACCGTGAATCGTGACGCGGCGCGCTTCGGCCATCGCTCAGAGAGCAGCGGCGTTGCTTACGCTCTACGACCACTCGCTTGCACTTTTCCTGAGCTATCCGGCAGCACGAATGCAATTCAGGCGCCAGGCGCTTCGACAATACATCCAAGAAACATGGCCAGAGCTAGATAGACCCAATTAGGGGTAGAACGGATGGAGACGATAGTCTCACTCTGCGCCGATTACTCTAAGACGCGTTCGTCACCGTCTACGAATTACTGCTGCCATGTGTACTCCTTCCACTAGAGTTCGCCGTGACCGATGTTCAACCGGCTGAACGTGTAAACGCTGATCTCTGGCGGTAAACTACTCCGGTTCGCGAAGCGTACTCGTAAAGTCGTGGGCAACATGCTTAGGAGGTTTGTTAGGGTATCCGAATATCCGCTTCAGGCCAACTCTTTCCACCCACCCGATACGTCTCGGCTCCTTTGCATCATCCGAAAGGGACATGGAGCTCGCTCGATCCCTATAAGACCAGTATAGTCTTCGACGCAGATATCCCACCTCGCCAACTCACTCGTACGCCCAACGACCTTACGAACTCCCCGACGTTGAAACGGCTAGCGCTCCCCATCGCCAATCTACTTGCGAACACATTCCGAACGTCTAACTCGCATAACTATCGACCGTCATGCCGTCTCTTCTCCCTCTCCACGTCAAGCACGACGTCTCCGTACACGAAGCCCCCGCACCGTCCCCCTCCAAAGCCTCTCACATGTCCAACGTCCAGAACGAATACGCTCCCGGAGTGAGCGATGTTTCTGACGAACCTTTGAACGAGGGCGATGTTGGGCCTCGTTATCCGAATAGGTGGTCCAGGATACGGTGAGCTTCTGTCTCTCCTCGCAATCTGGACTGAGGCTAATGCCCTTGCAGGGAACATATCCGCGAGCCTGCTGCAGAAGCATTTGGCACCTTCATCCTTGTGCGTCACGCATAGCGCCATTGCATCTGTGGTTCCTTCACTTACACTTATGCTCTCGCAGGTGCTCTTCGGCACTGGTGTCAACTGTCAAAATGGCGTCGGCAATAACCCGGCCACTACACCTTCCCCGCAGGCAGACCCCGGATCGATTGCGCTTGCATGGGGCGCAGGTAAGCTCTTATCACCGTTGGCCGCTGTCTTTACTCATGCCGTGTCCAGGCCTGGCTCTAGGAGGTTGGGTTTCTGGAGGAATTTCCCAGGGGCACATCAATCCTGCGGTACGTCGGTAGACGCCCAGTCCCACAGCGGACCGATGTACTGATTCGCGCTTCCTCAGGTCACGATTGCTATGGCCGCTTTCGGTCGGTTTCCCTGGAGGAAGGTGCCCGGATACATCCTTGCTCAGTATTTCGGTGCTTGGTTGGGGGCTATCGTCGTATACGCGAACTACTTCCACGCAATCAACCTTGTGGACAATCATCAATATACCGTTCCTGGAACCGCCGGGTTCTTCGGCGCATACGCTGTATGTTCTTCCCATTTACATTGCTATAGCAGATAATTGCTCACACTCGACCATCAGCTCCCTTACTTGCCCTCTGCCAATGCCTTCTTCGACGAGTTCCTCGGGACATTTGTTCTCGTGTTCGTCATCTTCGCCGTCACCGACAAGTGCAGGGGCCCCATGTCCAAGAGCCTTCTCCCGCTCGCCCTCTTCTTCGTTTTCCTTGGTATCACGGCCGCCTTCGGCATGCAGACAGCATTTGCGTTGAACCCCGCCCGTGGTGAGTATGGTTCCAGTGCATTTGCACACACTTTTCTCATTCCCATGCAGACTTCGGACCCAGGGTCATGACCGCTATGGTGGGCTACGGCCGTGCAGGTACGTTCGCTCGCTATTAATGCGCTATACCCCCTCTGACAATCGCTACCACAGTCTTCAACTACCGCTCTCAGTACTGGCTATGGTGCACTACCTTCGCGCCTATCCTGGGCGCTCTCACAGCCGCTGCTGTGTATGATGCGCTCATGTACACCGGTGGCGATAGCATCTTCAACCGTCCGTGAGTGCATATCGTCAATTCCAACTCTGCCCTTCGCTGAATGTCTCCCATAGCAACGCATCTGCTCTTGCAAGTTACGAAGCCGAGAGGACCTCCACTGCTGAGTCCAAACGTCGCGCGTCGACGAGCAAGTCGCTTGCTTGATTGACCCGCGCGTTCTCATGGCCTGCTCGCGAAAATGTGAAATACATCCCGTCCCTTCTTCTTGGTTTCGTCTGTTGGCTTGCATGTTGCGCGCAATTAAAACCCCTCTGTACGATAGCTTTGGCTGTAGGATCTCGTAGCGCCTGGAGCGACTATTAGTAGTATCCAATCGCATCTGAACGATCTGCGAACCTCATGGCATTGGATGTCAGTCATCCTCTCTCTCTCATGGTCCGGGAGGCGGTACTCGGACGAAGGGCTGGGGTCCGGACAATGTTACGAGCCTGTGCTAGAAGCCGCCGGTAGGATCTCATCAAGCGGCAAGCGGAGAAGATGACAAGTCGACTGTGACTCTGAGTTAAGCAACCCGGGCCGATATCCGAGTGATGGGTCCCTGCCCGGTTATTGGCATACCCGCTTTGCCTCCGACGGCGACGACTTCATCGACTTCGCCAGCCCCGCACTTGACGCTCTCCCTCTAGAGCTGTACCTTTTTCGTTATCAGTATTTGTCCTTCTTGTGCTTCAACTCTGTACCGAGACCTATGCGGAGATTGGCTGCCTGACTATTCTGCTTGGCCAGTCTGGTGACTACGTACATGACCAGAGGACCCTGCCGCTACGAAGGAAGAACATCAGCACTCATCAGTACGCGACGTAAGGCGCCTATTTCATGTGCCACAGCTCTGTATATCAAGTATGTAAAAAAATTGTGATTCCTGTTCGGTAGCTTGTGCCGATTCGCTTCAGTGCCAGGTGAAAGCTGTAGCGAGCAGTTCCAGTAACCACGGGCGCCGCGGCGGAGGCTCTCGGGCATCCGAGCGCCTTCAAGAGAGAGTTCTTTGAGACATTCGGGGGAAGATGTACGCTGGAAAGATATGAGATCGGCGGCGCAGTGCTGTTCAGGTCGGAGGTCTCAGGCATCATTGCGCCTTCCGCTGGTGGCTGCACATGGCCTCGCCCGCCCGAACCTTTCTTCAGACTCTACCCCCCGGGGTCTCCGGATTCGAATCTCATTTTCCTGGGGCCACGGCACCGATCATACGGGTACGGGCCGAACCCGACCCTATAAGTAAACTTCTCCGTGTCCACCTGCCGACTTTCTCATCCTTCCGCTCCCCGCTACAGGACTTCCTCCCCTCTCCTTCTTCATTATGCGCGGCAGGTTGACGTCTTCCCACAAAGAGTCCGAGAGCGTCTCTTCCACTGGCAAAACCGCTCACGATCACGAACTCTCACACGTCGAAGACACGTTACACGAATCGCCCGAGAACTGGAACAAGCTCCATGAATACTATACCAAGTACCCGAACGCCTGGGCAAGGTTCCGGTACGTGCCCGCGTCCTCAAATTGCAAGACGTACTACTGACACGACGCTCAGCGGTTATATTCGCGAGCCCGCCGCTGAAGCCCTTGGCTGCATGATTCTCATTATCTTCGGGTACGTCACTCAATCACTCGCACAGTCGAACCCTCGCTGATACGGAACAGAAACGGTGTTGATTGCCAAGTCGTACTCTCAGGAAACACAGGCGTTGCCTCGTCCCCCAAGGGCGAGTATCTTTCCATCTCCTTCCTTTGGGCAGTCGGTACGTTCTGATCGCGGCGCTCGAGGGTGTCCCCGGCATCGCTAAACACCTGCTTATAGGCGCTGCACTTGGTGTATGGGTGTCAGCCGGTATTTCCGGCGGCCACAACAACCCGGTAATCACGCTCGCGCTCGCCATCTTCCGTGGCTTCCCTTGGAAGAAGGTTCCGGGCTACATCCTCGGTCAAGTGTTCGGCGCTTGGCTGGGCGCCATGCTTACCTACGCAAACTACTTCCACGCCATCGACATCTACGAGGGCGGAAAAGGTGTCCGCACCGTCCCCGGCACGGCTTCCCTCTTCTCGACCTACGCACTCGACTACTTGCCCTCCGCCGCCTGCTTCTTCGATGAGTTCTTGGGCACATTCATCCTCGTCGTTGTTGTCTTCGCCGTGACCGACCGCAACAATGGTCCCCCGCCCGCTGGCCTGCTCCCCTTGGTCATCTTCCTCCTCATCTTGGGTCTCGGCGCTGGCTGGGGTATGCAAACCGCCTACGCGATCAACCCCGCCCGTGACCTCGGTCCTCGTATCATGACCGCCATGGTTGGCTACGGCCGCGAGGTGTTCAACTACCGCTCCCAGTTCTGGCTCTGGTGCATTACCTGTGGCCCGCTCGCGGGCGGTCTTACCGGCGCGCTCTTCTACGACCTCTTCATCTTCACCGGCGGCGAGTCCTGGGTCAACCGCCCGTCGGCGGCCGCACGTCGCCACCTCGCAAAAGCCGCCCCTGGCGAGCGGGCCAACCCCATTGCGGGCCCGAACGTGGACGCCGTTCAGGCTGTCTAATCTCTCTGGATGTTCATTATTCCCTCGGAGCTCCCTACGTCGTACCTGCCTGCCATTCCACGCGTTACCCCTCATATCTCATATCACATCTCTACCACACTTTACTCATTCTCGTCATTCATCTCGTCCGCTGTTGTAGCACTTCGCCTTTTTCTTTTCATTGGGATTTGGGTTTGCTCGCCGGTGTAGATGTATACACTACTGTAACCAAATACCAAGGTCGTTCATAGCTTGGAATGTACTGTAAATACACGATTCCCGCATCTTTTCACGCTATCATTATCAACCAGCATCCAATCATCTCTTGCCAGCCGTTCCATCACTGCATCGGGTTTTCCGAGTTCGAATGTTCCACCCTCGAAGTTCTACGCTTCGGGTTCCTCGACAATACGAATACGATGAGCTCAACCTACAACTGCGAACATTGCCTTTTGATACCCGATCTTTACGATCTTCACGATTCTTACGACGTCGACAATGATTCAATGTCACCAAAGTGCACCAAGGCACAATGAGCCCAATATCGCGTGGCGTATTCCCCACAACCTCCCCGTCCTCTCCGCGGGCACCCCTGGCGAGCCCGCCTTGAGCCCGCCTCAAGCCGCAGATAAGGCATAATTGCCCTGATGCGCCCCGATCGCCGAGGACCCTCGAGCTCATATGCATGGGCCGAAGTTCCGGAAGGATGAAAGCCGGATAGATCTTTGCTCCACCGTCCCGAGCGCAAGAGCTATTTTGCTGCCGGCCGCTTTGTGTCCTGGGCGGGCGGGACCTGATCGGGCTGCGCTGGGCACCATGACCGGCACGACGTTTACGCTCTTGTCGTATGGCGTACAAGGTAGGATGATACCCTGTCGAAATACAGAGCGTACAAGTAGAGGTCCTGATCGCAAGAGCGCCAGCGGATCCAGACGATCGACTGGAGCTTCATTGAGAGCGGCGAGCGGACAGCGGGCTTCGCGATCGTCTGAGAATCAGAGACATTGACGAACGCCGCGCCGGCGGCGACGCCGAGGACACTTGCTGACAGCGGCCGTACGACTGAGCGCCGCAGAGGGTCCGGATCTGTTATTGCGGATGACGAATAGGCGTTGCTCATGGTCGCCGGACCTGTACTCGCATTCAGGGGACTTTAACGTATCCGAGTACTAGCACCGCGGCTGTCGTTGCGCGTGTCGTTACTCGTACCTCGACGACGGCGGGCACGCCGCTCAGCACGATCACATCGCCGCAGAAGCGCCATGTGAATGTCGGCTTCTCGCAAGCCCGCCACGACGGCTCCGAAAGGAGACAGTACTATATGAACAAGAGTTAAGCTTTGCCTCCTTCCAGTACTAGAGCGCGGTAGACCCACCTGTGAAGTATGGTCACATCCTCAGCTGATGGTCTACGAATGCAAATCGGATACGTCGGGCTGCGGCGAGTATCAGCATGACCAGCAGAGGCTGAAGGACCAGCGATCTAGAGCACGTCGCAATGAGCATCCGGTGCACAGAACGCCTACAGGAAGGTCTGCTCACCATATCTGATTCCCCATATCCCATGATCTCTATGTCGCCATACTCGACAGAGCATGTGTGAGGAACCCGAGATCTTGTACATTGGCACTCTGAATCGCGATCAACGTCTCCGTACCAAGTACGCGCTGCGGGGAGCAATATTGGGCTGAGGTGAATACCAAAAAGATCTGGATGCGTTGTAAATCACCAGAATACCTAGAGCGAGTAGCGATGAGTACATAGAAAGGCATACAGGAAGGTCTGCTCACCGCGTCTGATTCCTCACCAATTCCCCACAGGCCCCATGATCCCCAAGAAAGGCGGCCAATTTCTTGGATGTGTAGCAGTTGATCCAGTGCGAGGAACCCGAGATCTTGTACATCTTGGACATTGGCACTGTGACCGGAATAGCGATCAGCGGCTCCGTACGCGTGCACACACTCTTCCAAATGTTAGCCTGATCGACGACAAATCGCCCCAACTTGTCTACGCCCACAGATGCTGTACAAGCCCACCCGTGACAATCGCAGGCAGGCCCGACGTGGAGCAGAAGGCACCTACGAGAGAGCCGGATGCCTCGGTCGGCGTGAGGACCACTGAATGTTGTAGACGTCGTCCTTTCGTGCTTTACTATGTCACTGCCTCGTCAGAGCTACCTTATACAGCGACCAGACTGAGTCGAGCACCAGCCGCTACGCTGTGAAAGCTGGCCAAGACACCACCGTCCGAAGCGAGAGCATCGCCCGTCGACACGGTGTTTCCATTCGTCGCGATGAAGAGCGGAGTACCGCAGCATACCGTTCTGCCGCTGCGTCGACGTCCGGGGTGACTTTACCACCCACTCGGGTACTCTCCCCTATCGTCCGTCCTATTCGTCATGCGCGCGTCCGGGCCACAGTCAGAGCACCAACACGTCCATTCTACACCACCATAGTATACACACTTTCGCACTGTATCCATCGCCTCCTGAGCACCGAATCAACCCTCCAGAGCACCGATCAACCCTCCATAGCCTCCTCGGGCGGCGCGCCGCCTCCGCCGCCGCCCTGCTCGCGCTCTTTGCGGGTGGCTTGTACGACGTCGTCGACGCGGAGGAGGACGCGGGCGGCCTGTGGGCGGTGTTAGCATCATGGACACGAAGCAAGAGCGCGCAGAGTGGAGGGAGTAGTGATGCGAGAGGGAGAAAGGGAGAGAGAACGCGGGGCAGAGGGGAGAGAGACGCACCTCGATGGCCGTCTTGAGCGTCTGGATCTTCACGCTCGCAGACTCGTACAGCCCGTACGTCTTCATATCCACGATCTTGCCCGTCTCGCCGTTCACGCCCCAGCTGTGCTCGCCGTTCGCGTGCTTGGCCTACAACGTCCACCATCAGCATAGACCCAAGGGAGAATGGAGGACGAGCGCACCCTGAGCTCCGTGAGCGTCCGCATAACATTCCCGCCCGCATTCTGAATAAGCGTCCGGGGTATAACCTCCAGCGCATCCGCAACAGCCCTATACGGCCCCGCCTCCACGCCCGTAACGCTCCTCGCCTTGCCCTGCAACCCCACGCTAATCGCCATCTCCGTCGCCCCGCCCCCCGGCGCCAAGCTGGGGTTAAACACCACATTCCGCGCCACGCTCATCGCGTCCGCGAGATTCCTGTCGATCTCGTTCAAAATGTCCTTGCTCGGCCCGCGCAGGAGAATGGTGCAGGCCTTGGGCGTGGTGCATTCGGTGAGGAACGTGAAGTACTCGTCGCCGATCTTCTCGATGTTGAAGAGCCCGCACTGGGTGCCGACGTCGGCTTCGCGCAGGTCCTCGACGCGGTTCACGATCGTCGCGCCCACCGCGCGCGCGATGCGGTTGTTGTCGGATTTGCGCACGCGGCGGAGGGCGGAGACGCCGGCTTTGGCGAGGAAGTATTGCGCGTAGTCTGTCCGGATGCCCATCAGTATCATGTAGCGGTGAAGATGGAGAGTACGCACCGGACACGCCCTTCTCGGTGATAACCAGATCCGGCTTAAACTCTAACAGCGCATCCACAAGCCCCTTCACCTGCTGCTCCTCGATCTGCTGTATCCGCGCGAAGTCGACCTCCTTGCTGATCTCGATGTTCGTCTGGCTCTCGCCCTTCTTGTACTCGAGCGGGCAGTCGAGCAGCACGATGCGCGGGTTGTGGATCCGGCGGCGCATCTGCGGGTGCGTGATGTCCTTGTTGAGCATCACGCCCGACAGCACGCGCGAGTCCTCGATCTCGCCGCCGGGTATCTTCTCGACGCGCGCGTAGCGCTTGATGTCGACGGTGTGCATGCCCGCTTCTTGGGACGCGACGGTCCTGACAGCTTGCAGCGCGAGCTTGCACATCAGGTCCGACCACCTAATCACGAACTTGGTGCCGATGGACGTCTTGATGAGCGCGAGCATCTGCGCGTCGTCGTTCGTGTCGATGGGGACGGAGATGCTCTGGACGATGTCGAGCGCGGTCTGGAGGGCCTTGTTGTAGGCGGAGATGATGACGACGGGGTGGATGTCGCGCTCGAGCTGGGCGAGCGACTGCGCCAGAATCTCGCCCGCCAGCACGATCACGGACGTCGTGCCGTCGCCGCACTCCTCGTCTTGCGTCCGCGACAGCTCGATCATGTTCTTCGCCGCTGGGTGCGCCACGTCGATCTCGCGCAGGATCGCGTTGCCGTCGTTCGTCAACCTGTATTAGTTGAATAAGATAGAGTGGTGTAGGAAGTGGAGGACGACGCACAGGATGCCGCCCATGGGGTCGAGGATCATCTTCAGCATCGACTTCGGCCCCAAACATGTCCTGATCACGTCCGCAACAGTCTACAATGTACCCATCAGCCATTATAACACACTGTACAGTCTCATAAGCGTACCTTGGCAGCAGTAATATTCGAAATCTGCGCCTTCCGCCCCGACTGCCTCTCCGGCGTCGTATCTACGAATCAAACTAAGCAAAACGCGTCCTCCAAAGCACCCGCTTAAAGCGAATATACACACTCATAACGAACACCGGCGTCTGTCCTGCCATTTGTGCGGCCATTTTTTGTGGTAGAGCCCTAAGAGGATGGTATACGGGCTGTAGAGAGGAGAGAGATCGTAGCCGAAGCAGAAAGAGCGGACGAAGACGCGCAGAAAACACGACGCGTCGCGCGCGAGGCGCGTCGGTTGCCTCATTCGGGTATTACATAATTTCCAGGGCGACGACGCGCATCCAATTCTTCGAGTTTGAGCTTTCTTGCAACAGCCAGCACGGCTATAAGCAGACTTTGAAAGTGTTTAATACTCTGTGACCGTGAGCCCAGCTGGATGATCCAAAGGACTACGTCAAATACTGTGGGCTAGCGGGGTACTTGGAGGTGCTGTGCAATTTTTTACCATCTTGTGTTGTGACAAATTAATGATAGCACATAGCGGTCTGAACACTTCGATAGCTACAAAGACGACCCGACTCGGCGGGGCGCGAGAGCACCGATCTATCAGCGACGGCGAGCTTCAGGTGCAAGAGAGCTCGGCCAATAGGCTCAGGTACACGCTTGAGGCACGCGGGACACACTGGGTTTCATCAAGAAAGTCTTATGCATTGGGTGCTCGAGGGGGAAGAGAAACTATGTAGTCTAGATACATGAGGGACCGAGCCTTTATATCAGAGAATCAGGACCGAGTCGTATAGTACAAGGCAAAGTCAGGGCGCTGAGGAAGGAACAAGAAGGACAGAGAGGGTGCTACGAAAGGGTTACGGAGTAGCCGTAGGATGCACCGTGGCGAGAAGCGGTGAAGCTTGAAGCTTGAAGAACGGTCGTGGTGGTCAAGAGCAAGAGGCGAACGCGCGGGTCAAATATGGTCGCACGTGATCGTGTTGACTTCTTGCA
Organism: Peniophora sp. CBMAI 1063; assembly: GCA_900536885.1. Classification (NCBI taxonomy): domain Eukaryota; kingdom Fungi; phylum Basidiomycota; class Agaricomycetes; order Russulales; family Peniophoraceae; genus Peniophora; species Peniophora sp. CBMAI 1063. The sequence goes on from UWZB01000069.1 coordinate 29,393, forward strand.
GCCGCGCTCACTGGCGCGTTGGCGAGGAACCAGTTCCTCACGAGCCTGCTCGTGCACTGGGTACACAAAGCAAGGAATCCTTCCTATGTCTTCGGAGACTCTGGTCTCCCTTTCCTAGACTCCACCAGCGCGTATATGGCGCGATCGCCGCAGCACCAACACGGCCTTCTCAGGCGTCGTATGAAACCGTATGCCAGGATTCACTATCTTCGCTAGGCTCCGACGACGTGAGCAGGTCTAGGGGTTTCGCGTTCTTGATCTCATGCTCGGCTAGGGCTACAGCCAGTGGCGCGGATTCCAGCGATTGAGAATCCACGACGTTCGCGAGGTCACTCCGAGTCGGCGCGTGCACCGCAACTGGATCAAGTCGCAAATCCTCCTGGACCATCGCAGTAGAGTCGACGTCTCCTGCACTTTCAATCTCATACTCGGCAGGAGCTACTGCCATTGGCGCGGGTAACAACGATTGGGCGTCTACGATGCTCGCAAGGTCGCGCAGCGCGTGTACGGCCACTGGGTCGAGTCGTATATCGTCCTGGACCGTCGCGGGCGAATCGCCCTGCATCGATGCTCTTACGCGGTCTTGGTTCATCAGTTCGCACAAGCCTTCCGAGGCTGCAAGTTTAGGTCCAGAATGGCTGCATCCATATAGTCGATGCCATTCCCACAATCCCGGCATGCCCTTGCGAATGTAGTGACGATCGGGTCTTTTCCAATCGTCACCGCGCCAATCGCAGCGTCGTACAGCGTCCAAAAGTGTGAACGCGTTACGGGCTGAGAGTTCCAATGAATGGTCCTTGGAAGAGTCTTGAAGGAGTGTCTCCAGTGGTAGATGGCCGGCAGTGCGGAACACTGCCCGCATGCGCAGACTCTCGATGCTGTCGAGGGTGATAAGCATTGAATGTAGGTTGGTCTTCGTGACGAACCCCCGTTGATCGGAGGTATAAGAACGTCCTTGAGCTTGAATGGCACTCAAACTCCGGATCAATGTCCAACGAAAGCTTGCTAGCGCGGCATGTAGCATGATATCCTTTTCCCGCTCAGCCTCGCCAACCCTCTCGCCCACTTGTTTTGCGAACGCTGGGAACGCATCGAGAATGGGTCCCATATTCCTCCATTGGTCGTCCATGTGCACAGGCAATCTTTCGACCGAGAGCCCCCTCTCAGCCCACAGAAGAATCTGCAAAGATCGGATGGCGCCTACGGCGGCGAGGACAGAGTCGATGTCTTGCAGGACGATCACGAGCCTGCTCATGACGAAGCTACTTTGTCTGAGATAGACGAAGAACTCGCAATCGCCCTGTCTCTCCATGCTGAGCAAGCAACGGGCCATGTATCGCAGGCCGTCCGGGTGCTCCTCCCAGTATGCCTGTGTACGCGTCGCCAGAAACGTGAGCGTTTGTCCGGCGATGTTCGGTCGTACTTCCGGAGGGTCTTGAAGCAACGCAAGGATTCTTTCCCGCCTCTCCGTCGAATGGAGCGCCCGACACATCGGGAACAATGAAGTCTGCACCGACTCGGTCGGGAACTTCATGAATGCAAAGGTATATCGGGGATCGATATCTTCGAGGATGACGCGCTTCCTGCGTATCCAACTGCCCACTGCCAGCTTGATGACCACGAGATACATGAATGTACACGCTCCAAACGTCACCACGCTGTAGAGGACCGGGGCCAAGATACGACTCAACGGAGTGTAATAAGGGCCCATCCGGTCGATTAATGGGGCCACGCTGGCCATCGTGTAGAGGAGCGCGCCTAGTCCGGATGCTACGGCAACAGCGAGGCCGGGAGTCGAATGGAGCGGGAATACGTATAGAGAGAGTCCTACAAGGAAGAGGACCACGGCGGAATGAATGAGACCGACGACGCATGTTGCGAGACGGTCTACGCCATAACGCTCAAGCGCCGTATACGAGCGCAGTCGATTGAGGGAATGTTGCTGGATAGTCGCAAGCAATGGACGATCGTCCTGTACCGTGGGCAGGGAGTCTTTGAGCCAGTCTTGAACCATCATAGCCAGCACAGCACCCAGGAGAGTGATGATGAGGCTGAGGTACCAGAGCGTATTGACGACGACGGCGGTTTTGGTCGGCCGGAAGGGTTCTATGTCGGCCGCTGTCATCGGCACCACACTTGATGACTGCAACCGCATCATCTGTGCTAAGAGCGCATTCGTGAGAGCGGCGTCCGATGTTTGGGCGCTTGCGACAGGCGAGAGACTCTTGTGGCTGTCCACGAGGAAGATCGCAAGGGTGGTGACGAAAAACCCGCTCTGCAGTCAGGCATTGTGAGCAACTTGATGAGAGATACAGATGAAGTGGGATACGAACGAATTGCGAGATCGCCTTCATGGTCGAGGTACTGTAGCGGACGACCTTGTCCCTCTCGAATCCCATAATCTTCAGGAAAGCCTCCCACAGGCCATCGCCTTCCTGCTCCCAAGCGCCTGACTTATAGAAAGCATCCTGTTGTTCCACGAGGCCCATCGCCTTTGATGGACGTGGTGAAGCCGGTTTGTTGCCAGACCAGGGATCCCACGTACGATGGAGGTGTGTGGTAGGGAGTAAGCCACCTGTTCCAGAGGAACGGGCCTCACCTACTTATATACACTAGAGTGCACGTGGGATACCTGTCAGATGACGTTTTTGAGCATTGCACTGTTCAAAAAGGCTCGAAGACGCGAACCTCCGGGCTGTACGATGAAATCTTTCTGGGCGCTGGCGTAACGTTTGATGCAGACGGTAGACATTCCAGTCGGAAGCGCCACGTTGGGCCCGCGTAGAATCGCGTTCGCAATCGACGCTCATCCTAACAGACATGGTTCAAGACGTCGCCGTCCAAATTATAAGGAGAAAAAACGTACGAAACATTATCTATGCAGTTGGTGATCATCTTGTCGGCGCGCGCAGACTTTGACGCTGGACATGTACTCATAAGTTGCCAGCAACGTTGAGAAAACGTGGTCCGGAGGCCGTGCCACGAAGTCATTTAGTTCTCCGCATCGTGACGCCATAGAGGACGGCCACGTTATTATCTGCGGGCGTATGTAAGCTGGGTGCTCAAGAAGACAACCGCACACGTACAATGTGAGGTGCGCCAAGCTCATTAAAGTAGGTCTCATCGCCACCCATTCCACGCATGTTCGCGCCTGTTCGAGCACGTCGATGTCGAGCTCTCTTGATGGATCACAGGATATACCACTTCCTTCGTCCTCGTCGTGTACGCGGAGCTAGAAGTACTTTGCGCCCGAGTTTCAGTACAAGCACGAGCGTCTGCTCGCACCACTGTCTCTGCGTACTTTGCCCAGCTTGATAGGCACGGACTGACCGGCGTTTGCCCAGACGCGTCATGATGCCATCAAGAGCCTCGCATACGGGCTATCGGACGGGTACCCATCCCACTTGAATGGTGCGCATTACTGATAAACCTTCTGAGAGTTTGGATACGCCAGCAAGGAGACACAACGTTAGAAGGCTATAACTAGTGTATAGAGCAATCGCGCCCTGATGAAAGAACGGACAGCACAAAACGCGCGTCGCCTGGTCGAACTTTCCAACGAAGCTTGATATCCTCGTAGTGAAGGGCAAGGTTAACCAGTATATATGAGGTTCGTCCGACGCATGAGGTGCTGTATACAACATTGCGATCACCGTACACTCAGGCCGGGTTCTGGCTGCACGAGCACGTAGCGTGCTACTTGATCCTCAGGCAGGACATTTGGAGAAAGCTATCGATTGTGAAGAACGAGGTCGCAGGAGACGAAGTAGTTGAAGGTGAAAGGCGAGTGCATGGTCGCGCAAGACACGACGCACCGCGCCCGAGCCGCGTTGGTTGCCAAAAGCAGACTTTCTTTCCCAGGGTTGTTATCAACCTCGACGGTCCCGATTGTCGATCTTGGAGTCAAGTTCGAGTTGACGCGTGACGTTCACCACGATGAACACCCCACCTTCGATGATCTGGTCATATACAGTACTCAATTTCCGTAACGCCAGGTTCTGATATATCGCTGAGCCCCAGCGCCGCGGCAATCCCGCTCGACGGGTTAGGGCCCGCCGTAGCTGCTTCCTCTCCCTGCGCTTCAATGCCCATATCCAGTCTCTGGTGATGCTTGGCGCGGCATTCAACCCGTATCTACGCATAGGACTGACGTGGTCTGCATGGCTTTCCGGTATGCACATGAGTCGCCTGAGCTAGAGAGCCTCGGAAGAAGATTGGTTCACATACCGTCCACGCGGGTTAGTCTCCACCCACTCTTTACATTTATACCACCAACCCAGCGTCGAGCATCTCATCCTTACCTTCAACGAAATCTTTCTCCGATGTCCCTTCCCGAGCAGCAGGACGCCCTCCTGATCACCGCCAAGGGCGAAAGGATGACCATGGGCAAGCGTCGCGTTCCCAAACCCGGCGCGGGCGAAGTCCTCGTTCGAAACAGCGCGGCGGCGCTTAACCCGGCTGACATGTATTCGCCCTTGTTGGTCTTGTTGAACATCAAAAGCTGACTGGACATCATCTGTGCAGGTACATTCAGAAGTTGGGTGTCTTTGTGAAGGACGAGGATCTGCCTCTCGTCATTGGATGTGACGGCGCAGGCGAGATTGTCGCGCTCGGCGAAGGCGTACAAGGCTGGAATGTCGGCGACAAAGTGTACGTGCATGTTTTCTTCACCATATCACCTCTACAACTAATACACGCACGCCACGATAGGTTCTACCAAGCCCCCCTCGTCAAATCGGACTACACAACCTTCCAACAATACACTCTCGCAAACGCCTCCCGCATCGCCCTCATCCCACCCAACATAACTCCCGAACAAGCCTCTACGATCCCCCTCGCGCTCGCCACTGCCGCGCTCGGGCTGTATCAAGTGCAGAGGGATGAGATCCATGCTATGGGGTACGATATGGGCGGGGCGGGGCTCACGCCGCCGTGGGATGAGGGCGGGATGGGGAAGTATGAGGGGAAAGCGGCGGTGGTGATTGGTGGGTCGAGTTCGGTTGGGCAGTTCGGTACGTTCCTCTTCCCACAATCTATCTTGTGAGATTGCTCACGGACTCTACGATACAGCGCTCCAACTTCTCCACGCATCAGGTTTCAACCCGCTCGTAACGACCGCCTCAGCCCACAACGAAGAGTACTGCAAAGCCGCCGGCGCGACACACGTCATAGACTACAAGACCACGCCCTACTCCGATCTCCCAACAACCGTCAAATCCATCGTAGCCGACACGCCCATAAGCATCATCTACAACTCCATCGCCTCCGGCACGCAAGCCTTCGCGCTCGAGATACTCGGTCCGGGCGGGAGCTTGGTGACCGTCACCAAGCCGGACGTCGGCGCCCAAGGCCCGCCCGACGCCCAAGGCCGGCGCATCATATGCGTCTACGGCGACGCGGGCGCCGAATGCCACCAGCAGCTCGGAGAGAATATGTATGCGTCTTTGACGAGGATGGTCGAGCAGGGGGTTTTGAAGCCGAACAAGGTTAGGGTGCTGGAAGGCGGGTTGGGCGCTGTGCCGGCGGGGTGCGATGAGATTGAGAGGGGGGTGAGTGGGGTGAAGTTGGTCGTTCGGATTGATTGAACGTGCTTCGAGCTCGATGTTGGCTTGCGGCTTGGTTGTACTTATACGCTGTATTGCTGCCCGTGTACTATTGAAGTCTGAAATTCAAATGACGTAGTGTTGATTGGAGCAACTTGCATAGACTAGAACTCTGGGTAAATATGTGGCGGGTCGCGGCGTACGATGGCCCGCGTAGTACTGCTGAGGTCAAGAAGATGAGTGTGGCTTACGAATTCGCAGCCTCGGCCGAAGCTTCTCGCGCCCCCCGAAGCCCGCGATCCGCGATCGACGAGTTGACGCTGCCTATCACCCTCGCGAAACCTACTCGCTTTGCGTCTTCTGAACGTTGAATCTCAGTAGCTTGAGAGTGACTTGAGCTTGGAGGTACAGGACCTAAGTCCAGGCAGACGCCGCGTCTGCGCGGTCCGATGCGGTCCGAATATTCTCAACCAGCCTCGAGGCCCGTGCAGGCGTGTTGCGTCTTGCCACCACCCAGCCGTTCATCTGACCAGTATATTCCGAAGGACCGTGCTCCCGAGCTATGCGAATACACTCTGCTGTGCACTTTGAAAGGCTTTATCTATATCAACACAGGCTGCCTATGCCTCTAATTCAGGAATATGATGAGCAAGACGGTCCATGGACGCCGGGTCTCGGGTTGCTTCATGCGAGCGTCGCGCGAGCTCAATACCTGATACCAATAAAGTACAGCCAAATATAGATCCTGGATATGTTTGAGGACTGTAGTACTCGTCATACCGGCCTCACGACTTAGGCTCACCACGGGTTGCGCACCGCGGCTTTCCCGCTATTGAATCAGCATTCAGACGCCTCTGAATGCACCTCGGCTTGCTCTCCAGTAACGGGACGCAGCCCGCATTTGACATGCGACAGGATATACACGGCGAGCCAACCGTCTCTCAGACCTCTGGTACACTTCGTATATGAATACGACTGGCAGACAGGAAGTACAGCAACCAACGCCACCACTTTTCAATCGACGTCGCCAGCACAACCCATCTCAGCGATCATGTCTACCCAAACTCTCCCTGAAGAGCAAAACGCTCTCCTCATCACCGCCAAAGGCGCCCGTATGACGGTTGGAAAGCGCCATGTCCCCAAGCCAGGCGCTGGTCAAGTCCTTGTTCACAACATCGCCGTCGCGATCAACCCCGTCAACATGTATGTGCCCTCAGATTGTTTGTCTCCGAGTCAGCCTATCTGACTGTTTATGTACAGGTACGTCCAGAAGACCGGCATGTTCATTAAGGATGAAGATCTCCCGTCGGTGACTGGGCACGACGGAGCGGGCGAAGTGTGTGTTTTGGGCGAGGGCGTGCAAGGATGGAACATCGGTGACAAAGTGTACGCAATGTCCTCTCATAGACTCTTCGAATGTACCACGCTCACATGTATCCACGACAGCTTCTACCAGTCCCACCAAGGCAGCGACCGCTCGACATTCCAAGAGTACACCGTCGTCGATGCCGCCATCATGGCCCGCATCCCTTCGAACATCACCGTCGAACAAGCCTCCTCTATCCCGCTCTGCCTCGCCACCGCCGCCATCGGCATCTACAAGGCCAGGGAGAACGCTCTTCGTCCTGGCCCTGGTTTTGATCGCGGTGGTGCGGGGCTTACGCCGCCTTGGGCGCCGGGCGGGATGGGCAAGTATGCCGGGCAGGCGGCACTCGTTATCAGCGGCGCGAGCTGCGTTGGACAATTCGGTACGTCTATCTTGACTCGTTCGTGAAGTAGATTTGGCTAATCATGCGCAGCGCTGCAACTCCTGAAAGCATCAGGCTTCGGCCCGCTCATCGCCACCGCCTCTAGCCACAACGAGGCGTACTGCAAAGCCGCCGGCGCGACGCACGTCATAGACTACAAGACCACGCCCTACGACCAGCTCCCCGGTGTCGTCAAGTCCATCGTCGGCGACACCCCCGTCAGCTTCGTCTACGACGCCGCAGCACGAGGCACCAACGAAGCTGCCTTCTCCGTCCTCGCGCCCGGTGGAGGCATGGTCACCGTGTTCACCCCGCAAGTCGGCAAACGCGGGGAAGACGACGAGCAGGGCCGTAGGGTCGTATGGGTGTACGGAGGCGCCGCTGAAGAGGATCATAAGGCGTTCGGTACGGAGATGTACGCGAACTTGACGGGTATGATTGAGAGGGGCGAGTTGAAGCCGACGAACATTCGGGTACTCGAGGGTGGGTTGGCTGCAATTCCGGCTGGATGCGACGAGCTTGAGAAGGGCGTTAGTGGGGTGAAGCTTGTTGTTCGCGTCCGCGATTGATTGAATGTCTGCGACCAAGTTGTGTCTTGTAGTCCGTAACGAGAGCACTCAAAGCCTTGCTATATCATGATAAAAGTTGCTGGTGATCATCGGTGAAGATATTGGTACACTATGGATACAGTGGTGGTATTCATGAGAGGTCGTGAGTGGGGAACAGGTACAGACGAGACTCGAATCCTCTGCGCATCAAGCGCTCAAGCCGACGGATGAGCGTCATCAACTTGGAATATAGCCTGGCTATCGTCGTCCAACTGTAGAGAGGGAGGCCTGTTCGAAGTGTCAATTGAGCCAGATCTCGTTTCAAGGAGGGAAGAGCACGTACTCGTAGACCTTCAGCCACATGATGTTGAAGTAGGCGTTGGTCATCGCAGATGGGTTGTTCTGGACGTAGCCTGTTCCCGTAGTCAGATGATCATTGCAGCGGATGAGAGAAGCATGAGACGCACTGTTGCATGTGCTCGGGCAGCCCGAGTTGGCATATGTAGCACCAGCGTAGTCTCCGCCTATATGCGTCGCTCAGGGGGCATACCTCTCAGATAAGATACGACGAACTTACAGAAGGTCAAGTTGATCACGATGTTGTTGTCGTGGAAATGACTGCCGATATCGCAGCTCGTGTCAGGGAAGTACGCCTGCGGTGTTCCCCAGTTGTTCGTGTTGATGGTGCCGGATCCGCTCTTCACATCGCTCGGGATGTTGGTCGCGGTACGGGGCCAGAACCTGATCTTCAGGCGTCAGTGGCTAAATCGCGTATGAAGAAACGCTGACTTGCCAGATCTTGACTTCGGTCGCGGTGCGCTCGCTGGCGTAGAAGCCGCCCTGAATGACGTTGAAGCTATGGCCGTAGCTGTTATCCACTGAATACTCGATGCCGCAGCCAGTGTTGTCGCCTCCCGAACTTTGGCAATTCGTCGATACTACCTTCCTATGGACTTAGTGAGCATGTGCGCGGTACGTAGATAAGCACCAGGACCAACCCGAGCATACCACCTGGTGAACTGGGGATAGTGCAGCCGGAGCTCGTGTGCAAGGTTGACTTGTTGGGCTCTACGACGCAAGTTCGGTATGTTTCAGAAGCAACGGCCTCAATGGAGACTTACCCTATACAATCACGAGCACGTACCCCTCAGCATTGTGCGAAGTACGGACGTAAAGAAGCTGAAGAAGAACTTACGATATCGTTGGTACCTGCGTATCGAAGTCAGCTGGGGAATGGAAGTCGGCGAAGTCAAGACTGCGCACCTTCTATGATGTCCACCTGAGCGACGCGAATCAAGTCAGTTCAGCCGTCGAGGTGCTTCGAACATGATAACCGCTGACCTCCCCGTTGTTGGGCCACGAGGGGCCTGGGCTCCATATCAGGACAAGATCGCAGGTGCAGGAAGGAAAAATATACGGACCTACTTCCCAGATGGACGGCCAGGTGCCGCAGCCCTTGGGCATGTGCGAGAGATTGACTCTGATGCTCGTCAGATACCACTTTTCAGGCATTACAGGACATATGTGCTCACACCGTGACATGCGAGTTGTACGAGTTGGGAGACTGGATGCGGACCGAGTTCCGCCCCGAAGCGCTTGAACTGACGACATTCGTGTCGTCCGCTTTCAGAGTGAAGTTGCTGCCGGAGGCGAAGACGAGACCTTGAGAGACAGCCGTAGACTTGTCGACGTAGTTCACGTAGCCGTGGGTGGGGTCCGAGATAGCCTGAAACGTCCACTTGTTGATAAAGTCGGACCCTTGGTAACTGTCGGCCAGGGTGAAGGTGCCCGCAAATGCCGACTGAGCGAGAGCAATGATGCACAGTTGAAGGAGAAGCTTCATCGTTGATGACAGAGGGCCTGGGCAGACCGCGAAGAACGAAGATCCATCGTCGTCTGCGAGACCTTCTTATACTCCCCGGACTCAGTTGTGCATGACGATGGTGAGTCTGATTAAAGTCATGCTGTGAGTTCCATCGCGCGCGCAGCCAAGAAGACCTGGGATGATGGCTTCGTCTCGAAGGGAAGGATGCGGATCGGATGGCTGCGTCTGCCGACTCGTAGGTGCCACTCCTGCTCAGTTTCCCTGGGTTGGATGTGAACACATGGGCACCCACGAGCACCACCGCGTATCAGTTCCATGCGCGCATCGGCCAAGCATGCTCAGTGTCAACATGAGGGATTGACACGGGAGTGTGCGGCGCCGGCATCCTCTACCGAGATCGACAACCGTGTTTCGCTACGGGCAACGGCAACATAGGAATATGCGGTCCGACACAAAAGCGCCGTACGTCTTGTGCCCCGCTAAACCAGCGCGATATACTCCGATAGAGTATGCCAAGCATAAGGACCTCTCTTGTACGGGCAGCTGAACATGGGAGCGCGCGTCTCGCCGTCAACGAAAGCATGGAGGAGCCAACTTGAAGTAGCCGGCGGCGTCTTCGTCTCCTTCCAGCTTAGACTGTGAATTGCGGTTCGGGAGTGACGGGTGGGCATCATCAGGACAAGTACAGAATCTGGAGACGTCGAATAGAGCGTGAGTATGTATGAGCATTGAACGGCGGCGTCGGGACACGCACTGTAGCAGATCGCTTGATGATTGAAGGATACGGTCTATCTTGAGCTGGAGATAAGGAGAGGTATACGTCAAACGTGAGCATGAGGAACCATCAAAGGCGTACGGAGAGTTCAGACATAGGGCGATGCCTCAGACCAGACTACCGGAGGGCATCGGCGCCAGCTATCTGCCCATCGACAGACGCCCGTATCATTTTATCTCAACTATTTGGCAACTCCAATGGATAGAGACAGGATTGCGCGCAGTAAGTCTGCCAGGAGCAAAGATAGTGCAGTACGCAGTTGTTGTTGCTGGATTGCTTGAGCATGTGTATATAGCACGGCTACTCATCATGACAGCCTGGTCGAAGTTGGGCTGGACGCGTCGGCAACCGTCGAACATCCGAGCGCAGCCGACGGGAGGGAGCGCCGACATGACGACACGAGTTGCCCCTGTCCAAATATGGACAAGCGTCCACGAGTCTCGCAACGAAGCCAACGTTGGGCCCGGTGCCCAATGCCCGCAACTTGTCCTTGAACGCTCATGAACTTCCCAATGCATATTGACAGATATATTCTGCCTGCAGGATAGCATGCTCCCTGCGGCGGGATGCCTAGTCGTAGCCTCATGCAAGCTGCTGCGTACGTATCCGGGGCCCCACTTCCTTCATAACAGTGTGTTGGATTGATGCGCAGACGCGGGTGGAGTAGGAGACGAGGGCACAACCCTCGAACGTAGCCCTTGTCAACCTCCTCCCTCGGCGATAGAAGATATCTTGCCTCTGCCCACCACGCTCCTTTGCTCGTCTGACAGTTTTCCGCCTTTCAACTGCCTCCTGGTATTTCACGACTCGCCCACAGTCTCTCGCCGTCGCACAATACCCGGCAATCATGTTTCGTATCAAGTCCTCACGAACATTCACACTCACATGCGGTGGCGCGGCACTTGCTCTATTTCTCTGGACGGCGCACATGAACACCTTGCCGCCGAACTCAGCGAATCTCGATGAGCATCCGCACTTTTACTCAGGCTCACGACCACAATCCACCGCTCTCGCTCAACCTTCACCTGTACTCTCGTACTCGCTCGACAGTTCTGCATCGAACAATCAACCAAACGCGCCTCAACCGTCGTCATCTGAGACAACAGCCATCGATTTGCCATCTGACACGCTCCCGGCTGCGATGCCCGCACCAGCGATGGAAGATGCTCCATACGATGACCCATCTCCGCCACAAGACCTTGAGGAAGAGCCACCAGCCTCGTCGAAGCAGATTCCTCGAATGACCCTCATCGTCCTCTGGTCACCCCAGGATCGCGACGACTCATATTTGCCCAACTTCTTCGCCTCGGCTGGCGCCAACCCGTCCCTCGACGTCCTCCTCATCAAGTTCGACAAGTATGGCCTCGGTGCGGAACACTGCGAAGTACCCCGCGCCGCACACGTCCCGAACGTGCGCGAAGTCTGCGTAGACATGGAGGAATACTGGGACCTGCATATCGACTGGTTGTGCGCCGAATGGGGATGCGACGCTCGCATGCGCGAGATGGCGAGGGAGGTCATGGTGCGGAGATTACCTGCGGACCGTGTAAGCGCCTTTCATGCCGTGTTTCGCCATGCATTCGCTCACCCTGAACCCAGGTCAACTCCTTCTACCGCCCCTTCCGCGCGGAGGTCTTTGAGAAGTACATGCTGTCAGGCGTGGACTTGTGGGCATGGGCAGATCTCGACGTCATCCTGGGCAACCTCGATCGGGTCTTCCCGTGGGATCTCGCGCCTTCTTTCGATGTCATGCTCGCAGGCTGGCCCACGAATTGGTCCACGCTGCTTCTCTACATGCCCGGGCACTTCACGGCCTTCCGTCGCTCTCCTGACGTCGCACGCGCTTTCCAGCGAGCGGTACCAGCGCTTGTGACATACAATGCCTTCGTGGGCGAAGAGTTTGCGGAGTTCGGAGATGCGTGCGAGGAGGGCGAGTACTCGCATGCGCTCTTCATGCGCACCGGACTTCGCTTCCTACGTTTCGACGCGATGGTGGACGCAGGACACCATGTCAGCACACTCGACGGTGTGTTTGCTGTAGAGGACGATCACGCGCTTCCTACTCCGCTCATCTCGTCTGATCTCGCACCGAAGGAGGCCACACTTGTCTCCGCCCGGCCTGCAATCAACGCCGCGTTGGCTGCTCACGCCATGCCCGGAGAAACGCAGGACAACGAGCAACAACACACGTTCACCGCTGAAGGCCTCGAAGCACCCATCACATTGCGGCAGGACGCGAGCTCGGTGCCGTTCGTCTGGTTTGACCCGCAATACGCGGTCGCCTACGACTCTCCGCTCGCGCAAGAAGTGCCAGGGAACGGTCGTCATGGCCGTCGCTACGTGATGCGCCGCGACATTGATGGTCCTGTCACTGAGCGCTTCGAGCCCGCGCAGCGCATTCACTTTGATATCCCCGGACAAGGAGAAGGGTCCGAACGCGCCTGGCTTCGCGAGGGTCTGTACACCCATTTGCAGACGGAGAAGTACGCGCCATGGTGGGCACTACCTCAGCGCGCCCTTGCTCCCGGAGAGGTCCTATACGTCGACAAGGAGCATGGAGCACACGTTTGGGATGCCGATGCAAACCTTGTCTGGCAGTCGCCGCGCGTCTCTGACGCGTAGGTTCCCACATCTCGAGCGTCCCATCGCCGCTTCCGTTAACCTATATGTACTATTTGTCCATACATCTCTTGCTTTGACTTTGCTGTCACGACTCCCGACTCCCATACATACATTCTCACCTTATCCGCTGCATATACCCTGCATTTCTTATGTCTGCCATGTCATTCGCGGCGCAGTGCGCTATCTCGTCCTTCCCTTGCATATTATCAAAGAGCCCAGACTCATTCGTGTACTACTACCATTGCTAGCATCTCTAGATTAGATCGCCTACTGTTTATTTTGAATATTCGCTAGATACCCTGTACACCTATCGACCTGGTAAAGCCCTTGAATAGACCGGGTTCTCACTGGGCCTGAAGCTTGAAGGGGAAGCGGATTACTAGTAGTACTCTGTGGTACTTCGATCATGCCCTCACGAGGTAACGCGTGACGCGTGACGGCGCGTCTTGAATAGCGTTGATTTGTGACACCGCCGACGCCGCCTCACTCAAACCACCATGATGTCGGCCCAAGCTCATATACAATCTATACGAGACGACTGGCTGCTGCATCCTATATCGACAGCGCATTCTGCTCTCGAAAGGATGCTGTCTCGGTAACACCAATAGTCGTCAGAAAGTGTATTTCCCATCTTCATAGCACGTTTCAGAGCCTGCGAAGACCTATACCCCAAGGACGGGCATCTAATCCAAGAGCACGTACAGAATGCCGACGATAATACGTACCATCGAGATGTTGTGCCGACATTGCGCATGTGTCTTACAGACACAACGTTCGTGACATCCTCGAACGAGGGTGGTTTCAGTGAGGAAGACATGAAGGCTCTCTGCTCTGTACACGAGAGTAGGAAGGCTGAGAGGAAGGCAGACGGCCTCACGGGTATGTCGTACCCTACTGTATGACTCTCGAATACACACGCTGACATGTTGTGCAAATAGGTGAAAAGGGCATAGGTATGTCCCACAGTGATGTCGGTTTGACGGTCTCCGACCACCGCCGCAGGATTCAAATCCTCGTTCAAAGTGGCGAACGTGGTTCACGTTGCGTCAAATGGGTACCGCGTCAAGTTCGATCGGCGAAACCATCTTGGGATGGTGTGTCCCGAATGGGACGATGATGCCCCCAGCGTTGACGGGGAGACGGTGTTCGCGATGGATCTATTGCCAGGAGCGGCATCAACTTTGGCGAAAGAGCTGCGCGATTTCAGTTCGAGCACACTTTTCTTCTTACGACGCCTTCGCGAAATCAAGATCGAGATCCGCACAAGCAATTCTCCGGAGTCTTTCTCGGTCAGTTACACACGACACTGTGGCGACACGCAAACCATAGGACTCGACCCAGTGCGCATCGACTGCAATGAAGCCGGACTCCCCCTCACCAACATTACGTGCCTCATGCATCGCTTGTCTATACGAATGGCACATATCGACGAGCCCAAGCGTCGTGGCATCGAGACAACTGAGGTCGTCATAGGATTCCCAGTCAATAGTGATGGCTCACCAGTCATCTCGCGCCAGCCAGTCTTTGCATCCCAACCTATGAAGTCTGCGGGCCTCTCGGTGTGTTACTTTCTAGCTTCATACATCTCAACTAATGGAAACGTGCAGTTCATCGTGCATGGCGACTTTTTGACCACAACCAATCGCCGGGAAGTACTGCAAGACCCGGACTGGAACCGCCGTATTCGCGACGAAATTTCATCTGGAGTCAGCGAGGCTGTCGAGGCGCTTCTTGCCCACGAATCACTTCTCAGATACGCTTGGCCGTTGTACCTTTCCAACGAAGTTATCGACCCATTCTTCCGCCCCGTGATGGACCGCACAGTGGATGCACTACGAAGGAAGCGCGTCGTTCTGGATGAGATGCAGGTGCCAAGAATGGCGTCCCAGGTTTTCGCCCTCCCCACTCAGTACTGCTTTGGAGGATCGCCCTTAATTCCCTCCCAGTTTCTTGGTGGTCGACGATACCTTCACCCGGACTACTCGAATGTCACCGGAAATCCTATCGCTATTCTCCAGCAACAGCTCTCGCTCCGTGCGATGCGGGACGTACACTACATCGACGGGCTGTGCGCGATGTCTCGGCGGAATCAGTTCCCCTCTCGAACCCCAGGATGGCACCGCGCAGCCGCTTCCCAACTGCTCCACATCTATGATCGAAACGACTTCCTGAGAGCTCGGATCAGGTGCCTTCCGATCATTCCCCTGGCTGATGGGAGAACGTGGACATCCATGACGGGGGGCGTGTTCTTTCCTGTCGAGGACACCTCAATTCCGTCGCATCTTCGTATCCCAATCGTTCATACCGATGCGGCATCTGACCCTGAGAGGCGTCGCTTACTCAAGATGATGGGGGTCTGCGATCTTACGATGGAACACGTTGTTGCCCTTTTGCTGAGCAATCAAGAAGGTCTTCGCGAAACCGACTACGTCTCCAACGCGCGCTTTTTCTACGCTCTTCGAAACAAGGATCAGCCTCCGGACGTCTCCAGCCTCCGATTTGCGGTTGAAACTGGCGAGGCCCTTCTTGGTTCGCAGGTCTATCTTGCTGAAGCACACCGTCATTCTGGCAAATGTCTGCGAGACGAACTCAGCAGGCTCAATCGCCCACCCCACTTCATTACACCATCGTACCTGTCCAGTGACGATCCTCCAACCTGGCGGAAGTGGTTGGTGGATGTGGGCAAGATACGCACCGAGCCGGACCGAGCCGACATCCCTGCCCTGTTCAGGGATCGTCAACTTTCCTGTATTCTGCGCATACTCCGCCGATTCTATCGAGGGTCCGATAACAAGGACAAATGGAAGTCCGCCGTGCAGAGGGTGTCTCTGGAGGCTGGACATGGGCGACCGTTTCGCTTCAAGGATCTCTGTCTGCGACGCGGAAAGCTTCGCCTCATAGACGAGAACATAGGCTTGCGATTTGTCCCCGTCACCTCCCCGGACAACACACGCTGGGACTTCTTAACCGACTTTGGTGTCTCCACGACCCTCGACCCCGATCTCTCCCTGCGACTTTTGACTCTCCTGTCGCAGTCGAACAACACGACAGTACCGCTAGCACAGATCACGGAGTACTATGAATTGATAAATGCTCGGATAAGGAACAATCCAACTTTCGGAGATTGTGTACGGTATGTCAACGTTTACTAGTGCATAATGCATGCATGCTGAACTATCTTCGTCGTCAGGGAAGCTTTTGCTAGTGAGCGGTTGGTCTTCATACCTGCAGATGACTGCAACGGGAGGGAAGCGCGATGGCGGAGTATTCAAGATGACCTTCTCTGGAGGGGCCCCAAGTCCTCAGTCCTCTACACCAGTCTTAGCAACTTCTACCCTAGCGCCCTCTCCGACTTATTCGCAAGTGTCGGCATCCCCGAGACATCTCCCACCCAGGTCATAGACGAGTTGCGAAGGCTCAGCGAGGACTATGCCGGGCGAGTCTTGGACGAGCGCACTCGATTGGCCGTTCATGCGCTCCTGAACGACGTCTTTACTACCAGTTTACAGGAGCCGAACCCAGACCCGACCCTCCGCGAATTCATCTCAACGGTAGCAATCTTCCCAGCCGAGGTTCACGACGGCGGGCAAACCATCACAAACCGCCTTTACCGCCTTGCCGATGTCTACGTCGCCGGTCGTAATGCGCGTTTTACGGCAGCATTTAGGAGATATGTGGCACTGATGGCCGCATTTCCCAACGACGAAGGCACCTTGTCACGCTTTCTGGCATCCTCTGTTTGCTCTGGTCTGGTGCGTCGGCTGGACGACTGCGTCCGGGCTGAATATACCGCGTCCGACCCCGTCGACATCGATTCGGAGTTGCAAGAGAACCTGCAGCTCAGGTACCGTTTCATAGAGCAGTGAGTATTGTCAGCTATGAAGAGTGGGATTCTACTAAACGAACGTAGAGAGGTCATACGTACGGCCACAGATAACGGGCGTCATCCCGAACGCGAGCTTTCAACAAAACAGTCTTGCATACTGTCCCAGTTGAAGACCGTCACTGTCCTCCGCGTCGACCGCATCGACGTCAAGTGGACACTGGGCAATGAAACTGTCCACGAGACAGAGAGTGTCTGGATCGAGAACCTCCCGCCACACACCCGCGGGCCTCACCTGAACATATACTTGCTCCAGCGAACCTCGGACGTGAGACGCGAAGAGGACCTCCAAGCCCGTCTTTGCGGTGAAATCGCGCGTCAACTTTCCATCCAGTTAAGGGACATACTGTCAATCGTGCACACTCCGCTTCCAAGCCTTGAACTCCAAGAGCGGCTAGCACGATACGGTGACGGTGTTTCATCCACTGTGAGGGAGCCTCTGCGACCAATACCACCGCCGCCTCCTACGAACTTCTCACTAACGTCGCCGCGTCAGTCGGCCTTATCCCTCGCCCCTTCACGAGCAAATGTGAGCGATGGACTGAACTTTACGATGCGATGATCTAACCCACCATCACAGGCGCCAAATGACTTCCTGACGCAGGCATCACAGTTGATCCTCTCCGGCGCGACTTTCACGCCCTCGCCTGACACTGGACTCGTCTTGGACGTCCATCGATCTCGCTCAACGGCGCATGTCTCGGCCCCGACTTCTTCGCTGGGCACACCTCACCGCTCACCCGCGAAGGGATCGTCTCGGATAACGACGAGCACCACACAGCGGTCGCCATCAAAGCAAGCCACCCCGCGTTCTTCGGGCGGCATTGTAGGATCATCTCCCACCTCATATCAGCAAGTCAACGGTGTTCTGGGCGAGACTGTGGTGCGTATGATGTGAAGGACAATCGTAGCGTCGTGCTAATCATCCTTGCCAGGTATTTGAGATAGTGTCTCGAATCATCGGACGCGAAGCAGCCGTGGAATGCTGGACGAGCGAGCTCCGTGGGAAGACGGGCCAGCCTGAGTACATACCGGACGGCGAAGTCTTCGGGGACTTCACGATCAAGAACAGGGCGTGGGCCGAGCGGTTTGGTCGACAACTGTTCAAGGACGTGCCAGAGCTTCTTGGGCCGTGCATACGCTCCGGGAACTGGCCGAGGATCTACCTTGAGGTCAAGTCTACGTCAAGCCCTCGCGCGGCGGGTACGTCTGTTCATCTGAGGGCTCGGCAGCTGGAGATTGTGAGTCGAATTCGCCGAACATGGGCAATCTAGTTCATCTTCTGACGTGCGGGTGTTTTACAGGCGAGACGGATGCACATCAGTGCGTCTATCGAGCCACCTCAAGACGTATTCGTCCTCGTCCGGGTATGGGATGTCCGGAAACTGTCGCTGGAGAACGTCAAGTTCTACATTGATCCTTTCCAGAGCATCCTGAACGGAGAACTGCGTTTCACGTCGGACGATATAGAGATGATGCTGGCGGAAGATGACTCTGCCTGATCAGGCTCGCAGGAGGGATATCTGACTGGGCTTCCTCAGGCGGCGTGTAGAACTATCTTGATTAGGGTCTGGTCGAACAAGCACGCATAGGCTGATCCCGATATGAACATGTGTTTCTTTCCTACCGGGTGAGAGTGCGAGCAACTAGGACGATGCAATCGTCAGCCTGAGCGCGCAAGGACAGCCGTAAGCGCCAAAAGCAAGCCCGCGAGCCCGCGCGCTTAGCGCATTCTAGGCACGACGGGATCACGTGCGACGCGTCGCGCCAATCTCACGCTTGTTGGTTTCGCGGTCGAGCGCGCCTCCTTGTTGTCCAACCAAACCACAACGACGGCGACGATGAAGCGGGCGCACGACTCGGCCTCTGACACTCCCACGTCCAAGCATCAGAAGATGGATGTCGACCTGAACCCTCTCCCATCGGCAGTACCAGCGCTCGTGACGCGTCCACCCACGCACACTCAACACGCCGCCGGCCTCTCTCGCGCGGGCCGCACTGCACAACCTCCTCTCGTCTCCCTCTAGCATATCAACGGAAGCTCAATTACGAGCATGACTCTCCCTAGCCGAACTATCCATCTAATCCCTCCCCCTCCTCTCGGCAGGGTCAGACGAAGAGGAGAACACCGACCGCGCACTGAGTGAGGTCCTCTCCCTAGTGCCGAAGAACGAGAACGGACGGAACATGTAGACGCAGGCTTTACTATTGCAAGTTCATATGGCCGCGGCTGGTGCCGGTTGAGATGTGAGGAGGAGATGAGCGAGCTACGTGCTGCTTTGGACGCTATACGCAACATGCGAGCCTTAGCGGACAAGAGCGGCCAGAGGCACGCGCATGTTGCACTGTTATGCTGCGTATTAAGAGCGGGTACCGTCGTCACGCGCGGACCACGGAGAGAAGCGGAGAGCGCGGTCAAGGACGCGAAAGCGCTGGATTTGACCTACCCCGAGAGTCCAAAGCCAGGAGCGCCGAGGAGGACGAGCACGGGAAACACTGCCGCCAGCGGCTCCTCGCTACAATCCACAGCCAACGACAAGAGCAAAATCAACGCCAACCCGGAGACGTTCGGGAAGTTCGAAGATCCATTTGAGGCAGCGTGCGCCGCGCATGTGCTCGTTTATGCTGTGGTGTACTATACGCATATAGGTGACGGGACTGGGACGGCGCACAGGCCGAGCCGATGACACGGACCAGGGCGCGTAAGTGCTTTTCAAGACGGTGTTGCTGAGGTTCGACTTCTCCCAGTGGCATCTTATTTTCTACGTAGTATTCATACACGCGCATATAGGTTGGACTGCCCGCCGGCCCACCGCTCTGCGTCCGCACCACACCCCCACGTGTCCTCTTCGCCCTTGGCTACCTCGTCTCAGCCTCAGCCACACGAGACCCAGTCGGCCGTAAACCCAGACGCGCGACTTTTGCGCAGGCTGAACTCGATGATCTCGCCGAGAAAGAAGGGCCGGTGTTTTAAAGTACGTCGTACGTGGCTTGAAATCTTGATTGTATGCGCTAACGATGTGCTGTGCAGTTCCTCTATGGGCGAGGCACGATCGCTTCTCCCCTAGTTCATCTCCCACAGGCTGTGCGAAGGACGAATTCGAATCACACGCCCTGGTCAGGATGCGAGCACGCCCGCTCATTGACATGGTTCACGTATGCTTCTTAGCAGCTGCCTCCCATTCCCTATATAACGATCTTTCTTATAGGCACATCCCTTTCCCCTCTCGCCATGGCCTTATCTTTGCGCGTTTACAGTCCGCGTATGGGACAAAACGGATGATGAACGGCGGGAGCAGTATTGTTAGCGCTCATCAAATGTCGAGAGTTCCCTGACGTAACGAACATAAGTGAGTAAGAAAGGGTTGAGGTGGTAGGGCACCCCCCCTCCAGAAATTCACACACGGTCTCTCACGCCTTCTCATTGGATGGCTTGTTCTCCCTCAGCTCTAAATCGGCTTTAACGGACTTTACAACTGTCCCAGGCATAGCCCATGGACGGAACTTCGTACGAGGATGAGTCGGTCGTAGACGAAAAAAAGCGGAGGCGAGAAAGCCGCGTCGGGGCCTCGCGGACCGGTCGATATCATCGACACGTGGCTATATCATCCAATCAATCAGGCGCCAGCGTCTTTGGCTTCTGCCCATATCATCTTAGCACTTTCGTTCCTTCGCCGTCTCCCGCCATGTCAGTCCGCTCAATGCCATCTCTACCCCATGGATTGGCTGGGAGTCATCGTTGTCACCGCTCCTCTCACATTCTTCCTCCGGATTGTTGGGCGCGGTTCCGCTCAGACCGGGTCCTATTCCTCGCGCGGCGCTTCGCTCGCTTCCAGCTCTTGCTGCTGGACAATGGCGGCACGCAGGACGAACCATCTCCCGCATTGGGTCGGTTCCTCTCAGTCACATTCCACCGCTTCTGGCGCCACTTCTACGTGCCTATGGTTGGCAGGGTGCACGGTGACCGTATACTCAAGAGGAAGTTACGGACCGTGCGTTTCGATACCTTATCTTACGCGTACGACTTCGCTTACCTTGCTGTATAGGAAATTGATCTTTGGTACTGGCAAGCGTACGACTGGTTGGAGAGACATGTGAAGGATCTGGGTTGTGACGGATGCCAGAACAGGACCGGAGAGAGGTGCCGTGTCCGCCTCCGCTGGCTCCCTCCGTCGCACTCATACACTGGGTGATGTTCTGCACACCATCGCGTGCAGTCTTCGTGGGCTCATCGTATGTTATGGAACCGTCTCGATATATGTATACTGTACGCGGTCTCTTCCTTCCAGCTGGATATCATGTATTGCTTTGTCTCTATTGTGCACCCCCGCTGAAATAATGAAGATATGCCCTCGTGAGTCGAGGTCGGGTGATCGCCTGTCGACCTTGCCCTGCGCCACGCGGTTGCGGTCTACTTGCATATTACCTGCGTTGAGGCCGATCGGAAAGTTAGGGTGCCCGACTTCGGATCTCAGCCCTGATGTGCTGTCCATATTCTTGCGCTTGCGTCTGATGCTATTCATGTCCGGTCTGTAGCACTTAGGAGTCGTGTCGGCGATGAAGATCGCCGGTGGGGCGGTTTTTTTTCGTTTTCTCCCTCAGTGTCGTCCAGGGCCCAAACCGTCTCGTCTGGCAGAAATGGCTGAGTGTTCCTCACACTCTCTTCGCGTGCTTATGTCTGATACTTACGGTGTGTATGCAGCAAGCTAAGGCTACTCCTTAATGCTGGACTCATTGTGGACGGATCTAGGGTGCTCCGGTCTCTGACCGAACCTGCAGAGTGCGTCGACGCTGTAATAAGACAACCTGTATTGACACGTTTTTTCCCATAGGATGGTGCAGATTCCTCTGCTCGAGCAAGTAGGGTTGTCGTGTGCCGTTCCAGACTGCATTCTGGCGCTACATCATGCGCACGCACGCCAGGACGGGCTCTTCAACTCGGGCTCGATGTCGCCAATCCGCGGAACATCAGATTACAGCCCTTGCAATTCCGAGGCCTGCGCGAACGTCGGTACTTGCCGTATCCGAGGTTCGTGGGCTGTATAAAGGCTGAACGCGTCCGGGAAGCTAACATCCAACTGCACTCGGTCATTCTCAACCTTACCTACCAAATCTTACCCACCATGCCCTCCTACCATCTCATTGGTGCGCTACGCCGTATTCCTCGTACTCTGGTAGACGTTCTGACACTATCTTACCTCAGAACCTCTGTGGCACGCGCACTGCCGCGAGATCTTTCGCGCGCGCGACCGGCACGAAGACATCCGGACGGTCCCTCTTCCTCACATCTTTCAGCTGTTCGAAACCGCCTGCCGGGAGAATTTCTGGGGCAGCAAAGTCTGGGTGACCTTCGTCGGGCGCTCAGTCGGCGTGACTGACAAGTAGTACGGTTTTCTCCTTACTTGTGACTTGTCACTTTCTGACGGTCTAATGCCGCTAGCGGTACGGCGTTCGAAGCCGTCGTCGGTTACTCTGGACAGCACCAACTCAAGGCTCGGACCATCCAACAGGCGCACACCCTCTGGTACCACTGGATCGGTCACATCGCCGACGTCCACGAGGAGCACCCTACACTCTCTACGGCGGAAGTCCTCAAGGTCGCCAGATTGCGCCTGCCGCTGCGCGATGCTGTCAAGGATATCGTTCCCATCCTTCCTGAGCTTCCGGTACGTGTGCATCACTGATTTGGTCCCTTCATTCTGACTGACGATCTTAGCTATAGGGAATCGAAGTCGTCGTCGACGAGGACACTGACAGTACGGCGAGTACTATCAGTTTCATGGCCCCGTTGCCCCCGGCGCAAGAGCCTCGCGCGACTTAGAGTTTCTTCTCATTGTGACTGCTCCTCTCGCGCCGTGTACTGCTTTCGTCATGTATGAAATATATCTATAGTACACGTGCTATCTGTCCTATGCGTCATATGCCCCTATCTTCCGCGTGTGGATCGTCCTACCTGATCGAGAATCGGCTTTCCATGTGGATCCATGTGTGTTAGGGGTTGTTAGGGGCGATTTCGACTCGAGATTGCCGCGTCAAGTCCGAGGCGCGGCTCGGGCACGGGCAGCTCGGGCGAACCACTTTGTCGCGACACAGTGGTTTGGTGATGACGCTCACGGCGTCGATGTAACGCCTCTGCGCTCCCTTGCAGCTACTCTCACCTTTTCGTACGTGCTAGAGTCTTGAGTATCATTTGGTAAGTACATTTCAAGCGCTCTGCGTAGCTAGCGTCGCTAATCGGATACATACAATGTGAGAGGCTGCTCCACGTGCTGGCCGTTTATGCCAACACGTGGCCGACAGGATCTTATCGTGTACGGATCTATACGACGCGGTCCAGGCGCTGTGATCATGATGGCGGTGCCACAACTCGGATCTCGGCCCCATCGGTACTTAACCGATAACATATATACAAGCGTTAGAGTGCTCTCCCCATCTTCTTCCCATCCTCGAGTCTGTCACGTATGTCTACAGCATCCCATGCCCCTGCGTCTACTCCGCAGAGCCGCTCAGTGTCGGATTCTATGCCCTTGTATCGTCCATATACCCTTCACGCGCTTCCCCCGGACCGCTGGCTGCGAATTCGCGCCGATCGAGTGCTATTTCTAGCTGCTCGATTCCCTCGCTTTCAGATCCTCCTGCGTGACAATGGTGGCACGCGGACCAACCCGTCTCCTGCAGTGACGCGGTTCTTGGCTATAACCTTTCGCCGGTTCTGGCGTCGCTTCTATATTTCCCGTCATCGCGATCGTGGCTTTGTGGGCGTCGTGAAATCTGTACGTGTCCGAAGTTTGTCTGTGGTCATCGTGCTAATACCGTACTTCAGGAGGTCCAGGTGTGGTATTGGCATGCGCACGACTGGCTACAGAGGCATGTAGTGACGCACGGATGTCCTGGGTGCGGTCCTCAGTATCGGAGCGACCATTGCGTATGGCTGCGCTGGCTGTGTCCACCATCCCTGCCCCCTTCGCCCGCGACGCCGCCATCCCCGTCCTCTACGCCTGCGACGCCGTCGTCCCTGTCCCCTACGCCCGCGACTCCGCCTCCCGTTTGACCTATAGCACTCGCTGGTGCCCACAGTCCATTTTCCGTATCCCAATCTCTGCAGAGCGTATCTATGTGTCGGCTTATTGTTCGTCTGGCTCGAGTTCTTTCTTGTAGTATTATATTTATCCTGTACTCCTCGGCGCACTTTCCGTTTCTTGTGGCCCACGATTATATCTGTCAATAATATATATACAAACACCAACGAGATCGGTGGCATCCGACTTTCTTACTCGACGGCAGTCGACACATAGACTGACATATGCCGGCAATAGATGCGCCTCGGAACCCCATCAAACGCGCTGATTGTGCCGCGTTCCTGTGCCGCCATGAGGCTCGCGGTTTTTCTCCCACACACGTGGCCGCGGCGGAATCGCGCAGCGAATGCTTCTTCCCTTCTGACCTCGATGACCTCGACCATCTTCATCACAGGAACATCTCCTCTTCAAAGTGGCCCTGCTCCTGCCTGGTCTCAAAGATTCTGTGCGTTCGCCGTACTTCTGTTCTTTCAAGAGTATCCTGACATTGCGCCCATAGGACGTGGATGCGTTCAGGTGCGCTCTTGCGTGGCCACGGATACGTACACTATTCACGTCTACGTACTCTCACTCGTCGCCACACTTCCGGGTTTTGTGGCATAATCATGTGCGTAATTGCAAAATACGTGCGCTACATGTACTAATCATAATCATAATCATAATCATAGGGGAACAACGAGCGTTTGGATCAGTTCCGTTGTGCATGGACGTGCGGGCTAGAGGTCTTCGGACATGTTGAAATAAGTACGTATCAAGCCTTCGTTTCTCTGCCGCGTCAACTCGCCCTCAAGATGTACCGCAGGCCTTGCGCGCTCAATTATCTCAGCAATGGCAAAGTTCTTGACCGGAGCCCGCCAAATCGAAGCGCGACAGTAAGGGCAAGTGAACTCCGCCCGATACTCTTCCAGCTCATCCTCTAACTCCCCAATACTTTCAATAGCCTCTTCCGACAATCCTACCATCTGCTCTCCGTGGATAGGTGGTACCATGGGGTCGATATGGACGTTGCCTGCACCCCGCGCCTTGTCGTACGCGACAGTTAACCAGTTGACAAGGCAGCTGGCACAAAACGTGTGCCCGCATTCCCTAACACTGCAATTTGAAGTGAGTGGCGTCGCGTACCTCTGATGAGATATTGGACTCACACGTATGGCTCCCTACAGATCTCGCTGCAAACAGGACATAACCCGTTGTCGGTAATCGCGACGGTAACTTCTGTTGCCTAGTTGCGGGTCAATGTCAGCGTGCGTGCGCCGGACATTGTACGGAACAGCGTACGTCTTCTTCTGCGCGCTCAATGGCTCCAAGTAAGTTCGACCTTTGATCCTCCCAAGCCCTCTTCTCGGCCTCACGCGCTTCTACTTCGCCCTGTAGGTTGGCGATCTCGGTTTGCAATGTCGTCACTTGAGCCTGCAAGGCGTCGCGCTCAGCCACGATGGCATCGCGATTGCGTGTGGCGTTGCGCGCCCGTGTCCTGAGAGCCGTGAACCGAGTGGCGTTGACGCGAATGGTCGCTGCCTAGAAGGGGCGACGACGTTTAGCGTTCCGAAACAGCAAAATGCCGATGCGGAGTATACCTGGTTGGCGGGGCGAATGGTGTACTCGTCCGCCATGTGGCCAATGAGCTCGCCGTCAGAAGCATAAACAGCCTGTCGTGGCGTCGGCGGAGTCATGGCGCTATGCGGGCGAGGAGGTGACCTGCCAGTTCTCGAATGAGCAGACCAGCGAGCGTGGATGAACGACATATGTGGTCGGGAGCGCTCGAATAAGGAAAAGGTAATGTACTGACTCTGCTTCGCGCGCGACACCGTCTGACTGTACGCCGGATCTACAGCACGATGTTCGCAAGGTCCGGCGGTCGCAACCCTGTGTGGAGCAGGCACGTCGTCATAGAGGTACAGGGTATACGCTACGATTTTGTCGAGTATCTGCAAGGCAGCTGCATTCGAGGGTGAATCCAGCTTGAATGCCGGCGACTCGGTGATCTTTTTAATATATCTTTCGGTGTCGCTCCACTCCCAGCAGGATACCAGTGTCCTGCGACACCGGTCCGATCATTGCATTGCGAACGGCGACCACTCGTTCTAGCGCATCGCACCGGGCGGGCATGATACACGCGTTTTGGCGGCGACCTGTTGGTTGAACGCTCAGCCTGAGTGCCCCTAACGCTCCCCCTATCTTTCATTTTACTCTCGGAATTCGTCGGTTCTGCGCCATGCGGCATTGAATGCAACTTTCTCAACATCGTCTGCCACGATGTTGCTCCGCGATCCTTCTTCTGGACGCATGGCGGTGACCTCGTCATCGACTCGGGTCTGTTTGCAGTGACGGCGGCGACTTGGATCCGCAGCCTACGCGTGCGTTAAGGTTGTTGATCGTTCTGTTTTGTTTAGGGGCATCCAACATCTACTCATCATGTCGATCCGGTGAGTGCCGATTATCCTCTATTTCCGTGTACGTGCTGTATGCTCACCGTCTTATTACTTCAAACAGCTTTTCCAACATAACTTCCTTTTTTCCACAGCAACGGTATCAGGCGCCATCTATAACTTGCCATGGGTGATCGCGGTGTTTTCCCCATGTCTCTCCTCCCGTTCAGCCTTCACCACAGCGCTCTTGACGGAGGAGAGCATCCGCGCGTCGAGTCCAAGTTCCTCGAGGACCTTCCCATCGAGATCATTTTTCGCTTCTACTCTTTTCTGTGCCTTCGCGACCTCTTCAACGTTGCCAGGGTGCGTCTTCCTCGCGCTTCTCGCAGCGTACCCGCACTCACGCTGACCTGGGTTCTTTCAGACATGTCGGTGGCTTAATGCCAGCCTCTACAGCAACTTTGCCGCCATCAGCGCCCGCTGTCTTTCGGTACACGGCTATCGTTTGGTTCGCTTACCGCCGCTGGCGCCGCAACCAGGCCCGATCACGATGCTCGTACCGTCATCGGTTGCTTTGACTCTCACTCGCGACGAAGTCACCTACATACGCGAGTCCGAGCACTGCTTGCGGTACATCGAGGACACCTGTCGCCGTATAGGCAACGTCAACGACCCGACCAAGTGCTTTACGGTTACCGATGGCGTCCTCGTTCATGCGTGCCAGTCTGCTCTCAACATAGTCGACGGCATCACGTACCTCGACATCCACTACGCACCAGACGCTCGCAGGAGTCCGTTCTATGCCCAGATGTACCGCTGGTCGTTCCCTGTCAGAGCGGACAAGGTCATCGCGCTTGCTGTCGAGCCCATCCACAACGTGATTGGCGTTTTATACAGGCAAGGTCATCGGCCTAAGTGCGTATTGCGTTGATCATCGCTCTCAACGATTGCTTACCGTCAAGCTTACAGCGTCACATTCTTCTACGAGTTCAAGGATATGGATCTCGGCGGGATCCACGCCTACTCGATACTACCTACTCCGGTTCTTGTCGGCTTTCCCACGGACATTGATCCGGAGCAACTCACGTCAAGGCTTCTCATGTCTGGACAACAGGCGTTAGTCTTGGTGGCGAATACCGACGACTTCGTCGGAACGTACTTGTCCCTTGTTGACTGGACCGAGTGGGATGCGGATGAGGTACAACAGGTACGCTACATCGCTTCTTGCTATCCTCGTGTATCGCAAGGCACTAACTCCATCATGATAGATCATCATCACGATCCGAGATGAGAGGATCTCTGACGTCGCTTGGGTGAGGCGCGGAGAGTTCATGGTCGCGACGCTGGAAGGTCACTGCTACCTTATGAAGGCTAGCACGTCCGGTCCTCTTCAGGCTTTTGTCGTGGCGCGCTTCTTCCTGCCGGACATCAGTGGTCACACTGAGGTGAACGGCCACCACATCGTTGTGTCTTCCGGTGCCGCGCGCGTACACGAAGGACTCTCCGGAATTGACACGTTCTACGAGACCCTACGGGCGAGGCAGCATAACATCTTGGCGCCGACTGTTCGCTCCGATAGTCGGGACAGTCTTCTAGTCTCCTCGATCGCCACGTCTGTAGACGGTCAAGTCCAACCTGGCCACATCTACTCAATCGTTGTTCCCCTTCGGGATGTTCTCGCATTGGTCAACTCGCCCGCATTCCTCCGCCCGACAACTCTCGACCAAGTTCGCGGCGTCGGGACGTGGATTTTCTCGTGTATCGAGCCACATCGCCTCATGACGTCGGATCGTTGGTTCTTTCGGGTTCCGGTCTCCGTTCACCGCAACCTCAACTACTGCGACTATACGCTTGCCGTGGTCGGTACTCGGACGGTCGAACTTCAAAACACCGAGCATCCTCTCATACGCGAGGCCGTCCGCCGTCATCGTTCGCTAGCGCAACCGATTCCGAGTGACTGTCTCATCCTCACGGACTACAATCCTCGCTTGGTGCAACCGATGGATATGACGACGCCAATCGACATCACCGGCGTTTCTTCCGCCATGGTGCCTACTGGCACTTGGCGCGATATCCCGGAGATAAGACGTCTGGAGCGGACGGTCACTCGCCGTACTGGCCTTATGGTCGACAACGAGTTACACCCGGTGTTTATGGAGGACATTGTTTGCACGTTGCCCCACCGGCAAGTGGCGACGTACCCGCTAAGCCCGCTCACCTTCTGCGTCCTCGATGAGCGTCGCATTTGGTTGTACACCGTGAGCCGTCATGACTCTCGACCTGCTGACACTCGAACTGACGCCGTATCATCTCCAGTGGGTTACGGGGACCGCTAACGCGGATTGGGATGTGCGCCTCCTGGTTTGAATACGCACTCTTTTTGCTTAGAATGTACATACCCGTCTCTGTGATGCTCATGCCCATGCACTACGCGATCCTAGCTGCGATTCTTAGAATATATTGCCTTTGCTTATATATCATCAGCGGGAAAAGGCGCAGAAGATGTCAAAGAGAAACAAGCCGGTCTCGTCGGGGCTCATATGCGCGTCTTTCGAAAGAAGTCATGTGATCGAGTCTTGATGGCGGGCCTCCGTCAGCGTAGTTCTCTTCTGTTGCGCTTTCTCCACCACGCCGCTTGCTTCGCAACGTATTCATTCTATGCTTCGAGTCAATGGCTCCCATCGTGGTTCAAATTTGGCAGTGCTATGCTCCGAAAGGCGCGGCAGCAATTTACTGTGCGCGATATAAGCCCGGCGCGCCGTGCTTGCCCATAATCAACGCACCCAAATTCGCCCCCTTACCAAATTTCGCCCCCTTATCCAAACCCATACTCGACTAAATGGTCAACCTTGAACTAGGTGCGTATTCTTTTCCGACTGTATTGTCGGTGGTTGGACTAATTCTACCCTAGATCCCACAAACCTTTCTGTGCAGTCTCAATCGTCCATACCTACCCCTTCCTATTGTCCTATTGCACGCGCTCTGCGTATATATCCAACTCTTGGAGGTCAAGAAGAGACCGAAAATCCGCCCTGGATGCGCTATGACGTATCGTTCGTTGCTGGTACGTTCGCTGAGATGGTCACGGATGAGCTCGTAAGGAAAACATGCGGACTTCTTCGTGTTCCCATTCTATCTTCGATGCAGAGCGCGCGTTTCTCGGTGTTGAACCTGTATCTTGCGAAACGCGCGCAGTTCTCTGATATGCCGAGCGTCGTGATCGCTTCCGAACTGCAATGTCGCGGCGAGCACCATTCGCCGGCGCACCGCTGGATTCTCCTGCGGAAGTTGATGGATTGCGTATTCGGTCCTTCTTTCATGAAGGTTATGCACTGTGCTCCATCGGTCTCTGCAAGTGTTGGTCTTGATACTGTCGGTAAACAGTTGCCTTCTTTCATGACGTCGTTCTCTGCGGAGGGCTGTATTCTCCGGATCTCGCTCCTTGGCCTTTCGCACCTTGGGTGTGTCTGTCAGGGCATTCATTTCACTCGTCGCTGGCCGCTTACGAATGACGATGAGCGAACGTTCACAGGGAGAAAGGCATCGAAGGTTCAGCTTGCAAGAGCTATCTATCGCTCTATATCTCTCCGATTGCACCTTCTCGGCACCACAGCAGACGCCGACATGCGTTCAGTCCTGATACCGTACGATATTGAGGCAGCCCTGAACGTATCAAGTTCTTCTTCCGATCTTTCGTTTATGATCATTGTTCACGAGTTCGGAACCAACGTTGTCATGCAGATGAGGTCGGAAACTACACCTCCGAAGCGAAATCGGCAACAGGATGTGGTTCCCCTGAGGCCTCTTGAAGTTCTTGAACTGGACTTATGCGAAGATACAGTTTCCCCCGCAGAATATACCGAACCCCATGATGTACGCACTTACAAGCCTATAGGTCAGGCGACCGGTCAGGAAGCCATGAGACGATGGAAAGGCGCCATTTCAGGTTGTGCGCCTCCTCCTTGTGCGGTATGCAGTCGCGTGATCTTTAAAAACCTTGCTCTCATCGAGATTGGTACTCGAGGATTGCCACGAGAGTCTCTAGAGGGTATTCGTCCATTGAATACACAGATCCGTCGAGCGATGGAGTTGTCTGGCGATGCTTCCATGGGTCACAGTACCTTGGACGGCTTATTGCTCTGTCGAGAGGGCGTTGTTCAGAATGGATCCGACGTATCGTTGTGGTTGTGCAAGCAATGCCATTCAAGTCTGAAGAGAGGTTCCTTACCACAATATGCTCTTGCAAATGGTGTTTATCGTGGGCGTCTCCCGGATGAGTTCCGCGGGATGACATGGGTGGAAGAACTCGCGTGCGCCCTATTCAGAACATGGAATATGGTTACTCGACTTTATTGCGGCTTGGATGATGAGCTGAAGGATGTAGAATGCCAACCCCGGGTGATGTCGGGTAATACTTGTGCGTGTGACAATGGAGTTCTTGATTCTGCTAGTGTGCTCCCTCGTACCCCGGCCAATATGCGAGATCTCATCACGGTGTCTTTCATTGGTAGCGGAGAGTTGAAGTCGACTTACATGATGCCTATCCTGAGGATACGCAAACCGGTAGTCTGGGGATTTCTTCTTTGGTCGCAGAAGGTGAATCCTCTGTATGAGAAGATCACTCTCGATCACAACATTCTAGACGAATACCCTGAGCATGATATGATACCTGGGCTCCTGAAGGAGACATTCGTTCTCAACTGCAACGCTGATGCTATTCGTTCGATGCGTAAGAATGCCGTTGCTGGATTTCATGAGCATCCGACCCTAGTTGAACCAGATCCTTCGCATGGTCCACCAGGTGGGCACATGCAGGATATGGTCATGGAGAAGTTCGGAGTAACCGATCCAAACCTCCGAGCTCAGCCTGGCCGCATATTGGCGCGCGATGCATTCCGAAAGCTGTACAAGCAATCAGACAACGAGAACACGGCGAAGCTCGTCTACTTGCTCACGTCTCAACCTGAGAAGGAGTACGCGAACCCTAAGCTACTGGCAGGCATGTTTCCTCTCCTCTTTCCCTACGGTATTGGGTTGATAGAGGATCCCGATCGCAGGCGGGCGCTTTCTCTTGCTGCACACATACGTGCACTCATGGAATCATCCATACAAGACGTACAAACCCACAATTCGTTCTCTTTCGTCACTTGGAACATGATCTCGCGCCGTCTAGCTCACCTTCACTCCAAGATTACGGTGTCTCGACGTAGTTACGATAGTGTTGCGCGCGATCTGCTGTCCATATCACCTGAGTCTGTCTTGCACGCGGTAAGCTTCTTCGAACATAATGCGGGTGTATTTCGGCACGACCTTCCACCCGAGGTCCAGAAGGCACTTCATCTGCTTCGCCAGGTGAGATCTGTCACGTCGTGTATTCCGGGGTCGGAAGGAGCAAAACATAGAGCTCAGAGTGAGATACGCGGTTACTCCGCCGTCTTGGGAGTCCCGCATCTCTTCATCACTCTCAACGTGAACGCAATGCATAGCCCCGTCTTCCAGTTCATGTGTGGTGATCGCACCTTCAACTTCGATACCCGGGTTCCTGTCATAGGCACAAATAGAGAACGGGCGGTTCGTCTCGCAGATAATCCGGTCATGGCTGCCCGGTTCTTCGACTTCATGATCAGATCGATATTCTCTGCGCTATTCGGGTGGGACTTCGCTGAAAGACGCGCTGAAGAGTTCCCTGGCATCCTTGGACCGCTATCGGGCTGGTACGGCACGGCGGAATACACCAACCGAGGGGCGCTTCATGGTCACTTCTTGCTATGGCTTCTCGGTGGACTCAATCCATCCGAGATACACAAGCGCTTGACTGAGTCCCCGGAGTTCGAAGAAAGGTTCTTCCAATACCTCGAAAGCATCGTGTCATACGAGCTTCCAGATGCCGAAGTGCCTCCTGCGCTACTCGATCCCAAAGCGGATCCGCGCCAAGAGCTTCCTCATTGGCCTCCATCGTCTGACGCGTCGGAGGAAGAGATCGATACATGGCTAAGGGATGTCTTCCAGCCCGATCTCGTTTATTGCGGCGAGAACTTGCAAAGGCACGAATGCAAGCCTGTGTGCTTCAAGTACGGGTCTGAGCAATGCCGCTTTCACTACCCCCACGAGATAGCAGAAGAAAGCAAGTTCGACCGTGAAACCCTTTCAGTTGTCATCAAAGTTCTGGATGCCACGTGCAATCCATACAACAAATGGCTACTGGGAACCTGTCGCCACAACATCGATGTGAAATACATACTGTCTGGAAAGGGCGGTAAGGCCGGGATGTTCTACATCGCGGGCTACATTACCAAATCGGAGCTTAGCATGCCTGAGACTCTAGGTCTGTTCCACTCAGCGCTCATGAAGATAGACCACCGCATTCAGATGCCGGAGGCCGCTCGGGCAAAAGCTTTACTCAGTAGATGCATCGGGGCAATGACGCACAAGCAGACGGTTCACGCGCAGCAGTGTGCTCGGTATCTTCTCGGAGAAGGAGACACGATGCAATCCCATCCAACATACGTGGTGCAATCAAGAGCCATCGTGGATCTGGTGCAGCGCGCTTTCAAGAAGACTATAGATCATTCCCGACGGCTGATAGATGAACGGGCCAGTAAAGCACCATCTAATGAGATGCAGCCCGACTCGTCACAACAGGAGCAAAAGGAAGACGATGACGATATAGACGAAGACGATGCAGATGGACCCATAGAGGTCTCGGTCGACATAGACGGGCAACTTGTGCATGCGAGCCAGGCCATGAATTACTACTACCGTGGACCAAGTTTGGAGAGTCTGAGCTTCATGGAGTTCGCCTGTTTCTGCACTGTCGAGGAGATCAAACCACGGAAGCGCACCATCTTCTCCAAAGAAGACGATTCCGAGGAGACAGAAGATAATGAGGGCTCATCTGAGGGAACAGATACTGCTTCGCCGTCTAGAAAGAACACATCTCGATCTGCGCCGCGGAGACATCGCATCGTGGAGCCTCATCCGTTGGCGTCTTCGCATGTCATAGTGGACCGAATACATCTGCACAGTCTTGGTCCTGGCGAGCATCATCACTTGCCGCGCTTCGCCGGCCCCATCCCGACTCCTGGGTCTCAAGAAGCGTATTGGCTGTTCATGCTATCCCACTTCAAACCGTTCTCTGTGAGAAGGCCCCTCCTCGAGCAAGGAGAAGACATACAGACTGTTTATGAGACATACCCTTTCGGTCGGTGGACGCGATTGATCATTCGTAACCTGGATGCCATCCATGAGTGCAAAGATGAGAGAGACAGACAGTATATGTCGAAGAACAAACGGCTGGAAGACACTTCGCTTGCGCTTGCAGCTGTCATTGACGATGCCACAGCTGCATTCTCAAGCGAAGGGGACGTCTCTCTCCAGATAGTCGGTCAACAATTCACTCGAACGAGGGACAAAAACGTTCAAGAGGCCCTTCTCTGCTTATTAGTTGCCGGATGGTTGCGCTCAGTCGATGACATTGACTCTGATATCAGTATGCTAGACAATGATCTCGTAGAGTCTTGCGATGCGCTGCATACGACCGATCTCTCGACGTATCGTGCATCTGACATTGACATGCGGCGATGGCCTAAGGAAATCAAGGAACAAGATGGCGCAATCAAAGTGGCGCGGCGTAATCGAAGCAATCTCGCACTCCAAACGCCTGCTGCGATATCGCAGAAGGTAGCATCCCTGCGAGGGGCCGAAGATCAGCACGTTATTATGTGTTGCCGACGTAGACAACATAAAGCACAGATCTTACCTCGAGCTGTCGTGGATAGTATTCTCTCAAACGGGCTTACTGAACCCGAGTTCAGCGAAGATCCTGTGATGGATCCGGGATCAGATCTGGCGCTCACACTCTATCGGACTGCTACGCAGCTACTGGATGCGGTAGCCGTGCACAATCACCTAAATGATGCTCAACGCATCGGATTCCTAGTTATCGCACGTCAATGGATGGTCCGACAAGACCCTGGAGCATTCCCGGACTTACCATGGCTTAAGCCATGTCCACTGCGAATCCTACTCTTGGGTCCGGGAGGTACGGGCAAGACGCATTGTCTGGGTGCAGTTAAGGATGTCATGGAATATTTCGATTGTGGCGATCGACTCACCTTCTATGCTCCAACAGGGTCGGCTGCCATCAATATCGGAGGTGTCACACTTCACAAAGGTTACGGCCTCCAGGTTTGTCGTTCGTCTGACGATTCGACTGTAAAGAGTAAAGACTGTGTAAGCGTTTTTGTGAAGGAAGCGATCCGCATGGAGCACAAGGATATCGATGTACAGGCCATCGATGAGGTATCCATGCTTGGTTGTGAGACCCTCGGAGAGATAGAGTACGTGAGTAGATTCTCGAAAGAGGGTAAGATGGACGAACTCTTCGGTGGGGCCATAACAGTCTTCTCTGGTGATTTCCTCCAGCACGGTCCAATCGGTACTGTGTCCCTATACACTCCATTAGTACACTTTGATGACAGGAATAGTGAGATAGGTATATCTCAGCGCATAGGGCGCATGGTCTGGGCGCAACTGACGGATGTCGTAGAACTCACCGAAAACATGCGTATGCGAACTGATCCTGTATTCGCGGAAGTTGTCGGGCATGTTCGCACGAGAGATTGTACCCAGTTTGATGTTGACTTCTTGAATGAACGCGTCATGCGTTCTGCGGAGAACGAACGCGGCGTCGACATGTCGACGGATGGGAATGACAAAGCTTGTGTCGTGGTGGGGACCAATCTTGTCAGACAGTCCATCAACATGGCGAAGTCTTCAATAGAAGCCCGTGCGGCGGGGCGCAGACTGTATCTCTGCGCGGCTCGTGATACACGAGATAAGATTCCTGTTTCAGATTCAGATCGCCACAAGGGAGAGCGCACAACCTTACTCCATTTAGAGAAACCTGCCGGGGATCGGAAGCGGCGGAAAGATATGCTACCTGGATTCTTGCCGCTGTATGTGGGTATGCCGGTGATATACAAGGTACGCAACCTTGCAGTGGAGCTTGGGATCGCAAACGGCAGCCAAGGCATCGTCGTAGCTGTCGAAACCGAGATGGATGCATCGGCATACGAAGTCGCAAAGTACGCGTTAGTCAAGTTCGAGAAGTGCAAAGCAAATCTAAGAGGGTTGCCTTCCGGTGTAGTCCCTGTATTGCCTGTTACGTCGACGTTCTCAGCAGTCGCACGGTCTGCGGATAGAATGAAGTCCGGGATGGTGTCGGTAACAAGAAGCCAGTTACCGCTTCAACCGGCATTCGCGATTACCTCGCACTCGGCCGAAGGTAAGACGATGCCCAAAGTGCTGGTCGACTTCAAAGATGAGACTGACAAATGGGGATTCGCGCCGTATGTCGGTATCTCCAGAGTGCAGCGCCGAACAGATCTGGCACTTATGCGACCAGTCACGCTCTCGACGCTCAACAAGCCTCTGCCACCGGGCCTGCAGACTCATTTAAACAAGCTTTCGACCATGGCACACAATACCCTGGTATCTCACGGGTTTCAAGCAGGAGACGTGGAAACTCTTGAGAAAGAGCCGACCGTGGCTGAGACCTTGGAAGCGAGCTACAAGCCGAAGGTGCCTTCAGCGAAAGTTCTCGGTAAGAGAGGTTCAGACGAGACGAAGCCTAGAAGTGGAAAGCGCCCTAGAGTAGACCGCGGCGCAAATAATTCTAATCGTCACCGATCCAAACTACCGCCACGGAAGTCAAAGAAGAAAGTGACGTGCGCGCTGGAGAACGCGGACCCGCTCTCGGCAACAACCGTGTCCGGATCAACGGATCAAGTGACTGCTGCCCACGGTTCACTCTCCAACTCTGACCTTCGACAACTTGGTGGCGACTCTCTTGTTTCCACACCTCGGACGCGCCTCCCTGGATGTCTATGGACCTCGAACTATACGTGTGCCTATGACTCTGTCTTGATGGTTTTATTCCATGTTCTATTCGAGGCGTCCGATGCATGGCGCGACCTGTTCACTCAAGGCTCCTTCTTGGGACATCTTTTGGATTCGCTCTCTCGATCTCAAGCACTCCGTATACCGTGTCAGGCAGACTGTACTCACAGTAGTTGTGCGGGGCGTGCCTTTGATGAAGCTCGCGAGATCTGGCGCAACTTGATATCATCATCGCAGCCTATCGTCTTTCCGCGCGAGGGCGAACATGAGGTGTACGTAGACAAGCTACTCAACTTTACATTGTACTCACAATTTGACTGGGAACCAGACCTGCTACCTTCCATATCATGTGAGGATGCAACCTGTCAGTTCTACCCGACGCCAGCGGATTTTGCAGAGCGGCGGGTTTTCCCTCTCATAGTCATCTCTCGGCCGGGTATTCAGGTCAACGCAGCCTCACCTGTGCGTTTGGATGAGTACGTCCTGCGTTGCCTCCAAACTGCTCTATCTGACCATACTTCTCTCTCGCATCGTCTTTCCTGCGACCGTAGGGCTTTCATACGTGCCTATATTGCCCGTCCTCCGGCAATACTTTGTTTCAATACTTGCTACGAGGATCTGGAAGCCCTACATATTAGTCCGCATCTGGATCTACCTGTAGCGGCGGGAAACTCTCGGTACGTACTACGTGGCGTAATCTACCATGGTTTCGCTCACTTCACTGCTAGGTTCTCATACGATGGTAGTTGGTGGGCCTACGACGGCGCTTCTGGGAACGGGCACGCCTTTCGCGAGAATGTATCCGGTGTCTCTGACTGGAACATGATATCGTCTATGCTACGATACTTGAACGGGAGAAGAGCTTACAAACTGATCTATGCTATACAGGTTCCTTAGCCACGTTCGAGCATGAGATCCGGCGATCAGTTCCGGGTGCTGCCGAGATGACGCTGTATTTAAGGTGCGTCTGCCCAGGCTTCCTGCTTGGTTCTCCCCATCATCATAGTTTCTCATTCGTCGACCGACATGCTCATGCTCACGGTGTTCAGTGACCCAAACGGTCTTCCTCATAGCGCAACGTTTGGCGCTGCGTACAAGAACGAGGCAGAAGGAATCGCAATTCATGCCGCGGAATTGGTGGTGGTTCATAGGGGTGACGTGCGTGCTGTATTGACGCATGCGAGAGGGTTGTCACTAACTTATACGCGTAGCAAGGTGTATTCATAGGTACACCGGCACCCAATGTGTGCGACTACATGTCTGCCGTCGAAAATGGAGAGGTGTCCGAAACGTTCAGTCCCGAGAGGTTCCCCGTCGCCATGCATCTACGCGCTCCATCCACGATGACTCCAGTGCACCTGCTGAAGGTTTTCAATGACCCACAAGGGCTACCCCCCTCCGCTGAAGGCGACCCTGCCTATAGAAGCCATGATGACACGGTCGCTATATTCACTGTGGAGTTGGCCATTGTGAACGTAGGCTACGTGCGTATGATGATCTATTCATAGTGGGTTCTATAACTAATGCTAGGCAATAGGGCGGGTATCTCTTCGGATATAGTATATGCTCGAGCGATGCATATGCTCGAGCGCTACGCGATAACGTGTCGGAGAGTTACAATCCGGCAGCGGGTCGGGACTTTCCTGTCGTCGTCAATGTGCTCACTGCCTACTAGAGCACCGTGCCCTTGTGCGTATACTCGCTATGATGTGGACATGTCACGCTAATGGTATACTGACGTCAGTTGTCACGAACTTTTCGTCGTGCTTGTACACACGGTGGAGAAGTTGGCACGTCCTCGATAGCGGCTATTATATATTTGTCTGATGCGCTATGAAATCTGTACTTGCAGTCATTCCTGATACTGTGTGTTTTGATATCATGGGTTCTACGCTCGAGTCGATGCAGAGCCGCAGCGATTTGATTCGAGCGGGAGACGGCCAAGCTTGGTTAGACGCATAGCGGTTGATACGTATGCCGTGAGCCGCGTTCGCGAGCATGGGTTATATGGCAATGTCTTAATCAGGGACCTGTTGTTTCGTAACCTCCCTTCCTCACGCGTTGGACGATTGGACGATGCAGACGATCATTCATTGGCAACGCGATCTTGACCCGCGCATGTCATGTGGACCCGGTAGACGCCCGCGGCGATTATGCACAAGTCATGGTATAGGTTAACAAAAGTACTGGGAATAAAACATGCTTTGCGGTAGAAAAAACATAATTGGATGCCAATAGCATCACATAGAATTAAGCTCGAAGACAAGGAGAAAATAGATTAGGGTAAATTCAAGAGAACTATCGAGGCGGGTCCATTCGTAGTCTTTTGAGGTCGCGATCCACATCGCTTTCGTCGGGATCCGGCAGCGTCTCTTCCATGCGACCTGCTTCTAACACGACAGGGGCTTTATACAACGCACTTCTCTTCATGACCTGTCTCGTTGAATCAGCGCAATGGAACCATCGTTCGATATGGCGGACTAACCACTGGCCCACTCTTGGAGAGTATGAAC
This sequence comes from Peniophora sp. CBMAI 1063, assembly GCA_900536885.1. Classification (NCBI taxonomy): domain Eukaryota; kingdom Fungi; phylum Basidiomycota; class Agaricomycetes; order Russulales; family Peniophoraceae; genus Peniophora; species Peniophora sp. CBMAI 1063. The sequence goes on from UWZB01000069.1 coordinate 68,198, forward strand.
AGAGATCTAAGCGTCGGTTTGAAGGTGTAATGCCACGAGCTCTTCGCTGCTCTTCTTCCTTTGGTCACTGCGGGCTTAGCAACGCTTCCCCGAAGGGAGTACGTGACGTAGACTAGTTGTCCAGCCACCACCACATCCGGACTGGGGAACTGTGCTGCGCTGGGTATTGTTTCGATGAGGAAGAGACATGCAGAGTAATGGGAGTACAGGCATACCGCGGGGAGTCGGGTGAGACAGTGAGGTCGCATACGCGGAACATATTATCGGACGTGAAGCACAACGAACCTTTGCTGGCATCGATGAGGCGGTGGAGACATCCGTTCGAGTCGAGCTCAGCGGGTATAACACAAGCCTTCGACTTGACACGTCCAGCTTTTATATCTTCGGTATGAGTGAAAGCGCGGCTTGTCAAGAACAGTTCGCGTAATTCTCCATGGGTATCGTCTGTGATCCATGGACGAATAGAGAATTCGGCGAAGTTGCGGGATGCCGATGACGTGCTCATGCGCAGGTACAGATTTTCGAGTGCCGATGCTACTTCACTCATGCGGCGTTCGCCCGGAGGTGCCACAAGCGAAACCGAATGATAGAGCGTTCCGGGGGATTTGTACTGTCCTATAACCGGCGTTGTCAGCGTAGTATCGGGGAGAGGTGAAGTGAGCGACATACTTTCAGGGAGCGGCGGTAGGAAGCTGCTCTTGACAAAGCAGATATCATAGAAGAGTAATTCGACTGGGCCTGAACCGGTCTCAACGCCGTAGAATAAAGACCCGTCCGGCGCGGACGGCGTGCAGATCCGTAGGGATTGGCACGCGGTCATGTCGGAGAACTTGGCCATATCTCGGGCAACACGGTGGTCGGTTGACTCGTCGTCGAGCTTCTTGAACTTCGCCAGCTGATCGCGATATTCCTGTACTGAAGAAAATACTCAGTCCGAGACCAGGGCGGCTTAATGTAAGGGTGACAAACGAATCTCCTCGCGAAGCATCATGTCTTTCAGACGAGTTGCAGCGGTGTCGGACGGGGAGGGTTCGCGTGGTCTGACCATGTGGGTGATTGATGCTCAATGGTGAAGAATAGCAGCGACTTTTATTGGCAAAGGCGGGGGAGGATCATAGCAACATAATAAAGAAGTAACAGTCGAATATCATGGAGTGACGGTGCATGAGGGAAACACACGGTTCTCTCGAGAACGTAGTACAGACGAGAGTGAGTTCCGCGAAGAGAGGATCAACCGGCGCGGCACAGCTGCGCGATAAGCGAGTGGAGAATCAACCGTCCAAAATATCATCCAAGATATCGAACAATCTAGTTGCGTGTACATTAGCTTGGCACGCGGTCAATGAACTGTTACGCACTCTGCCAACTTCTCAAAAATCAAGCGCCTCGTGCGAAAGTTACTAGGACTCATGTTGACCAGCAAACGAGAGCGCCGAGCCTTTTGGAACACGACCATTGGACCACGTCTCAGAAGATCCGCTTCCTCGAACAGAGTCTCGGAGACAGGATAGCCGGTCAGATCAGCGGGAGTATATACGACATAAGTCGCATGCTCAGTCTGTATGCCGCGAGTGCTGACGGCTCCAGCGATGAAGCGCGACCAGTTCGGCATAGATAGGCCGGAGTCGATTGCAAAATGAGTGACGGGGACGCTGGTGACGCGAGCATCCCCATGTGTGGGTATGTGAAGGGCCTGTATGTGGGTATCGGTCTATGGTAGGCGTCAGTTCCGGCGGATACATGGGTGTAAAAGGAGCATGACGGCTCCCGACTTGCCTCTCTAGGATTGAACCCGTTGTTGAATGACGCTCGACCGCGACTGCGAGTGTACATGAGAATGAAGCTGGATCCTGTAGGCGTCGCCTTCGCTGAATTTAAATGCAGGGAGTGATCGGAGTCTTCATGGGTGTCGAGTCGCAGCCAAGGACGGAGCTAGGACAAGGGCTATGCCTAGGTTGACGTTCGAAGTCAACCGCTTCGCTGGACAATGATGCACGTTGAAGAAGCTTCGCGATGACGCGTAACGCAGAAGACTGCGCGAACATGCACGTGTTTGCCCCTGTTTGCGCTCCGATGAGGTCTGATTTCCCGAGGTGAGATCGTCGTTCCCTCTGACCTCCATGTTCTTGCCACATGTCCCATGCTTTGTTCCGTACGGCTGCTCCGTGGCTTACTCGACCAGTCAAATCTCAGCGTGACATCCGGATCTAGGCAGCCTCAGGCGTGTACGCCATCCTTCATCGTGAAATGTAGCCGCGTCGTTTATCTCCGCACCTTCTCCGTGGAGCGTATGATGTCCCTGCGCAAATTCGGTGCTTAAGCGCCTGTCGCGGCAGTTGATTTGCCTCTGAGACCATAGCCACCGAGCATTCGTGGCACCGCAGTCTATTATGTGCTGAACCCTGAACGTCAATGACGTTCTTTGGTCTGCATGGCTGTATCCGCTCATACTGAAAGCAGAGCGGCGGTCTCGCCTGAGAACTATCTGTCGATGCGGGGTTCTCCGAACTTGTCATTTATAAATACTTGCTCTCTAACGAAGTTGTAGGTCATGCCTCCAAGGAAACGCACTGCTCCTGAGGATGAAGCTGCTCCCGCTGCCAACGCCCGCAAGTCTCGTCGCACCAAATCTCGAGCGATCCGCACTCGAGTCTTCTTCCTCCTCCGACAACGCGTCTTCTCCTTCCTCACGCCTTTCCGACCTGAGTATTCCAGAGACGAATTCGTCGGACTCAGAAGAACCCGCTGGCGATTCGTACGTGAGACCGTCCATGCTTTTACTGCGCTACTAATCGGTATAAGTAGGATGATGATTGAACGCGAAGACAACTCGGCATCTGCAAGTCATTCGACTGAGAAGTGCGTATCTTACCTTTTTCATTCACTGTCCTAATTACTCATGTTCAACACGCTACAGAGAAGACACCAATGACCTCTCATCCGCAACGAACGCACAAGCTGTCGAAAATAACATGACTACTTCCGCTCCCGAGCGCGCAAGGACTCCTCCCCCCGCCCCGACTCCTGCCCGCGCTCCGACTCCTGCCCGCGCTCCGACTCCAGCCCGCGCTTCGACGCCAAACCGCGCTGCAACTCCTGCCCACGCCGAGTCACCTTCCAGTGGTGCGGCTCCTGGTCAAGCCTCTGCTTCTCCTCAAGCTGCTGCCGCTGCTCAAACTGCTGCATCTGTTCAATCCACTACCTCTGCCCCAGCCGCTTCCTCTTCTTCTTCGCCGGCGAATGGAAGGCCCGCTATCGGAAGGCCGCAATCAGCACGCCGGCCGCTTACAATAGCCGCTCGTGGTGCGGGAGGCGCCAAACCCGTACTCAATAAACCTCTTCAGTGAATATTTTCTGCAAGCTTTTCCAGTCCACTATATGCTGACACATTCCTCCAGAGCCTGCCTCGTTGTCACTCTACATGCTGGTGGCCACCCTGGCATTATACAAGTCGCAGACCTCGACGCAGTTTGCGATGGTCGTGATGATGTCGCCGTGTGAGCATCGCTGTCGTTGACGCCTCTCTCGAGATTTAAGTTGTTAATCTTCATCACAATAGGCGTATGCGCGGATTGATTGAACATCCAGGCTCTCATTCCAACGCGGTGGGCCTTGCGTCGGCGGAGGCTCATTTGTATAACGGACTGCCGCGCTACGTGACGACCTTCGATCGTGACGACCCACGGATTGCAACCTTCGTTCTCTTCGGGATTGTCACTCACAATGGACTCGGAGACTACACGACTCCTAAGCGTGGTCGTCAGTTATGCCTAGCGCCCTTCAACTTCAAGCTCTCGCGCGCATTCGCTGTTCTGCGTCGAATGAGCGGCGAAGGGTATATCTACCTAAACACTTACCGAAAGGGGATCAGTTTCACGACTGGACAATTCGACCGTGAGCTTGCTATGCCATTGCCGTATCGCAGTTATACTTACCCAATTCCGAAGTGAGGGATGGAGATGACCGGAGTAGCTGGCGTCCGGTCTTGAATCATGATACTCCCGGTGAGCTTTACGGTGTTCTGTTATTTGCCTGTACTCAACAAGGACTCAGTTCCCGCTAAAGACGGTCGCGATCCTTTCAAGTTGGGTCAGTGGACCGAGCTCGACGATATCGACGAAACTCTTGTTGAGACCAATATGATCTGTGCCGTTTTGTTCACGCTGGGCTTCTACAAGACGACACCGAAGACGGCGATCTCCAAGAACGTCCGCAAGACTGCCGGCTTCAATATTCATGGTGTCATTGTGCTTGACGACGAGCTCCCATGGTTTTCGTCCGAGCCCATCCGCGATTATGATGGCGCTCTGACCGATGGTGTCGAAACCGATCTCGCACTCTCACTTGACCGCGCTACGAATCCCCAGGTCGTCCCGCAGGCGTCAAAAGCCACTTCTGGCTTTGATGAACCTCTGCTCTGAAATCACTCGTGTCCTTACCTATAGACAGCTTCTCGCCCCCTTGCTCCCATATGATCGCTTAACATCCTATCTCCCGTATGCAACGTCATCCTATTTATGTAAACTCTTCCTATGTACGCGCGTTATGTTTGCTCTGTTTCTTATGCGCTCCGACCATATTCTTCTTGATTTCAGACTCTCTACTACGATCCTTACGATAGTCCTCCACGACCTTTGCACAATTTCTCGGCTTCGTATCATATTCTCGCGTACAGTTTCGCGATGATGGCCTGTATACACTGCGCTTGCATCGAGTATTACATTGTATTGTAACGAAACTGCTTAGCATTGTCATATCTATATACTTTGCCGTGCGGTGTGTACCTCCAAAAACTCGTACTTTGCACTGTTCTCGGATCAAGTCACGCCGGCTTCTTCGACGTCATGCATTCCACACCGGACACGCACGGACGGGCAGGTGTGTTAGGCTTCCGTCTCATTAAACTGCGTAGGCGCTTGCAGAGTCTAGGAGCTTGACCGACTGACCCTTGAAGCTCTAAGGTCCGCTTGTTGGACACGGATGAGGACCATATCAGGCAAGTAGATCTCACGCGCCGGGTATATGATAGCGTCGCGCCCGTGGTTGACCTTTGACCAGCATGTTCGCCGTTCCTTCGCCTCACTTACCTACCTTGCAAGTTCTCCGTGGTACGCCACGTCGCGCACTAGTCGGACTTACTGGCTAATCACTAGTTCATCTAGGTGAAACCCCTCATCGGTCTCAAACTCATAAATGTCACTACGGCTTCAAGCCACATCTCCCCCCTATCACTTCCAGCCCGCGTTTGCAGTCGCCACCTGCGGGTCCTCTCCCTAGTATCAGTGAACAGGCGCTTCAACCACCTCGCGCTAGTCTTCTTGACGGTGCCACTGCCAGCCCTAATCTACGCCCACGACGGCAACCCCTCTTCGTCCCTCTGTTGGGTTCAGAGTCGGACACCGCCATAGACTCTATCGAAGATCTTGAGCGGTTTCAAGCTAGCATACGATATTCGAATCGCGTTCTTGACGAGATCACGGCGTTTCTGGGCACTCTGATGAAGCACTCGAACAACACCTACGAATGGGCTCATCTGGCCGGCGATGAATGGGATGGGCATGACATGAGGAAGATCATAGTGGGTTTCCTGCATGACTTGAGGGGGCGAGAGAACGAGCGCGGCACGAAGTTGGCGAAGGCGGGCGAGATCTCTCGCGCTCACATATATTGGGATGCGGCGCAGGGCATCGCTCAGATGATCTGTTTCGTCGAACAAGGCATGCAAGTGCTACACACTCAGATGTTGGACCACGATTTAATATTGATGGGCAACCGGTAAGCGGCTCATGTCTCCCGCACTGCTTCCCTCGACATACTCGCTGACGTCGGCCATCCAGATCGCCATACGTCTATTCACCTAAATGGCGACCGTGAGGCTACTGCGATCATCATACTATCGGACCCACTTCCTTCGCGTCCAGCATGGCCATTTGATGTATGGTTCCACGCCTGGTCTTGTCCTTTCTCTCAATCCAACTGTACTTTTCTTGAGTTTCACTGTCATTCTCTGGTCTCGCTCTGCCCTGTGCTCCCACGCTTGTCATGTTGATCTGCTTTGATGCCCTACACGCTGTCCCCTGCATATAATCCGCTGCTGTGTCTCACGTAATGAAACATGTTGTGATTGATCACTTACGCCTTGTCCCTAGTTTAATGATGTTCAATGGTGAATACAGCTGGTGTATGAAGACACCGACTGACTAGTATGCGAAACGGCTCGCCGTGCTGGTCTCGCCACGAGCTGAGTACTCCCTATATCGGGTTTCACGGTGAAGGCTGTCTCTCATTTCCGAGAGCTGTTCTCACCAGAAGTGCGTTTTGATACAGCGTGCGCTGGACTGAAAGCTCATGGCGGCCGATACTTCTGTAGGCATGTCGGTGTTTACGAAAGCCCCCTCCTTGCGCGTGGCATGCCAGACCCACGTCCATCTCATACGGGGCTCGCTCCACTGCCACGCTGTGATACTGTTGCAGATTAGAACTCCGACCCGGACCTCACCCTGAAGGGTATATAGCATGCCACCGCTGGAGCTTTCGAGTGCGCCAGACGTTCACCCATCCGAATCCGCCATGAACAACGACACTCCATCCATCTACTTCCCCAAAGCTCGCGGCCGGTACATCGGCGCCGACGGTCAAGAGAAGGAGTTTCTAGTCCAGATCCTCGCCACTCCGGTCTCCCTTACTGTTGGTTTTGGCGGCAAGATGCGTACGCTACGAGACAGGCTGCCGGACAATACCCCTGGACAAGTTCGGCGGTGAGCCCCTTCGCCCTTGCTTAGTATCTTCCATCGACGTCTGACATCTTCATGCCGTGGTACAGGCTTACGATGATCGAGCAAGCTAGTAGGCTCATTCCTCACATAGCAACCGTCGCACGATACAATCTCCGCGATCCTCATTCCAAAGATAGTTGGGCGATGTTCTCGTACTCAGTGAGTTCACACCATGATTGGCAACCCCCTACACTTGCTCATGCGATATACATATTCCCAGTCCATTACTCTTACCACGCGTCCGGTGGACGGCAATCTCAACGACATCGAGATCGAGTACATCGCCCGTGCAGGAACAGATACTGTTATTCTCACTTCCCGGGATCCCGTAACCATGACCAGCTAAATATTGCATACATGTATAACTCGCGTGTGTCACTGTGTTTGTCTTATGCTGTCTGTTGTCTTCTATATGCTGTCTGTTGTTTTCGATATATCTGTCCTCATGATTACTCCTCTCCCGAGTGAACCAGGCAGGTACTGCGCATGATCAGGTAGAGTCCGCGATTATCTTATCTAGCATGTATAAGCGTGTTCCAGCTGAGTCTCATATCCATTGATCCGCAAACGTTGGCGATCCGGCTGACTGGCCCCCTGTCGTCTTCTCGGTCCGCTCTCTGGATTAAGTCCACGTCAGGGACCGGGCGCGCGCGCCGCTAACATCTGATGATCAAGCTCGAGTACGCCCGCCGTTCGATCCACTTTCCGACATCTCACGCTCGGACAAACTGCGTGCCCCCCTCTTCTCTGAATTCATTTGAATGCACCGCGAATGTGCGATTGCGCTCATCTCACCTCCATCGCTCTCGGTTACGTTGTGTCTAGGTTCTAGGACCCGCCTGAAGTCAATGCCTCTCGCTACTTATTTAATTGCATGGGTAGTAGGTCTATCCTACGACGAAACGTCCGGGCCTCGATCACCGGGCTGATAACATCTAGTCCAGTTCAGACCGTGGAACAAAGGATCGAAATCAAGACGAAGGATGCTATGCTCGGCTATCATGCATTCCTGCCGCGGGGGGCGGAATGACTCGCGCTTCCGCATCTCTGGTGGGATCCAGAAGACGAGGCGGCGAGGAGGATGGCAGGACGTATCTTCAATCAAGCACGTATCTTCGATCCAGCCACTGTCCTCGTCAAATACAAATCTTTCGGACGATGACATCGATGAAGCGACGAGCGATATACTAAACCGATCGTCTCTTAAAATGAGATGGATGGATGTGCGCGATTCTGACAGGCAGCGGTTCGACGTATTATGCGCCGGATGTTCCTCTGAGTCCTCTGCATCGGGTTCCAAGTTCCAGATCCGAACATGACTTTGACGGCAGACAGCCAGTTTCCGACTGTCAAGCGAGAATGTCATCGACTGTACAATGTTTTCGAGCTTTTTAATGATTCTCGGGGTCGAAGTCCATTCAGACAGGTGTGACAGCTGACCTAGATCCTTGACAGTCATGACGCCGTCGCGGGTCACAAAGGCTATTCGGGTGAAATCTGGTGATATACAGAATTTTGCAACCGCGCCGGAGAATATGTTCACTTGAGATATCAAGCTTCCCGTAAGATCCCAAACACAGACGTGCATGTCATGTGTCGCGGATATGATCGTCTCTCCATCGGGCGAAAAGGCCACCGGATTAGCAGTGTCTGTACATAAATGGTCATGTGCTGCAGACCAGAGTTGCGCAGAACTGGCGTGTACTTTGTGCAAAGATATCATAGACGCCTCGGGGCGATGCCCATAGTGGGAGTATGTCCGAGTGACCAATAGTTGACCGTCAGGCGAGAATGCCATGGAGTTCACGGTATGTTCGTGACGAAGAACAGAGCGTGTCTGTACACCATCTTGTCCACTCCAAAGACGTGTTGTGCATGCGGACGAGCTTGAAGCCAAAACAAGACTATCCGATGAAAACTGTAGCAACTCTATGTATCCAGTGTGCTCGAAGGAAGCCAGCTTTTGTCGCGTTTGTATATGCCAAATGTAGACCATACTCTGATGAGTTCCCACTGCAATGAGTGTACCATCTGTCGACAATGACAAAGATGTGATTGGGTTCTTCTCCAAAGTCCTCAAATAGCGAGAGTTGTTAGTACTATCGCCAGCATCGATGTCATGCGTGCAAAATTCGCCATCAGGGAATCCTAATGCGATTGTATTGCTTGAAAGAGCCATAGACAGAGGCGATACCCGAAAGGAAGTGTATTGGAGAACCGTAGGTTGCGCAACATATCTCGCGAGACTAGGAAATGCATGGGAACACTGACTGCGAACAGCAAATGTCTCGGGGCAAGAGGCAAGGGCAGACAGATAAATGTGGGGAATACTTGTTCCAATGGCACGATAGTGTTCACGTACAAAGATCATTGCATCGGGTATGAATGATGCAAGCTGGGGTAATATATGCGTGAGCAGAAGATTCTGCAGCACCTGCAGATTATCCTCAGCTTGTCGTAGTCGCCCCTTTGCGCTGAGTGCCTCCAACCAGAAAAGAAATTTCGGGCCACATAATACGTCTTGAAGCCGGGTCAGAAGTTCATTGTCATGGTTCTCTCCGAGATAAGCATTCTCTATGTGATATGACCAGTGCAGGCATGCATAGCACAAGTCATCCGAGATGCCTGAAAGGACTTGCATGCTATCTGGGAGGTAAGATGTGACAATGTGCGATGTGCGAGAGATTGAAGCGAAGTTGATCAGACTCCAACTTGTCTAGACATGCATGGGCAATATATGCTTGGCTCGACTCCATGTAAGGCTTCATGTAGTCCGGAGCACGAGAGGCTGTCGAGAGAAAATCTCCGAAAGATGTACTCGTAGAAGTAGGCCACTCAGCTGGCAGGAACGAGTCATCCCTGACCTTTTTCTACTCTTGGAAATTGTGTTATCATGATATTTTTACTACTCAATCTAAGCCTACATAGGTTTACCAACAATCTTTTATATGCCCTATTGAGCAGTGTGTTTAGTAAAGTAAGCACATGCTCTATTGCATGTTGAACATATGATTATTTCTTGTTTCCTTTCTCAGTACCTCCAGCCCTACTAATGGCTTATCTGTATTTAATATACTATTGCGCTAGGCTCCCAGCTCCTCTACATACAGTCAAATCTCTCGTAGTGCATGCTCCCGCCATGCATAAACCTCATTATGCATGGCCACACCCCGAGAACAAGGCCGGGGAGCGGTATTTTATGCACGGTACCCCGTTTCGCATAATGCATAGCCTATGCACACCTTTATGCACTGGAAACAGCCGGATTCCGACCCGGGAGAGGCGGGAGCAGCTTGATTGGAACAACGGATCGTGGGCACTTTGTTCCGAGACCACTCAAGATAATAGTATCCTTTTGTCATCTAGCACAACTAGTGTATGCGAGTCCGTAGAGGATATAAAATGTAGTATTTTATCCATCAAGAAACTCCCTCACTATTTTCCTCGCTCAAATCCTTTCCACATTTAATTATGGCTGGCCCAGCACCGGACACCGCAACACCCGTGTCTACGACTTCACAACTGCCGTGTTGCCCTGCACGCGGAAAGCCCAAGCCCTATGATCGCAAGAACAGGGCTGGGCCTAAACCTGCTACCTCACACAAAACCTCTGCCAAGTCTCCTACGAACAAGGCGGACAAACGTGAAGCGCTCACCCTTGGCGACTGGCTTGATGTTCTTGATTACATCGACAAGAACCCCGGAGCCACACAGCCCAAGGTTGTGGCACACTTTGCCACCCGTCTGGAAGGGGCCCTGCTCTTTGATCAGTCGTTGCTCTCCCGCAATGCATTAGTGAAGGGAAGAGCAAGACTTGCCACTCGACTCGAGGCCACGGCAAATGCGCGCGACACAAGACGCGCACACATTGTGATGTGCCCTGACGTCGAGCACGCGCTCTGGCTGTGGCACCAAAGCATGGAGGCGCGCGGCAAGACCCCCAGTGGCGCTATGCTCGTAGCGAAGTGATCTCGTTTTGAGGAACTTTTTGACATGCCTCCTGAGGAGCGCATGACCAGTAAGGGCTGGCTCTCAAAGTTCACTGCTGCGTACGTAGCCTGAACTTTGTTTCACCTGCATCAATCTCATTTTCTCCATCAGGTACAGCTTGAAGGAACATCACCGACATGGCAAGGCAGGCAGCATGAACTTGGAGGCAGTCGAAACAGAGCGTAAACGTCTTGACGGGATCTTAGCTCAGTTCTCAGCTCGCGACACCCTCAACTTTGATGAGAGTGGACTGTGGCTTTTGTATGTCAATTCGAGTTGCTCGGATTGCCAATCCTTTGCTAATGGCTTTGAAGTGCAGCACCTGATCGGGGGTTCGCGACAAAGGCGATGGCTGGCCAAAAGATGAACAAGAAGTGAATCACGGTTGGCTTCTTGGTCAGTCGGGATGGCGAGAAGCACTTCGAGCCATTTTTTATTGGACATTTGAAAGCTCCTTGCTGTTTCCAGAAGAAATCTGCTCGCCACTACGATCTTCATTATTGGAACAACCAGAAGGCGTGGATGACCGGCAAATTGTTTGACGAGTGTGTGTCTTTTTTCCACGTTGGGTGCACCAATCTTATCGTCTATGCAGATATATTCGGAGCCTGGATCTACAATTTTGTAGCCAGAATGGTCATGCCCTCGTCCTGTTAGACAACTTCTCGGGGCATGACATCCCATATAAGCTGATGAACATACGGATTGAATTTTTTGAACCGAACATGACCTCTTTTGTTTAGCCACTTGACGCAGGCACTATTTGCAACTAGAAGGCTTTCTATCACTTCGAGCAATGCATGCGCACTCTCGATAGTGACGAGGCCGGTAACGACAACATCTTCAAAATGGACCTTCTGGAAGGAATGCTGCTTGCTAAGAAGGCTTGGGAAAAGGTGAACCCGGAGACCATCCATAACTGCTGGCGCCATACGGCGATCTACAGGTGTGCAGCACATATTTATCTGTTGTTCTCAATTTATAAAATTTTCATGCAGATCGGAATTTGCGCCTGCAAACGCACCTTCTACGACTACGACTACGACTGCGACCACACCAGCGACCAACTCCACGCCTCCAACTCCACGCCTCCAACCCTTCCCCCTCCCTCTGTCCCGACATCTTCTTTTGACGACCTCCTCACACAGGTGTGGCACCTCATTCATTAGTTCCCGGTGGCTGATTGCTCCTGGCTATTGCCGGAGCTCATGCAACGGGTCGAATCCATCCTCAGCAACAAGTACCAATACGAGGATTGGGCAGCCACCTTCGGCATTGCCAACAAGCCCGACAATGGCACCAGCGAGGCCTTGAAGGCCCTCGAGATCAAGCGGTGTGGTTTTACGACTGCTGCCGCCGTGTCGTTGTCTACACCTGTCCCTGTCATGCCCACGCGTCTAGCGCTGTCGCGCGAGCGAGACGCAGTTGAGTCTCAGCTCCTTGATGCCCTCGGGGCCTTGCACTCGCGCAATCGCCTGCATGGGGAGCCGCTGACAATCGATGAGTATCTCGAGAACCCCGAGGAGGCTGAGGTCAGTCCTTCCAATTCGCCATTCCCTCAGCCCGAGGATGAGGCCGGCATCATCGTTGCTGCGAAACAAGCAGTCGCAGCTAGCCTGGCTGGCCAGCCCTTCGTCCCAGGTGTCGACGATGTGAATGGAGACAAGGACGAGGACAATGATCCCATGCAGGATCATCCGGGTCTGACAGAGTTGCAGGCGATGTGCGAGATGCTCAAGAGGGTCAGCATCTTGCATGCAGATGCGAGCGGGGTTGATGTCTTGGGGCTGCAGGCACAGCTCCGTAAATTACGAGGGCATTTTCGTAGAGTACAGTCTGCTTCTGCCCGCCAGACAACACTTACTATGTACTTTACATAGAACTAGTGTATAGAATATAATACAAGACTTTTCGTTCCTTGAAAAAAAGGGGCCTGGGCCCCCCTCACATGATTTTTCTCACGACCGACTAAATCCGGCCATGCATACATCTCATTGTGCATAAGTGCGACCGGGAACTGGCTGTATGCACTACGAGAGATTCGACTGTATATATCTGCTGTCTCTGCAATGCTACGTAAAGGTCACTCGCTTCCAACTTCCACCTGGTTACCACTGTATCCATCTATCCAAGTGAGTCTATGTGAGCTTATACCACCGTGTGTATGCTATGCTTGACAGGTTATAAACCCCGGTAATTTCCCATACTAATTGCTGTTCCCGGGCTTGCCTGGTCACAATGTTGTAAATCTCATGATCACAATCGTTCTGTCTGTCAATGTCGCAGAGTGTTAGCTTGCCGAGACTCTGTAATTTCAAGCTCGTTGCCCTCCTTCTTAGTAGGAATTCTCAGGGGGGCAAGGACCACAGCCGTTTAAACAAAGCCGTTCAAGAGGCCGTTCAACTTCCGTTCAGCTGGCCGCTTGCCTACCGTTTGTGCAGCCACTTGCATCAACTAATCCTACTATGCTTTGTATGACGTTGTCGCCAAATGATTCTCAGGATATCGGTGAATCCTATAAACTTGCAGTCCGCACGGTTATCTCATATTCACAAAGTTAGTGATGCTGGACTACTATTTCTAATGACAGTGCAGTATACAGCCCTCCTATTGTATATTTAAATATCATGTTTGGGTCTCAAATGACCAGCCAACCAACCACACATGTGGCGCGCAACTCGCCATTGCCATGCACTGCCATGGAGCTGTGAGGCAGCACCAAAGTCATATGTCCACCCATGTAGGTAGTTCTTTCGAGTGAAAGCTACCGATATCTAGGGCTTAGAACCTTCTGTACTCCAAGATAGCCATCCAATGTAGTGGTGCTGGATAATGAAGGTGTATACGAACATATCTAGTCAAGGACTTTCGACTGCAAACAAAATGAGCAGAAAAGACGGACTGCTTGCCATGCAATGGGGTATATACACACACATCCGGAGGCATCTGCGTGTACAACAGGCAAATGGCCAGCTGAACGGCAGTTGAACGGCCTCTTGAACAGCTTTATTCAAACGGTTGTGGTCCTTGGCCCCCGTGTCTCTAACCAGCACACTATCTATCTATACAATAGGACACCTGTACGCCGCCTTGAATGATTGATGCCGTACGAGATGCTCTTTGGTGAGGCTCCATGCATAAATGTGCATAAATAAGCTGCAGGGCTTTGGCCGTATTGCATATGTATACATTCCTAAGAGAATATGCAAAAACACCCAGTCACTAAAAGCAGAGTTGATGATCTACTTAGGTGTCGCTCCCGGCAACCTTAACAATTGGTTGTCTATGCGCCTCCCAAATAACGTGCTCTCCACATCCACTTAGACAATCTTTGATGAGAAGCTATTTCCTTATGATAAGGAGCAGATGGCTTGATACCCTCTGCCAGCCTCATTGCTAGTCCCAAAGCGGAAGAAGTTCTCAGCACAGATTGGAGGAAAGCTTCTGGAGACAATGAGCTAATGCCCAAGCCAGGCACCCAAGCTCCCAGAATGTCTAAGTGCACAGGACAAATTTCCAAATGTAGTTCTGCACCACCTCCTTCTCGCGACTCTGTCGAGGATATAAAGGCTGATGAGGTTTATCTGGCACAGCTATGTGGGAAGGGGGAGTTAAGCTGATGAATTACCTGGTCACTAAGGAAATTCTAGATGAGGCTCAGCCAACAGACATCAAGAACTAACATGAATTGACATGGCGGGATATACAGAAGCTGCCTAAGGTAGCTCAGGAGAAGATCAAAGCCACTATGTGTGATGAGATGAGAGCTCATCGCAAGCACGGTACTTTTGAGTACATCTACAGACCAACAAACCACTGTATTATCCTTAACCGGCGGGTGTTTGACGAGAAGCCTGACAGCCGTATAAAGGTGTGACTTGTTACTAAGAGCTTCTCGCAGGTTGAAGGCATTGACTTTGACCAAGTCTTTTTACCCATTGCATGATTCGAGTCTCTAAAACTCATCCTCGGGCTTTGTGCACTCGAAAACATGCATATCCTGGATCTTGATGTTTGCAATGCTTACTTGTGTGCTGAACTCGACAAGGAGATTTACATGGAGCAGCCACAAGGGTTTAAAATTCCTAGCAAGGAGCATCTCATCATTCAACTGAGACGTGTGCTCGATGGCCTAAAATAGGCTGGACTCGAATGGCGGAAAATCATGACCAAATCCATGGAGAAGCTGGGCTTTAAACACCTGTACTCTGATGAAGTAATCTACATCTATACTGACGCAAAGACGGGCTCAACTTGTATCACCATAGTCTACGTCAATGATGCCTTATTCTGCAGCATTGATTGCAAACTCGCAGAACAGCTCAAAAATGCATTTGTCAAAAAATGGAAATGTAGAGATCTTAGTGATGCAAAGGAATTCTTATGCATGTGCATTCCTCAGCAGGCATATGTGGTCATGATAGACCAAGTTGCTTACCTCGAGAAGGTGCTTGACCGTGTTGGGCTCAATAACACTTGACCTGTTGCCACTCCTCTTCCCTCTGAATATTACCGGTTGCCAAATGAAGATCCAGTAGACAAAGTTCTATGGCACCGGTTCCAGACTGTCATTAGGTCACTGATGTACTTCATGCTGAGTACACACCCTGATATTGCATTCACTATCATAAAACTGTTGCAACAAGCTGCAAACTCGTCTGATGAGCGTCTTGACAAAGCTCTCCATATTTGCTGCTATCTAGTTAGCACTAAGGATTGCTGTCTTGTATTTGACAGCAGATCAGGTGAAGGCGTCTTTGCTATGACCAACTCAGATTGAGCTTCTGACCCAAGCCACCAGTGATCACAGACTGGATATTTTCTATCACTTACTCGTGCTTCATTCTCCTGGGTTTCACACACACAGAAAACAGTTGTGCACTCCTCTACGGAGGCTGAGTACATGGTGTTGAGCAATTGCTTGTATCAAGTAGCGTGGATTTACCAGCTCTTTTGTGAGATCAGTTACGATCTTGGAGCAATCGAGATCTCAAGTGACAACCAAGACACTGTATTCATCACATCTAACTCCATCACTGAGAAACACTCAAAGCACATTGACATCCAGTATCATTATATCCATGAGGTCATTTTGTAAGGTCTTGTAGATGTCACGTACATCACCGGCAAGGATAATCCCACCAACTTGCTCATGAAGGACTCTAGTCATTTCAAAGCTCCAAAACATAGCTGTAGCAAGGCTTTCCCACAGGTTGGTTGGCCCAGGCCGAACTATGGTAACATGTCATGGCAGTCAGTGAACCTTTTTCTGAATGAACTTGGGACCACATAACGTGTAACGCTCCAACGGCCTGAACTTAAGGTCGAATCTATACAGTATTTGAGATTTGGTTCATAAGTCCAGCGGAATGACGTTCATCATAGCCTGACAACCGTCACTGTGAACTTAATTAACTCCGTAAAAAGGGCAACACATGCGGATAAGCCTTGGGGGTGTCTCTGGCCCGAGCACTGGGTAACGCAAATAGGTTCGCAACAGAATACATTACTTGTCACCGAACCCGGAATTGGTTTAGAACTTCGTGATGTGTTATGTGTTACGAACTTCTGGTTGAAAAACTACAGTATCTAGAATCCTGTAGACAGCATACTCCTATCAAATTTTGTACAGACCCAGCCAATATCCAGCATACTGTAACCTCTATACTCTGTCCAATTTCCCTATAGAACATCGGTAGACTCAGCACACTGTAAGCTGTATACCCCTACCAAAGCTACCACAAGTCCAAGACAGACTTATGGCTCTGTAGACCTCATACTTCAACCAAAACCCCTACAAATCCAGCCAGTGACTGGTATACTGTGGGCAGTGTACCTCTACCAATACCCCTACCTATCTGGCCGATACATGGCATACTGTAAGCTAAACACCCCCAACCCAAACTCTTACAGACTCAGGGTAGACCCGGTATACTACACACTATATGCTCCTACCAATACTCCCACGAACATAACATACTATAAGCCATATATCTCTACTAATACTCCTGCAGACCTGGCATACTGTAAGCCATATCCTCCTATCAAAATCTCTACAAACCAAATCTACTGTGAGCTATTTCCCTTACCAATACCTGTAGAGACCTGGTATACTATATGCTATATACCTTTACCAATACCTCTGTAGACCAAAGCTATACTCGGCATCCTGCAAGCTATATACCCCTGCCAATAGACTCAGTTAATACACTGCATACCGTGGCCACCATACCCTTACAAAAACCCCTACAAATCTGGCCTATATCTGGCTTACTGTTAGCTGCATACCTCTACCAATACCATCACAGACCTGGCATACTGTAAGCTATGTACCCCTATGAAACCTCTACTAACCTAGCAGACTATATGCTCTATACTCTAACTAGTATTTTAAAGAGCCTACTCCAGATGATGGGATCACAGGAATTTTCCCACTAGTCATGGAGTCAAGCAAGTTGCGACTCGGTGACCAGTGGGAAA